>KQ030535.1:265965-358921 GCA_000956045.1 Hirsutella minnesotensis 3608 | reverse complement strand
GATGGTCAGCAGCAGGCGCTCCACCGAATCGAGCGCGCGGTCGGCGAGGACGTTGACCGTGTTGATGATGTCATCGAGGAGGGTCTGCGAGGGGCTTGGGGGTCAGCAGGGGGACACTCTTTGTTTCCACGCGACGAGGAGAGGAGGATGAGCGCCGGGAAAGGGGATCGAGGGGGGGTTTAGGGTTTGCGGGTCGTACGTACGACGGGGGGGTAGCCAAAGTGCTCGGTCAGGAGCTCATAGTCTGAGCTGTCTTGCGCAGACATGGGATGCGCGGCGCGGGTGCTTCTTGTTGCGCCGGCTGTCGAGGTGGTGAAGCTGTCGCGATGCGACGCGCTGCGACGCGTCGACTGGATTGGGCACGGACGAGGCCAATGGGGGGCGGTGAACCTGGCGGCTGAGGGATGAAGTGATGGGTGATTGGTGTCAGTCCAGATGGACGAGAGTCATGGTTGAGAGTCGGTCAATCGTCTTGCAGTTCCGTCACTGCAATTGCTGGACGAAAGTGGTCGCATTTGGGGGCTGCAATTGGCAGCCGCAAAATGACGAGCCCCGCGATGACCAACTTGCTGCGCCATCGATAGTGGTCTCTGGAGTTGGCGGGCTGCTTAGTCATTCAGGAATGTCCTCAGGCACTCTCTCAGTCTATGCTGGCCAGAAGCTCCCCTGCCAGCTGATTCCTCCTTTGCCAACTCGAGGCCGGGATCCAGCTGCACCCCGGCACCGCATGCCTGGCACGCCGCTGAGGCTGAGAATCCAGGGGAACCTCTGCTTCGAGAAGTCGTCCGGACCCTCGGGCGGAACCAAATGTCGATCGGGCTCAGCTACCCTTGGAAGCTCCCACGGGCTATGCCAACGAGCATGCCTTTCTGCAAATCTCTGCAAATACGGCTCAGCTGTCATGCAACCTTGAACCAATCTGGCCCTCAGCGCGGTGCGGACTGCAAGATTCGACATGGTACCACTGCGCATCCCACTGTCACGGTTCAGCTACCGCCCGAGTCCTTTGTCGGGTCGGCCCTATGCAGGGTATCGGGGCAACGCGAGATGAACAGACGCCGAGCCATGAATCAGCCCGACGTCCTGTCGATTTGCGACACTTCTGAGTCATCCCATCTCAGCACGTGTGTCTACAATTACGTGCAGCGCTCGACATGATGCACCGAACTTCTGGCATCCCACTCTCCGCCCCGGGCGGCCACTCGGATGGTGCCCCGGCTCTCTAGCAGCTCCAAGCTTCGCATCGGACCGCCGCCGCGGCATGCCACGTCAAAGGACGCCCAAGGGCTTAGAAGGCCGCCTGTGCCGACTCGAGGGTGCGCGCGAACCTCCTGGCGTCACACAGGCGACATGCGCCCATGCGGCTCTTTCTCGCCACGCTCGCGCTGTAGGCTCTGACCATGTGTGTGTCGTGTAAGCGCGACTCAAGAATGAGATTTGGAGGCCGAATGTCGTGATCATGGGCTTTGGCCGTGGCCAATTGCCGACGAGGGGAGAAATAATTCCGTCGCCTTGCCGTCATGTCGCGCGTGAGCGGAGCAATTAACCCCAACCGATAGTTTGTGCCACCAAACTGTCGAGGCCTGGCGTCATACCGACAAACGGGTCAGCATGGTCTTGCTGAAGCCACGACGACATGGTTGATTGACCAAGTGGTCCGTTTGATGCTCTGCAGTCGCTGGCTCACCGCGCAAAAGATGGCCAAGTCGGTCAAACCATATTCTGTGGAGCTGTCCAACAAGAAACGCTGCATCTCGGGTAGTGCCTTGGGTGTTTGATCCGCTCTCTACCTGATTGTACGGTTCTCTGTTAAAGGACAAGAAGGGCGATGTTGCTGCAATGAGTCGACCTGGGCAAGTCAAGAGAATGGTTCTCGATGAAGATCACTTACAAGCAACAGCACAATCAACACAGCATCTCGCCGTCATGGTGAGCTTCAGCGACAAGACTTGACGTAGCGGCTTCTATTATTAGCCTGGGCCGGCGCCTTGCCGTCTGACAGGGCTGGTCCAGAGCTGAGCGCCTCTGGCAGAGCATAGTCAGAGCTATCGACTGCCCTCCTATTATTAGGTGGCTTCACCTTTGTTTCCCTACTGCAAAGCGGCGACATGGCTCAGTGTTAGCGGCCTGCAGGGATATTGAGCGAGGGAAGAGACTGATGCCGCTTGCCGGGCGATGCAGTGCAGCCGCAAGCTCCCGTCCCAGTGCTACATGCACACATGTCATCTGTCGGTGCCGGGGCTACGGGGCAAATTACCGCACAGCTTGACATTGCCTTTATTTCCTTTTTGGGCCCTGGGGGCGCTGCGTTTTGCGTTGGCGCCGGTGGACCGTCTTTTGATCTTGGCAGCTTGGCTGCATCTCAGTGCCGTTTGACCGCGCCTCAGGGGGCCAGCGGTGCTCGTTGCACGAAGCAGACCTGGAAGACGACTCTCGACGTCTTGTCATGCAGTGTCAGTCTTGTCCGAAGCAAGCAAACCGAAGGGCGGAGGCGCCAGTCTTTGCCTCTATTGCGCAGAGATACGAAGCAGCCCTCTCGGCCGTGTGCATAGGGGCCTTGCTCGACGGTCTATTCAATCCGCAATACGAGCTCAGCTCCGGCTGATGACGGGTCCGGACGGGGTTAATGCACAGAAAGCAGAGAGGCCAAGGTCAGGCAAAGTTGCTTCTTCCTGGTGCCTTGCCCGGTCTGCCGGGACCCGAGCGGTTAGGCCAGGGGTTGAGATGGGTTGTCGGCAAGGGTTGTCGGCGTCGAGGCAGGCGACACGCGCCGCGCGCGGATAGATGGATGTGATAAATATTATGGTATCGACGCCCTCTTGGTCTGGTCTCGTCAGCCTCTTTGCTCTCATCTCCTTCGTTACATATCCTTTTCTTGTGTCTTCATCATGTTGGCCAAAGCCCTTGCCGTGCTGGCGGCCTTTGGGACCGCATCCCAGGTCCTCGCCGCCGACCCCTATCCTATTACTGGCGCCCCTATTCCCCAAGGGACCACCGGTGCGCCGTTGCGTATGAACATTAACGACCTGCAGGCACAGGGGGGGCCCCAATGGTGAGCAATGGTCCTTGATCTTGAGATTGAGTGATGATGGCTGACGATTACAGGGACTTGTATATTCGTGCTCTCTCGGAGATGCAGGGTGTTGATTATCGTGATACACTTTCATACTTTCAAATCTCGGGTACGTTGACGTCTCTTGATAATGGATGGGGTCTACTTGCTCTCCTCTGTTTGCTCCATCACCTCTGCTCCTTTGCCTAACGAGCAACAGGCATCCACGGAAAGCCGTATATCGAGTGGAACGGCACCGGCGCAGCAGCCTACGACAACTGGGGTGGTTACTGTCCTCACGGTGTAAGTCGAGGCCATCCTACTTCACACGAGCCATTGCTGACCAAACCCAGGAAGAGCTCTTTCTTTCATGGCATCGCCCCTATGTCCTTCTCTTTGAAGTAAGTCGAATCAATCTTGGAACCCTCCCGCGTCTCTAACCCTCCTTCAGCAAGTCCTCGTCAGCCATGCCCGCAGGATTGCCCAGACATACCCTACACGGTACCGACAGCAATACGTCAGGGCCGCCGAGACTCTTCGCTCGCCGTACTGGGACTGGGCCGCCGACTCGCGGGTTCCTGCGTCGATTGCGCCGGCAAAGGTCTCGGTCAACTTCCCCAACGGGCAGAACCTCCAGAAACGCCAGATCAACAACCCGCTCTCCACGTACACGATTCCGCAGCCCGTCCTCAAAGGCGAGTATGGAGAGTTTGACTCGGACAACCGGCCACACATCCTGCACTGCCCGGCTCCCGACAACTATCCGGCGACTGCGAACGCCAACCTGGCCGGCAGCCCCTACCGCCAGTGGGTTGTAAGTCGACGAGCAGCGTGCAGTTCGGGAACCTGCTGACTCTGTTTGCGTATAGTATGACGCCTTTACTCGCGCCACCAACTTTAGCGACTTTGCGACGCAGAGTAACCGGATCGTGAGCCTCGAGATTATCCACAACAGCATCCACTGGGACGCCGCGTGTGGCCAGCAATTCGTCATGCCAGACCTGTCTGGCTTCGATCCCCTATTGTAAGGAAAGACAGATTCTGCCCCCTTTTGCCGCGAATCTCGGTGGTCAATGTGCTGGGGAATACCAAATAGTCGAGGGCTGACGTAGAGGATGAAGCATGCTCCATCACACAAACATCGACCGCCTGTACAGCTACTGGCAGGCGCTGCGGCCCCAGTTCGACATCTTCTCCGGCTCCTACGCGGGCGGCTCGCGCTTCACGACGCCCTCGGGCACCATCATCACGCCACAGACGCCGCTCATGCCCTTCTTCGCGCGCGGCGGCAGGGCGCTGACGACCGAGGCGGTGCGCAGCATCCGCAACTTCGGCTACTCGTACGCCGGCCTCGAGTACTGGTCCAAGTCGGCGGCCCAGATGAAGCATCCGCCCGGCCGCCTCGGCCCTCGCCCAGAAGCGCTACTTTGCCCGCGTCAGCTTCGACCGCGCCCACGTGCCCAAGCCCTCCCAGATCCAGGTGCTGGTGCGCGGCCAGCGCGCGGCCAGCTTCGTCGTCGCCGCCTTTCCAGCCGCGGGCGCCTTGTCGGCCGGTCTGCCGCTCGACTCCATCACCGAGGCGTCCGACGTCAAGGTCATGTCGACGACGGCGACGGCCGAGCTGCTGCAGTCTGACCTGAGCATCAAGGTCATCAAGGTACGCGATCTCCATTGTTAAGAGGTGGCTAACCATCAGACCACGGGCTTTGACTGTCGGCCACGCAATTCCGTTCTGGCTACACAAGGCTGCCATGCAGGCACGAGAGACTCTGCGAGTTCATCTACCACTACCTGTTGTGCCTGCCAGTAGCCTTATGTTCACCCAAGTCAAAGCCCGCGGTCTGATAGCCGGGCCTCTACAAACCCAATCCCCTGAGAAAAAGCGCTGACCTGCCACAGCTCGACGGCACCACGGTCGAAAAGGTGGAGAGCCTCGCAGTCAAGCTCGAAGAGGTCCAGGTCACGCCACCCAAGACCCAGACCGACTTCCCCAAGTACGGCGAGTCCAAGCTGCGCACCATCAACGCCGCCGCCGCGCTCCAGGCCGGCGCGCGCAAGGGGGGCGACTCATAGACCGGCTCGACAACCGATGGAGCCTCTTTTTCGTTGATTCCACGCACGATACGTTTCTTTGCTGTTTCCATGCACAATTCTTCTCGTTGATTCTATGCACAATACTTCTCGTTGGTTCTTTGCACTATATTTCCAGGGATGAAAAAACGGGCTTCTCTACACACATAGATTGGGATTATCCTCGGTTTCCTTTTATGCATTTGCGGGGGTTGGGCAAGGGCACGCGGTCGGCATCGAATTTGCAAGCGATTGTTTCTTTTTATCAAAGCGGCACGGGCGGGGGTTTGATTTGGGCAACGGGTTCGTTTACTCGGGTAGATTGTTTGGGCCGTGTATAGCTCACGTGTATGCAGTGTAAGAAAGAACCATGGTTTACGGCCCCTTTACCAAGCGAGAGTAAGCTGCCAAAGGTGCAACACTGCAGCGGCCCGTCAAGTCTGTTGGTTTGGTCGCGTTGGTTACGCCGGCAAGCCAGGCAGGTTCGTTATTTCGACGAGTAGATTGAAGCTATTCGCGGTGACTCCATGCTTTAATTAGCTAATAAGCCCTACAGCTACCCTGCTTTCTAGGTGCTTGTCGCAGGGCATGTGCACTTGGACTTGTTCTTGGGCATCCTCAGTGTAGTCCATGGCATGAACGCTTGATATAGAAACCTGTGAAGGCATCACCTCACATAAGAGCCAAGGAGAAAACCTCACTCATCAGCCAAACACAGCCCAGGCTGGGTATATCTATAACTCTGCACACATCTCGTCCTTTTCCGGGGTGGTGGGGAGACCGGAAGCCGGCAAAGGGCCGTTTGTCCCGGGCGGCCGGGAGTAGACTCCGTGATGGCTGGCTTGGGGCCTGCATGCGCTTATACGGGGAGCGTTTACAAGTTGGTGTCTTGGAGGGGGGAAGGGCCGGCGGCGGATCTAGTGTGGTACAAGAGGGTGTTGGCAGCGAGGGAGGAGGGTGTTTGGCCGCGGGAGACGAGAGAGGTCGAGTGGCAATGCGATGGGGTGTGAGTTAGTCGTGGATTCGCCAACTTGCCATGCCGGAGACTTTCTTGTTTCAAGGGCCTGTTGTTGATTGCGGCATTCCGAATATAGCCTCTATCAAAGAGTCTCACGGCCAGAGCGCCCTCTGGAGTGCCAAGCGGTAAAGTCTTATTGCTTGCAGCACAGTGGATACATGCCTGTAGACAAAAGAGATGGATTCCCGCAGATGCTCGTTTACAGAATCGTTGAGAAGACGAGCCCAAGGGTGTTTCAGCCACGCGCGGGCGAACAACGTCTCGTCGATGCTCTTTTATTCAGCCGAGGCGACAGATTTGTTTAATGAAATCTCCTCTCATCAAGACTTTCATAGGCGTCACTTGTCGCCGTTTGCGAATCTCAACATTGTCCAAATATCCCAGACCATGGTGCGGACGTGCAGCAATCAGTAAGTTACGGGCACAAAGCATCCGCGTCGGCGGCCAAATTTCAAGATTCGATCCGACTTGACTCATATGACGTATCGACAAGGTTGCCGCGGGAGAGTCGACGTGATTCGTCGTCAAAGCATCTCAGATTGAGTGCGGATATGCACGGCAATCGACCGGACCGTCAGCTCACCTCATTTTCCCCTGCATGCTCTCCACCATGGCTGCTTCGATCCCCTCGTTGCATCTCGAGAGGACGAGAATCAGCGCGGGCACAAATCTCTCGCGCAACGCAGCTATAAGGGGCTCGAGGCTCGGCATACATCCAGTCCTCGGGCTGCTCAACCGACCAACCCGAGACTCGGAGACGCAATCGCAATGACGACACAAAAGCCGTCGATTGTCCTCATCCACGGCGCGTGGCACACGACTGCCGCATACCGTACCCTGCTGGACATGCTCGAGGCGCGCGGGTATCCGACCGTTGCGCCGGAGCTGCCGTCGGGCGCGGCCGAGACGCCTCCGGATCCGCCAGAGGCCGACATTCGGTGCGCAGCCGAGGCAATCCGGACACTCGTCGAAGCGCCGCCGCAAGAGGGAACCGGTGCCGGCAGCGGCAATCAAGTCATTGTCATCGCCCACTCGTACGGCGGCACCGTCGCCACGGAAGCCGTCGCGGGCCTGGGCTTGCGAGAGCGCCAGGATCGGGGCCTGCTGGGCGGCGTGCGCATGGTTATATACGTCGCCGCCTTTGTGCTGCAAGAGGGCGCGTATCTCGACATGTACGCGCCCATCGAGACGGTGCCTTGGTGCGAGTATCAGGTGCTGCTGCCGCACGTCTTGGAGAACATCAAACACATGCTGACAGCGTGCTCGGCAACAGGGAAACCTCAAGGTCTTTTCGCCGGGTCGCGATATCGGCGCCGTCTTCTACCCAGATCTGGCCCCGGAAGAGCGCGACAAGTGGCTCGCCCGTTGCACCAAACATCCCAAGGTGTGCTCGTTCTACACGCCCAAGACCACAAGCTACGACCGCGTCGATGTGGCCTACGTCTTTTGCGAGCGTGATGAAGCTTTCCCCTTGGCGGGTCAGAAAGCCATGGTGCAAGGGCTCAAGGAACGCGGCGTACAGTTCCGCGAGGCAACTCTCGATTCGGGCCATTTTCCCATGCTGAGCATGCCCGAAGCACTGGCAAACCTTGTGGTGCAGTTTATCCAACACTGAAGCGGCGATGCTGCATGGTATTCCGAGGTTAAATCACAGGACAGCCTTGAGTCAGTGTATAACTATTGCCCGCTGCCCTTGTCAAACTCGTGCTCCATCTCCGTGCCGCCTCGAGTATAGCCACACTTGACGTAAAAAGCCTCATTGTGTGGGCTGCAGTTGAGGATGCTCTTGTTGCAGCCCACGGCGCGAGCCACCGAGTCAAGCCCGCGCAGCATGGCCAGCCCCAAACCCGTGCCCTGGTGAGCCTTGGCGATGCAAATCTCCTCGACGTGGCCCACTGTGGAACGATTTTGGATGCTATCACGTCATCAGAATAGCTCACCAAGCACAGGAGGGAGCACGAGAAGGGAAGCCGCTTACAACTTCTTTTCAACCATGACGACCCCCGTCCCAACAATGCGACCCTGGTGCTCGATAACGAGGTAATAGTATGGACCCTTGCCATTCGTGTCCATTTCGTCGTAGCGTTCGTTGAACTCGTCGACGGTCAGGTTGCCCATCCAAGTCAGGTCACGGAGACATTCAAGGAAGCCCTTTGCGTAGTCGGTCTTTTCCAGAGGCCGTAGGACAAAGCCATCGGGAAGGGCCGCCACGGCGTCGGAGGAAATGAGGGAGGCGGGAAAGAATGGACTTGACGCAGCCATGCCTGGAGATCAAAATGAGCTATAGCTTGCTATGCTTGAGTCACGAACAACCAGGGTGGTGGAGGCCGGCTTCATCAATCGCATCACGGCAGAGAGGGCTGGTGAAACGCGGGGAAAGGTTGGTGCGGCCCCCACAGAGCCCTGCAGTTTTCCTTCAGGGTCCTCGATCCACTGTTGGCCGGCAGAGCATCGAATGAATGCGCACCTAGGCCGAGGAGTTGTGAAGTGGCGCCGTCGAAGCCCAGAAGCGTCTCTTAACAGAAACTCGACGCGTAACAATGCGCTGCAGACAACCGCCCGATGGCAATCGAGCACCGAGACAACTGCATGCCTCAACACAAAAGCCAAGGGAGGCGGCTTCGATTGCCAAGAGCCAATGTCATCGATTGAGTTGCTGCGCCCAGACTGCGCCTGCGGACAGCGGGTATCGCCGTATCGGTCAAGGGCCGAGTCGGGTCTCGGAACATCCCGCGTGGGTTCGACAGGCCGACAAGACGGCGCGGCTCCAAGGATACCGTGCTGTAGCTCGCCACGGCCAAGGCTGGCAAGGCATACTGTACAGTATTGACTATCGATGCACGTAGACGATGGATGCTTCGAGCATCACGGCCAGGGACGCGCAAGCGCTGAAATCGAGGCTCGGCGGCTTCGTCGCACGCCGGCAGTAGCTCGTATGTCGTGTTCCCGTGCCCCGGCGGCAATGGCGTCGCCATGAGACACTGGTCCTCGACGCCAGAGAGTGCAGAGAGCGGCGGCGGCGGTTACGGTGAGCTGGTGAGACAGTTCGCGGACAGCAGCAACAGGCGCCTGCCAGTACGCATGGCGCGCAGCAGTGAATATCAAGGGAGCATGCGCATAGCCGCCTGCCTGTCTGCTGTCTCTCAATATCCGCCTGGTCCAGGTTTCAAATGCAGATGGCCGAGACGAGGGCTTGCTGCATTGTCTCGATGTGGCTGTCCGGCGAGAAGTGTGTCTCCGCTTGGAGCGCTTATCCCGGCCAGGTCATGTGTACCTGCACGCCATTGAACGGTTCTTCGGAAAATGTCCTCGCGTTGTCACGACGCAGCGAGATTGGCGGAGGCGATGACGGAGCGATGGCTGGCGGTGCGTCGGCTAGATTGTTGAGGGAAAGGAAAATGTCACGGTATCAAGAGACGCAGAATGAGGCCGGGACCCGCTTGCCATGTGCCATGTCGGCGTCACATGTCGGCAGTACATGTACCTGTACTTGGAAGGGTGACAGTGACAAGAGACAGTTGACGGCGACACTCTGCCAACGTGACGTAGCCCCCAGACATCAGCCACCCAACCGCGTCGTCACGTCTCGTTGCGCGTCGCCGGCCCTTGAGCGTATGCCCTGCCGTTTGCTCGTCTCGAGTAAACAAATTGGATTTACGAAAAGATGTCTGGTAACGCGGTGCCTGACCGACCCTTGGCGCCGAGGCGACTGGTACGCAATGGTGATGTAGAGCAAATGCTTATCGATAGCGTCCTGCAGGTGGTGGGACTTTCAGGTACAGGTACCGGTACGAGTAAACAAGACCGTGAGCCTGGAGAGATCAAGACCTCAGAAAACGCACCGGCTGACGCGTGCTACAGATGCCAGGAGACGTCATTCTGATTCTCTGCAAATCTCAATGTTTCCTTGCCAAAAGACTTCTTGCTTACCGCGTAGAGAAAACAACATTGGAAGACGACAATGTCTGCCTCTAACCCTAGGTAAATTCCCGCCGCGTCTGTTCCTGCATCGCCCGCAAGGTACCGACGCCGCGTACCTGTACCCCGACCCCTGTCTGTCACTGGTCATCCAGGGGCTTCCGCAGTGCCCCATCCCATGCCCATTTAGCCCATCGGTGGAGAGCCTAGAGGTACCTCTCGAGTACCATCCCGGCAGGCTCCAGCCCCCACCCGCCCCACAGTCACCACCTTAACAAGGTAGCGCCCAGAGGCCACCAAGGCCACTCACTCATCAGTGCGTGCGTGCATCGACAGCACCCGTGGACCCCAGTGCGCTGCAGCCTCCCCCCCAGCCAGACCCACGCAACACGCCTGGCCCAACACCGAGCGAGCGAGAGAGTGACCAGCTGCCTTCTGACGCTCGACAAAGCCAGCGCCGTCGCCGACCTTGAACCTCGTCCGGCCAGCCCGCTCGTCTCCTACCGAATCCTTCGCGTCGTCAAACATCCATCCGGTCCCTGCGCAGTCTTGTCGCCCTCTTCCAGCCCTGCTGCCGTCAGTGGCAGCGGCGCTCGACTCGTTCTGCCATAGCAAGAAACCTACATTACACACGCCCGACGCCTCGCCAGCCGCAACCTTGCCCGGCATGGCATTCCCTCCTCCGCCCCCGGCCGGCGGCCACGACGACGTCCAGGCCCGAGTCTCGCACAAGCTGCAAAAGAGACGCCGTCCTGAGCCTCCCGCCGTCGACTTCCCCGAGCCCCTGCGCCAGAGCGACAGCAGCGACGCCGACGAGGATGCTCATCACCGCGACGACCAGCCTTCTCCCCTCGCCTATGTCTCCAAGCGCCCGACGCCCATGTCCATCAACATGAACCAGAGCATCTTCAGCGTTATCGCTGCTGCTGGTTCTCGCATAGATTTCAACGGCCGTTTCGACGACGCTAGCAGCGATGACGACGCCCCAGACGAGGCTCACCAGCCCCCCAAGCCTCAGGACCTCTCGCAGACAGCCATCCTCGACCCATCTGCGCCCCGTGAAGCTACTCGTCGCAGCCACAAGAAGAAGCTTTCGGGCCACAGGCTGCTCAAGTCTATTTCCACCTTGCCCAGGCGTAGGGCCAAGTCCAAGGCCAAGCGAGAGTCGAGTCACTCTTCCGCTCCCATGGTCAGCCACGACAGCTCCGACGAGCCCTCCTCACCACCGCCCCCGGCCATTGTCGATGCCGAGAATTCGCGCGCTGCTCCCGTCATGAGTCGCATGCTGCAGGCTCGTGCCGAGCTGTCTACCCGATCCAGCTTCGACCTCGACCGCCGCTCTGCAGATATGGCCCGCGCGGATGGCGACGACTCGACGCCCCTCGCCAAGCGTCTCAAGGAGATTTTCGACTTTGAGGAAGCCGAGCAGGTCATTGAAGGTTCGTCACAACAGGTCTGACTTGCCGCTCAGCCGCTAACTTGCCGTCGCAGAGTATCCGTGTTGGCTATTGCAAAGCGTGTTACTGCAGGGCTTCCTGTATATTACCGCCAAGCATATTTGCTTCTATGCCTACCTCCCAAAGAAAGCCGTGAGTCTCTCCTCCCCCTTTTCAGCTAGATGCTGACCATCGCAGAATGTTGTTGCAAAGTCGGGCTACCTGTCCAAGAGCGGCAAGCGAAATCCAAAGTACAACCGATACTGGTTCCGCTTAAAGGGCGACGTGCTGTCTTACTACCGAGATCCTACAAATCTCTACTTTCCGCATGGTCAGATTGACCTGCGTTTCGGCATCTCGGCTAGCATCGTCGACCGCGATAAAGATGGCGTGCATTTTGACGTCGTCACTAGCCAGCGGACCTACAACTTCCGGGCCGACAGCACCCCGAGCGCAAAGGAATGGGTAAAGAGTCTTCAGCGCGTCATCTTCAGAAGTCACAACGACGGCGACAGCGTCAAGATTTCGCTGCCCATCGAAAACGTCATTGATGTGGAAGAAACGCAAATGATGGAGTTTTCCGACACTTGCAAGATCCGCGTCATTGACAACGACGAGACGTACGCTATTGACGAGGTAAGAATGATGCCCATCGCCGTTGGCCTTCCACTGACTTGAGCAGTACTTTTTCTCCTTCTTTTCGTTTGGCCGCGAGGCCATCAACGTCCTCAAGATCCTCGTCGAGGATGCCTCGACTGGCAGGCAGACGGCTGGCAAGGCCATTGCCGAGCAGCAAGGACTCAACGAACCCGACGCTTCCCTGCCGCCGACAAGTCCCGAGGATCTCAAGCGCAACGGAAACTCGGACGAAATCTGCACAACCAAGCTTCCCGAGCCTGTCAAGGCCACACTCGCCCCATTGTCTCCTCCTTCCAACAATCCCAGTCCCCGCGCCAGCCACGATGTGCTGTCGCGACCCAGCCACGATGCACCTCGGCAAACGGGCAGGCGAAGCCATGAAAGCTCGGGCGTCTCGAGGGAACCAAGTCCCCGCCGAAGCTTTAGCAGGAGTAGAAGATCGCAGAGCCGCCGGCGACTCGACCAGTCGACTCCCAACATTATGGAATCTTCAGAGTCCAATCTGCACTATTCTACAGACGATCCCAGCTACTCGAATCTGACAATATCCATCCACGACGATCCCTCGGCAAGCCAGATCCTCAGAGGCAGTGAGGTGTTCCAAAGCCCAACGATGCGGCGCTCTCCGTCGTCGAGCCAGTCGATCGAAACGCAAAATCAGGCGTCGAGAGACTCGCGGCAACAGATCCAGTCGCCGCCCCTTGTCAACCACGCCGCGACAACGGGTCATCTAGCACAGTCGTCCGCACGAGGTAGTCTCGAACAGTTACGTCCATCTACGCCGACTCTGAACAGCATCACTAAGATGGGCGCATACCCTCTGCAACGCGCAGGTGCTTTCGCTGGCTATCTCAACAAGACGGGCAAGCGCATGAGCACTCTGCTCGCAACAGAGTCCATGGGATACGTGGAAAAAGTGTCTGGTATGTGGAAGGGAGGCCGCAAGCACTATGACGCGCCTGCCGGCCTTCGTCCCGACGAGGACGACCTAGAGGAAGACTCCGAGGGCAAGATTCAAACTTCCATGGAGCGTTTCAGGGCACACTTTGCCCTGCCAGAGGGCGAGCGTCTTCAGGCAACGTATTTTGGGTACATTCTTCGTGTGCTGCCTCTGTACGGCAAAATCTACATCAGCGACCGGTCATTTTGCTTCCGCAGCCTGTTGCCCGGTACGCGGACAAAGTTGATTTTGCCTCTCAAGGACATTGAGACGGCGCACAAAGAAAAGGGCTTTCGCTTCGGATACTCGGGTCTTGTGCTCGTTATTCGCGGCCACGAGGAGCTCTTTTTCGAATTTGGCCAGAGTGATGCCCGCGATGACTGCGCAGTGACGCTGCTGCAAAGTCTTGAGTCGAGCCGCTTCCTAAGAGAGTCGGGCATCCTGGAGGAGGAGCAACGCGAGGAAGAAGAGTCGGCAATGGCCGAACGCGACGCTCTCAAGTCGGCCAGACAGGGAGAGTTTCCTGAGCACGACGTGCAACTTCCCCGCCAGGCGTCGGGGCTGCCAAACGCGCCTACAATCCTGTCTGACGAGACGGACGGCTCTTTCATCAACTTTAAACCCCAACACTCGATGAAGATTACCTGCCTCACTATTGGCTCGCGCGGCGACGTACAGCCCTACATCGCTCTGTGCAAAGGCCTACTGGCAGAAGGTCACAAGCCTCGCATCGCAACACATGCCGAGTTTCAAGGCTGGATTGAATCCCACGGCATCGAGTTCGCGCGAGTCGAAGGTGACCCCGGAGAGCTCATGCGTCTCTGTATCGAAAACGGCACCTTCACCTTGGCATTTTTGCGCGAGGCCAACGCGACCTTTCGCGGCTGGCTGGACGAGTTGCTGGACTCGGCCTACCATGCGTGCGAGGGATCCGAGCTGCTCATCGAGTCGCCGTCGGCCATGGCCGGCATTCACATTGCGGAGAAACTGGGCATTCCCTACTTCAGGGCGTTCACGATGCCTTGGACGCGAACCAGGGCGTACCCGCACGCCTTCATCATGCCCGAGCACAAGATGGGTGGCGCGTACAATTACATGACGTACGTCATGTTTGACAACATCTTTTGGAAGGCCACTGCGTATCAAGTCAACCGATGGCGCAACAAGACACTCGGGTTGCCCAACACCAGTCTTGAAAAGATGCAGCCGAACAAGGTGCCGTTTCTCTACAACTTTAGCCCTAGTGTCGTGGCGCCGCCGCTCGACTTTTCGGACTGGATCCGGGTTACGGGATACTGGTTTTTGGATGAGGGCAGCGAGTACGAACCTCCCAAGGAACTGCACGACTTCATCAAGAAGGCCAGGCAAGACGGCAAGAAGTTGGTGTACGTGGGCTTTGGCTCCATCATTGTCAACAACCCGGCGAAAATGACGCAAGAAGTCATTGACGCGGTGCACAAGGCCGACGTCCGCTGCATCCTGTCCAAGGGCTGGTCCGACCGCATCTCGCCCAAGGACGACCCGGCAAAGCCACGAGCAGACGAGCCCGAGATGCCGCCAGAGATCTTTGTCATCAAGTCGGCACCCCATGACTGGCTATTCAATCAGATTGATGCTGCGGCTCATCATGGTGGCTCTGGAACGACGGGCGCGAGCCTTCGGGCAGGCGTCCCTACAATCATTCGCCCATTCTTTGGCGACCAGTTCTTCTTTGCTAGCAGAGTCGAAGACCTCGGAGTCGGTGTATGGGTGAAGAAGTGGGGAACAAACAGCTTCGGCCGGGCGCTCTGGGAAGTAACGCGCAACGAGCGAATGATTGTCAAGGCTCGAGTGCTAGGCGAGCAGATTCGTCAGGTATGTGAAACGGCGGCGAAGCATTCAAGATTGAGCCTGATCACTAACAACTTTGCAGGAACAAGGTGTCGAGCACGCGATCCAGAGCATATATAGGGATCTCGAGTATGCCAGGAGCCTCGTCAAGTGCAAGACTGGCAAGAATGCTCAGCTAGAGAACGAGGACGAGGACGAAGACGAGACGGAGGAGAGCTGGACGTTTGTGGGAGCCGACGAGCCGGACCCCGAGGTAATGACCAAGAAGCTGAGCGAGGGTCTCGGCGGTGTGAGCGGCAAGTCTTTGGGAAGTCAGGCAATCAAGGGCAATGCATAAGGTCGCAGCGCGGCGTTTGGCAACAGGTCGTCGGCACCGGGTAACGGTCGACGAGTCGGACCTCAAGTGGCCCATGCTTCATACACGGCGTTGGGGGTTGGATACCCACCTGTTACTCGTATCTTGCGCGCAAGATTGGGCTTCGTGCTTTGATCACAGCGGATGAGGGCATGACGTTACGGACAAACTGGATAAGAGTTGGGTAATGGAACGACACGAGGTTACTGCTCAAAGCGTGGCTTACGCGCAGGCTTACAGATATGACTCGATGGCATAGATATGGCATAATAGAGGCCAAAGGCGTCGACTTTGGGATTCAAGTGATGCCTAGCTCGGTATTAACCTGCTTGTTGTTGACAATGTTGCAAGTCCAATACGTTGCGCTTCTAAGCTTCGTCCCGGTCTAGGGTAGGCCGGCAGCGGCGTATCCACCAAAGTGAAGATACGTGTTACGTAATCGCGAAGCTCGACGGGCCGACTCCCAGCTTGATCCATCCGCCTCCCGACGTCGACTCCAGACGACCGACAAACCCCCCCGACGTCAATTGAAAGCGCAGCGCCTCGATCCCGACACCGCGGACCCTCGCTCCGAGTCCGCCCCTTACCTACGAGACACGCGCGACGCACGACTCGCTCCGGAGCGGCGTCGAGAAAAACCCCCCGAGAGCGTCCCTCGAACAAACCCGGCCCAGCGGGAACGCAGCAGCGGCGAGGGCTTCTCTCGGTAGAAGGGAACCCAGACGAGGCCTTGTGCTGGTTGCTCGGAAGACGAGGAGCGCAAAGGGAAAGGACGGGTCGTCATGGCGCAGGACATGCCCCCCAAGGGCGGCTACGCCCCGGTGCAGTACAAGGTGCGTGCGCGTTGACCAAACACATACACATATACACGGCTGTATCCCAGGTTCACGACGAGGAGGTCCGTCGACATGTGTCGGCGTCGTAGGGGCGCGATACACGGACAGCTTCCGGGGGGCAAAGCGCAAGAAATGTCAAAAAGGACCAGGAAAGCAAGCTCAATGGCTAACGCTCCTCCTCGACACGCAGCGAAACCTCCCCGCAAAGGGCTTCCGCCCGGGCGTGCTGCTGCTCGGCATGGGCGCCGTCATGGGATACGGGTGGTACAAGCTGATCCACGGCATCCGCGAGGCCAAGTGCGTCCCTCCCCTTATCCTCCTCCGAGCCCCTCTGGGCGCCGGCGGGCTAACGCGCAGTCGGCAGCGAGCTCGCGCGCGAGAAAATGTGGGCGCGCATCCACCTCATTCCCCTGCTGCAGGCCGAGGAGGACCGCGACCAGGTCCGGCGGCACCTGGCGGACCGCGCCCGCGAGAAGGAGGCGCTGGGCGGCAACATCAAGGTCTACAACTCGGACCGGTACGCAGCCCCTCTTCGCTCCGGCTTCACTTCCCTTTCATTGTTTCCTGTCTTTCATTGCTTCTTGGCTTTCCCCGTGGACGGCCTGGGGTCGGCGTTTGTCATGACTGCGTGTGTGTGGTTTGCTGATTCGTCGTTGCGTGCATAGATTCGTCCGCCCGACGCTGGCGGCTGTTCCTCCGCCGACGACCGAGTAAGCGAGAGCTGCGGTTTGAAGAACCAACGGGGGGCAGAGAACGAGGACATGAGCTGGATTGGAACCACCCGAGCCTGGGGAGGATCGAGATTCAAAAGTGTACATATCAAAAATGTCAAGGAGAAGCAACTTGCGGCCGAGTGACGACACCAAACTTGGCTTCCGCCATCTTTGCATTCAATTGTCCGTGTCAACATGGTCACCGATTACCCACGCACACATTAGAGACGAACCGCCTGTGCATACGCTCAACGCCGCCGCCCTAATCAGACAGCTCCCATCTCCTTTGGATCCCATGCCCAGACATGATTGTATAAACAGAAGGGGTATACATTGAGTCTCCATGTCAACTCCTACGTCTCTCCTTTCGGGAACTCCCATCGTGCCGACTCGCCGAGAGACACCTCTAGGCCCTCTGCTTGCCCATGACAAAACGCAAAACGCCTCGCCTCCAGTCCGTCCCATGGTGTTTCCACGCTCAGAACGCATCGATAGTAGAACCTCTGCTAGTCCTCGGCTGCCTCGAGCTCGGCCAACAGCTCCCGCTCGAGCGCGTCATCGTCCAAGTCGGTATTCGACTCAAAGCTCGCACCCGCGCCGCCGGCATCCGTTCCTTGACTGTCCGTTACTGGCACCGTCAAGTTGCGTGATCCCGTCTCCGAGGCTCCGTCCGTATCCTCTTGGCCATTAGGGGTCAGCACTGATCGCAGCGCTGATGTCCCTCGGCTGCGTGACAGGCGTTGCTTCTTGGCCATGACGCTCTCGTCGGCAAGATTGGATGGCCCGTCATCGCCCGACTCTTCGTCGGCCGGCTTCTTGCGCTTGGCGCTCTTTTTCCTCGACCCGTCTGCCGACTCCGTGTCGGTCGACTCAGTCTCGGATCCGCTCTCGTCGCCGTCTTCAGTGTCGGCCTCTTCGAGGTTGACCTCGAGGTTGATAGACTCGTCGTCATCATCGTCCTCATCGCCCAGAAACTCTTCTAGATCCTTATCCGCGGTGGCCCAGTCAAAGTCCTTGAGGTCTCCCGACTCAGCATCAGTGCCGTTTTCTGCCTCTGAAGCCACTTCGGTTGGATCACTCGAGCGCTCGCGGTCGGCATCGAGAATGTCGAGAAAGTACGGCCGTTCATCGAGTCGCCGCCACTGGCTCAGGCAGTCAATGAGCCAGCTTTGATTGACAATCTTAATGCTCTGAATCTTGGCTGCTTGCTGCACCTTCTTGGTTCGAGGACGCGACGTCGATACGACCAGGTGTGTCACTCGCCGGGACACGCTGTCGAGCACTTGAGCGCCGAAGCTCTGCGCCTGCATGCCAATCTCGGATTCTTCTACGTTGACCCCCAGCGGCACAAGTCCCGACAGTACAATTACTAGCCCCGACAGGACGTTGGACTTGAGCTCGTCGAGAATGTCGCCCACGTCCGGCACCATGGACAGATCCACGCCGTCGTCGGCGGCTGATCTGCGGCGACTACTGCTGCCGGGCGGATGTGTGGGATCCGATTGTCTTCTCTCGCGCCGCCGCCGATCGTACGTTTCATAGAAGGAAGAATGAAGGTCTGTGAGGTGGTCCTGTAACGCGATGAGTTCCTCGTCGTCGTCGTTGAGTAAGTGTTGCCGTGACTGTGTGGGCGTCGCCTCGCCCACATCCGAGTCCTGCGCCGAAACCCCCCCTTCCTTGTCAAGCTCCTCCTGCATGTGTAGCAAGGGGCGGTCCTTAATCTGTTTCTCCAGCGTCTTTTCTTGCTCCTCGGCTTGGATTTGCAGGCTTATTTTCTCGTCGGTGCCGCTCATGCGAGCAATCTCATCAAGCGGCGAGACCTTGCCGCCCTCCTTGACCGGAGACGCCGGAGTGCCCAAGGATGCCGCCGTGGCGGGAGTGGCGGACCCGTTGGCCTGTTGGGGCATGGGAAGGATATCGGTGCGCTTGGGCAGAAAGCTCGAGTTGATGTCGCCGACGCCCTTAAAAAAATCGTACGGCACCACTTTGATGAGATTAGGCCGATTCCTGGGCCAGACATCAGCGCGGTCGTCGATGATGACCACCATGTTTGTGCTGACGGGGAAGAGGCGTTGCAGGCTCTTGGAGATGATGCTGCCGTTCTCGTCGCGGCTGATGACGCGGTTGCCAAAGAGTCGGCGATCAGGGTCGACTATTCGCGCAATGTTGAGAGCGTAGGCGCGCGTGCCCATGGTATAGACGTGAAGCTCGTACATCTTGGAGACTTCTTCGAGGAAGTCCTTGAGGCCGGGCCGTAGTTTGATATAGTATGTGCATCGGTTTGCGACGCCGCGGAGGCCGTCGTCGAGCTGGAAGCTTTGAACGTCGCGGACAGCCTCGTAGTTTGGGTTCGAGGGATCCTTTTGCCAATCGCCAATGGTGGGCTCGATGCAGGCATGGATGATTGTCTGATCGAGATCGACGACGAGGCTCAGCTTGCGCTGGCGGAGGAGACGCTTCTGTGTGTCGTGCTCGGCCTTCATGGCGACGCTCTCGCTGACCATGAGACCCGTTTGGTCGTGCGTCATGTTGATCATGGCACGGTCCGTGTCTTTTTCCTCGCTAGCCCAGTTAATCTCAGTCATGTCGGCGCCGCAAAGGCTGCAGAGACCCTGGATCTGGACCTCGTGGCCGCAAGCTTCCTCGACGGTCATGCAGGGGCAGTCGGCGCTTATCACCATGCCCTCTTTGATGCGCCATTCCTTGAGCTTACCCTCTGCAGGGCTGTCGAACTCGGTGTATGTGGTTTCATCGGTCCATGTATCGTCGTTGACCTTGCGCCGCCAGGAAAACTTGTACTCGATAATGTTTTCCTGCTTCTTTACCGAGTCGCCGGGGAACTTGAGCAGCTTCGTGATGGTGATGGGATAGTGCAGGCGCGAGCCCAGTGAGACGACTTTTTCGTACATGACGGGCAATCGGGCTGCGGCGGACTTGACGCCTGTCCGCGTCGATCCGACTGCGAGAGATGGTCAGCCAGAGGCGACCGAGGGCGCGCCAAGGTGGCTACTCGCCTTATGGGCCTTGCCCAGTATACGATGTCGTCAGAGCGCGGCCAATCCCATGGCCTGCCTCGCAGCGCAGGGCGTGATGGAACTTGCGACGATCTCTGCCCCGTGCAGAGCGAGGCTAAAAAGACAGTCGGTCAAGTCGGAACGGACGGGACTGGCTCTCGATGAAGAGCGGGTTTCGCGACGACGAGCGTCGGCCAAAGGCGCGGCGCGGAATGGAGCTTGTGCGAGCAGATTATCTCGAGCCGAAGCAAGACCGGACGCGGGGGCGAGCAGGCGGCAGCTCGTCGATCGCGAGCGACAGAAGCTGTCGATGACGATGACGACCAAAAAGGGCCAGCTCAATGTCGAGGCTTGGCGCAAACGGAGAGGCGGACCGGAGCGCGGGTGCGCCAGTACGGCAAGAGAAGCGAGAAAAACCCCGAGACGAGTGTGATTGGGCCAGAAGCAGCAGACAGGGACTTTTTCTTTGCGAGAGTGTAAAGTTGGAGACGACAATGATTGCCCGTCGCGCGTCGTTTGTTTTTCTGCACGCTCCGGCGGTTGGCTGCGTGATGGGGAGGAGGAAGGCGGCTGCAACAAGGAGCACCAGGAGAGAGAGAGCCACAGTGGGACAAGGGGATTAAGAAAAAAAAAGGTTCCAGGTTCCCACCTAAAACCCCCGGAGAAGCGTAAAGCCTCGTTGGATCTGGGTTGCCCTTTTTGTACCTGAAGCCCCCCCCGTGCTTTCTCCAAAGGTCCAGGCCGGCTCGTCTCTGCTCTGCCCAAACAGGTACGGGGTACCAGAGGTACATTGGTACAACTTTGTCACGCCACCGAGCGGTACACCTTTGAGCTTGTCTGCCCCACTTGTTCTGCCTGCGAGGTGCCGGCGCCTGCCTGCTTTGCTTGCGCGTTTGCAACTCCTCCTCACCGAGAGCTCCTGCCCGCAACCGGCAAAGCCAGCCGCCTTCGCGCTTTCCCCAGGCTCGAAAAATCACGTGTGGCCTAGACAAAGCCCCACACGAGCTGGACCGAGAGCCCCGCTTGACATGGCCCAAGCTCCAAGAATCAGATGACTAACCTGTTTCGTTCTTGTTCATGACTCTCAGTCGCTCTGTTCGCGATACGTCACGTCATTCATCCATGACCACGCGCTACGCTACCCTGTACTCCCATGTTCATTTTGAACCAACACTGCCCGCAACTCTCCCCTGTAAAAATTCTTCACCCCGCGGAGCTGTTAGCGGCTTGTTACGCGGGGTGGGATTTGCAGGCCACCCGACCACGCTTTTGCTGTGAGACCCCATCGGGGCCTTAACAGCACAGAGGAAGACTTTGGAGAGCTCATCTTCCTCTGCAGAGCTGGTCCCGACACAACGTCCACTCGGACCCCATGGCCTCCTCCGGAACCAAGGAGCCAAGGGTATTGGAAGACAAGCTCTTCTAAACAACGGTGGCCGGTCGCGGAGGTTTTTCTCCCTGAAGGCAAGCTGCTCGACAGCCTCTGATTCCTTCGAAGGGTTTTTCCCTGCCGCCACCCCTCGGCCGGTTTCCTTTCCTCGGTGCAATGAGGATGGATATAAAGCTCTGGTAGCTTTGGCAGAGGGGATGAGAGAATTCTGACCGGTGAAAACCAAGGGTTGACCACATCTGCCCAAAATTTCCCCGCTGACGGGTGAGGGCCACGAACGAAATGCGCCTTGAGCTGTCGAAATGCTGGATGAGCTGACTGGACGGCTGCTGCGGGGAGGATCTACCGGGACACTTGTACTGACATCTTGCGATGTACTTTAGTGGCGTCTACAGCAGAGACAACTGCCCGTGGACAGGTGTCGTTATGTGAAACCATGTGGCCTTTGCAAGGGAAACTGGTTCATCTTGTCAGGTAGCGGTCGGGAAAAGTTAGTTTAGCTCAGCACGTCCTGTGCTCCGATAGGAGACCTGAGCGACTGAAGTCGCTGGACGGAAAATACACACACACACACACACACCAACACTGCCCGCCGCCATCATGTCCGTCATGGCCAGGAATATTGTTCGATCTTGTCATTCTGTGACTAGGCTGCAAGGTGTGCGCCTGATCTGCAAGCCATTCCGCGAGGCACTCTGTATTCAAGCATGATGGTGATTGTTTGTTCCGCATGGAACGTCACAGCAACTGAACAGCAAAATAACCTCAAAACTACACCTCCGGAACCTGACAGCACTCCGCCATCACATTGATACAAGCAAGACAACGGAACAAACGGTATAATCATTTCGTGGCATCCCATCTCGCGTGACTGCAGTCTCCATCGACGGCCGGCCGGATATCTCATATATACAAAATCATGGCTCTCGTCAGACTCGCACAAACGCCAAATATCCCTATGCTGCCGCCTGGACCACCTTGAACCCTTCCGATACCGTCTTGGTAATCTCCTCATTCTTATGTGGCAGGAGACCCAGCGCAAACGCCACGTCGTTCCACTGCCTCTCCGTCTCGCAGCGTGCCAGCCTCGCCGCCAACTTCTCCGCCAACTGCTTCGCGTGCTTGTCCTGTAAACCACAGTTAGCATCAAGCTCATCTCCTTGTCACCTTTAGTCAGCTCATGAAGCAGACTTACCTTTTCGACGAAACCCAGCAGGAACCGAATGATGCGACGGAAGCTCTCCTCGTGCATCTTGCCACCTGCGCTGAGTAGACTGAACATGTCGACAAAGTGATTGTAGACGGCATTGTCCTTGGTGCTGAGCTCGGTGAAGAACATGCGCGCCAGATCGGCGATCCTGCGGTCCTCGTCCTCCAGACACTTGGCCATCTCGCCCAGCTGACCCTTGACCTTGACCTGGCCGGCCAAGATTAGGAACGTTAGTGTCATCAGGCACGTTCGCTTGACTGATGCGTCGTCGTCGGCAAGACGTCTGTACAAAAAGTCGGTGTTCTCGTCAATCAAGTGGTTGAAGCAGACAGCCATGTCGCCCAGCGCAATGACGGCGTTGGACCGCACAGTCGCGTCGGATGACCGCTCCATGATGGTGATGAGCAGCGGTAGGTTGGCCTCGCAGTACTCGGCCGACACGCACATGAGCTTGGCGAGACACAACGTCGCCGCCGCCTGGAGCCCTTTATCGGCATATGTCGTGTTGTTGGCGCAAATCTCAGACACAAGAGGGCCGAACAGTGCCAACAGCGAGTTGGGTCCGTAAAGAAGCTCCCGCTCACGGATATGTGCCATGGCTTCCGTGAAGTCGTCTTCCGACGTGCCGCCAATCAGGTCGAGTTCGTCGGCGTCTTCCTTGTCCTTCTCTGTCTTGGTGCTTGCCTGCTTCTCTTTTTCCTGTTTTCTGCGCTTAAAGTCCAGTTCGCATAGCTCGAGATGGACAATCTGCTTGATCGCTACGTGTCCAACGATAAACAGCAGCTGAGAAAGAGCGATTGCATTGTCGCGCTTCTTGGGCTGCGCTGTTTGCGAGCTTGTCATATCGCCGCTGGGGGCAGGTTGCGTTTCATCGCGAGACGTAGGACGCGAAGCTGAGCGTGTTGGCGAGCCGCCAAACACCTGGCGCGTCTTGTGCCGGATGATGTCGGAGCAGAGCGTATCGGGGTGTTTTGATATGGCGTAGATGGCATTGATTGCCTGCTCTGCAACTCCGTACCATTCTTTGCTGTCCGAAGGCACTTCGGTAATGGCGGCAAGACGAGCCGACACGGCGTGGTCATTGGGCAGCCGAGAGAACTTGACGACCGAGTCCTTGGCTTGGCGGCCCGTAGGGTTGATTCTTCTTAACGCAATGCACGTATACTTGGCCAGCTGCAAGTCATTACGCCCATGGGAACCAAGGCCGGTAGAGAGCATAGTCTCGATTTCACCCACGACAATTTCCGGATTCGCCGTGGCGAGCATGCCGAGCACGATGATGGCGCCGCGTCGTTGCGTCCGCGAAATCTCTCGCTTCTGCACGCCATAGACCTGCCACAGCTTCGAGATGACAATGTCGGGAATGATTCCCGCCTTCATCATTGTCGCCAGGAGCTGCTCCAAGGACGTCAACTCAGCTGGGGTCGCCCCAAACGTCAGACTAATCATGTTCCTGGCAATATAGTTGGCAGCGTCGTTGGGGCTAAAGGTATCGGGAGCCTCAAAAAACAATCGTCGGTAGCATTCAATCAAGTGCGTCTGCACGCCCTTGCCCTCGTCGCTGTTGCCTTTGGTCCAAATCAGCCGAAGCATACGTCGGATGCCGACCTTGTTCTGTTCGATGTTGTAGGCATCGCCAATCTCGAAGTAGTCGATGGCTTCAATGACCTCGCTCTTGTTTCTAGAGCCAAGCAATTGACAGACGATACCCGTGGCATCGTGCAGGACGTCGATAAACTTGAGCGCTTCGTTGTAGTATCTTCTCGTCAGGGTGAGCTTCTCAATCGCCTCGCTTGTGGCCGCCTCTTCTTGTGCTTTCTTGATGGCCGCCATCTTTTCCTCGTCCGTCATGACCTTGGGCTTCTCCGGCGAACCGAGCTGCGTCGCCTCGTCCAAGAGCTCGTTATCTACCGTCGTGTTGGCCTTGTTTTCACCGAACCCGGGCATACCGGGCGGAGGTTTCAAGGCATTGAGTTCCTCCTCGACCTTGTCATGCCGGGCCTGCCACTCCTTGCGCGAAAGCTGAGCACCGTGCATGACGGTAAAGGGATGCGTCTTGATCAATGTGCCGAGTAGCTTGATTGCGTTTCTCCTCACATTGCTGCTCTTATCCTCGAGACTACGGCATGCGAGTTCGGCGGCCCTTTGTCGTCGTTTGGGAAACTTTTGCTCCAGATCGCACAGCTTGGCGTACACTTGCAGCGTCCGACACCTGCAATAAGGGTTAATGTCGAGGAAACGCTCCTCTAAGACGTCAAAAAAGGCATTCAGCTGAGATTTGTGGTTCTCGCCGCGTTCATCCTGCTTGCTGAGGTGTGCAATCATGTTGCCACATACTTCAATCAAGGCGCATCGAAGGGTGTAAGACTAAACCATGTCAGCTCCTGCCATCGGCATGAGTGAATTATCACCTTACCTCGCTATCGAGCTGCTTGGCAAGCATCGTCATTTGCTTAATGACCAACCGTGGTGCCAGCTCAGAGAGCTTTGCGATAAAGGCCGAAACCGATTTTGGGCCACGGGTGTCGTTGGAATTAAATTCCTTATTGCTGATTTCGCGCAAGACCTCGTCGGCGAGCTGAGGGTAATCGTATGTCTCGGCCAAGATGTGCAGGAACTCGGCCATGGGCTCTGCAAGATGCTCGAAATAGGTGAGGTTCTGGATGACATTGATTTGCGCGGCTGCTCCTGTTAGCTTCGACTTGGGCAACGGCACATGCCCAACATACCATATCCATGGCCGTGGTGTTTGACGGCAACGCAGAGCACCTTGAAACAGTGCATGCGGATAGATGTAGCCTTGACTCGCTGCTCGCTCTCGAGAATCATGTAGACGGGCCGGGTGAGGAGTCCAATGAATGTATCTCGTTCGCTAGTAGTGAGGAAAATCTTGGACAGCTTGAGCTTCAGTACTTTGCACATGACCTCGAGCGCCGACTGGAGTTGCGATGCAGAATCCCACGAGTCGTCCTTTGCAGCACCTTTCTTGGGCTTGCCTCGCCCGCGCGCAACAGGGGCACTTGAAGACTTCTCGGCAGCCTTTGTCTCGACACCTGCAATTGTCCACTGCAGCAAAAACCCGTATATTTCGAGGAGCTGCTTATGATGGGGCACCGTGTCTTGTTCGTCCGGAGAGTCAATGTCATTATGCACAGCGTCGGTCTCAGCGCTCAGACCGCTCATGACGAGATCAAAGATCTTGCTGAGAGCATGTGTCGGCAGAGCGGACGAGTATCTGGCGACAGTCAGGAGACCAAGTTAAGCGGCCATCGATAAGGGAAGCTCACTTGAGGAGGAACTGCAGCGAGTCCATGTTGGGCGCGCGCAGCATGGCATCTGGATTATCTGCCACGGCATCGATGATTGGGTTCAAGATGGGGTTGATGACCGGATTGGTGAGAGCCTCGGGGTCATTTTCGCAATCAAAGAGTGCGCTGTCCGCCTCGGGAGTCGCAATCGTGGTCGGATCGGACATGTAATGCTTGAGCGCATTATTGATGTCGAACTCGACGGTGCCCATGATGGGCAACCTCGTTTCGCCTCTGCCGGCGATGTGGCGCGGACTGTTTGCGAAGAAAAGTGTTGCCGATGTACGTCGGTCTTTGGCGCAGGTGTTGAAGAATTGACGACGATGTCTTGCTGGGCCGTTGAGACTAGGCCTCGTCGAATCTGGCGATTTGTGCTGGTTGACGATGACAAAGGAGCGTGTGAAGTGGGATGCTGGCCAGTGGTCCCCGGCAACCGATGTTTTTTGTTTTGCTTGCAAAAACGCGCCTGCAGCCCCTCTCTCACGTCGCTCCCCCTTTGCGCTACTGAGAATCAGGCGCGCGTCTACTGTGCCGGCGGAAGTGGCCTGACCAATGTATCTCGACTTGATTCATGCATTAATCTTCGCACATCTATGGGTATCGCTACACTTCAGCCCCATCTAGATCTGGCACCGAGTGAGCACACAGGAAAAGACAGCACGCTGGATCCCTGCAGCCACGCCAAACCGCGGGCAGCCAAGCAAAGCCCCTCCACCGCTTGACGGGTCTAGCCAATTCCCTGCACACAACATGCCAAGGTAGCGCCCGCGAGCTTGTCGAACGACGGCCTCGAGTGGCGATTGCACGCTTGTTGATATTATTGTTGTGATATTATCCTCCTCTGACGTCAATTCTCCGGCAACTACCGCTGCGATTCCTCCTTGGAACGCCCAAAGGGCCCTCACCAGCAGCCATTGTCGTTGTCAATCAGAATCACAATGGCCACGGCCGAGGCGCCCTTTGAGATCCACGAGGACGCTCCCACCGAGGAGACGGTCATGATGACTGAGGAGGAGCCCGAGGCCGACCAGGTGGCCACCGAGGTCCCTCAGCCCGAAGACGACGACGACGAGACCCGGGTCAACGGCCTCCACGAGGACGCAGACGACATGGAGGCAGACGAGGATCAAGAGGAGGAAGAAGCTGACGAGGAAGATGGCGGCGAAGACAACGAGAGTTCCGAGGAGGAGCAGGTCGAGAGCAGCGTTCAAGCTGACATGGACAAGCTGCAACGAGACTTTCCCGGGTTTCGCGACAAGTATCGCCTGATCAAGCGCATTGGCGAAGGTTCGTTTGCCTCGATCCCGGATCAATCCAAACCCCAGCGCAAACTTATGCTCATTCTCGTGTACAGGTACATTCTCAACCGTCTTCAAGGCTGAAGACATACATTACGGCCACTACGATAACAGCTGGGACCTGCAAGATGGCCCCTCAAAGTGGACGCCTCCACCTTTGAAGAAACGACAACACCCAGACCAGCCTCTCCAGCGTTCTCCCCGACGACGCCCTCGTTATGTCGCTATCAAGAAGATTTACGTCACGTCAAGTCCGGCTCGTATCCTCAATGAGCTAGAATTGCTTCACGACCTGCGCCAATGCCCTTCCGTCTGCCCCCTGATCACTGCCTTTCGCCACACGGATCAGGTTGTCGCGATTCTCCCATACTTTCGACACGGCGACTTTCGCAGCTACTTTCGGGACATGACCATTCCAGATATTGCCATTTATCTCCGATCACTCTTCACTGCCTTGCGAAGCGTCCACGATCACAAGATTCTGCATCGCGACATCAAACCCACAAACTTTCTTTACGACCCGGCCACACAGCATGGGGTCTTAGTCGACTTTGGCTTGGCTGAGCGCGAGGGGTCTGACTGTAAACCATGCTTGTGTCATGAGCCCCGTGAGGTGCGCAAGTTGCGCCAGTCAAACTCGGTATGGGCCCAGTCGACGGCCGCATCTCAGCCAGGATATCCCAAGTCGGACACGCGCCCTTCGCGAAGAGCGAATCGCGCAGGTACAAGAGGCTTTCGAGCGCCCGAAGTGTTGTTCAAGTGCACCGAACAAACGACAGCCATTGATATCTGGTCCGTCGGCGTCATCCTGCTAACCATCCTTTCCAAGAGGTTCCCGTTCTTCAATTCTGCCGACGACGTCGAAGCCATGATTGAAATCGCCACAATCTTTGGTTCCAAGCGCATGAAGGCGGCAGGGCTCCTGCACGGGTGCGTCTTTGAGACGAGCATTCCGACCGTCGGACAGCAGGGCTTTACAATGGAGAAGATTATTCTCTGGAGCACGTGCCGCACCGACGATAAGCCGCTCACAGCGGATGAGAAGCTCGCCGTCCGCTTTTTGGAGCGGTGCATGGAGCTGGATCCGTCTCGGCGGATAACGGCAGAGCAGGCGCTTGAGCACGAGTTTCTGCGTGTCGCCACGCCGCCCAACACCAGTTTAGAACTAGACGAGGACGAGGTGGACATGCTTGAGACGTGATGTCCCTGCTACTGTACGATATCCATGTAACATTTACCATAGCATTGTCGTCGGCTGGGGCGTCTGACGACACATCATGATACCACATACACCATCTAATGTATACTCTTATCACCTGCTTTACCGACAAAGCCCAAATGAATCGAGACTTGATTGGTTTCTCTGTCATTCAGTAGGCAATGGGGCATGTCGACGTGAGACGTAAAGCTAACCTGGCATCTCCGATTTGTGGGCGCAAATCGACTTTATTTCGTTAAATAACTCCATTTCAAGAGTCCCTGATGCAATGCTCGAAACCGACCGATCCAGGTTCATGTCCCAACCGCCCACTCGGAGCATACCACAGGGAACCCGAGGGGGGATCTTTTTGCCTGTCCTCGCCCTCCCAGTAGCCGCCAAGCAAGCCCCGACTCCGTTTGCAAGCGAAGAATTTCGTTTGAACGCTCACGCTCCAAAATCCGCCTCGTCTATGCCACCAGCTCGACGACGCCGCCGGCCTCCTTGATCTTCTTCTCCGCCAGCTTGCTGACCCACCGTGCGCGGACGACCAGGGGGACTTCGGGCAGGCGGCCCTTGCCGAGGACCTTGGAGTAGCCGAGGGGGAGGAGGTCGAGGACGGGGACGGTATCCTTCTTGGAGCCGTTGATGTAGGCGTCGCGGGTCTCGACGGGGACGAGGGTCCAGAGCTGCGCCGCGTGTTAGCAGGGAATTGTGTGCTTCGCCTATGATTCCAAGGCCGTGTCTAGCCACCGATCCAGTCCTCATCGTGTTCGTCGAATCTGAATCCATCTCGGGGCTCGCGAGCTCGCAAAGGGGAGGTGGGTATCTACCTTGTCCAGGTTGATGACGGGCTTCCAGAAGTGGTTCTGCTGCTTGTGGAAGTACCGCATACCAACCTTACCGAAGTAACCGGGATGGTACTATTGCGAGGCATCAGCATTCGTCCGGGCTCGTCTCCGCGGAATCCGCGTCGGGGCGGTGTCGTCGAACCTTGTCCATGTTGGTGCGGTGGTGGTGCTGACCACCGGCCAGACCGCGACCACCGGGGTGCTTGCGGTGCTTGCCTACACGACCATGACCGGCCGAGACGTGGCCGCGGCTGCAGAGCGAGACAAAGTTAGCCCACAATCATCCTCTCGACTTGCGTGCAACTGTCGCGATCTCGGGTGCTCGTGGCGGCGACGAGGGGAAAAACAGGTCCGGCGGAGTGGCTCGGCCAGCACCGCCGGCCATTCCATTTCGACTCGTGACGTTCGCCGGCGAGGGAGAGCATGTTCGATCAGGTGAAAAAGGTAACGTACTGCTTGCGGGTCTTCGAAGTTCGGGTAGGCATGGCGACGTCGTTTGGTGGTGTCGCTTTTCCGGTGGTTTGCGTCGAGGACGAGGGCGAGCGGATGAGTGGTGATTTTGCGCCTTGCCGCACCTTGCTTGCGGGCGGCCTCGGAGCGCGGAAAAACCACTAGGCGAGAGGGCAGCTGAACCCTAACAAGTTGTTCTGTGATTTTTTTCGTTGTACCCCCACGTTGGCTGCGCGCTACTGCACCACGTGATCTCGTGAGGTGAACGCGGTGGATCGGGCTCTCTTGTACGAAAGTGGACCCGGTTGCTTTGCCTGATTGTCCACTCAGCAGAGCGATATTCGATGACGTCGTGACCAATTGTCCAGGCGATGGCGTGAAGATCGTGAAGTGCGTTGTTCTGCTCTCGAGCAGCCATGGCATCTATGGATGATGTTGAGGATGCCGTACGAGGGATCGGAAAGATGAATTTTCATCATCCGTACACCCCGTACGACGTGCAAGAGCAATTCATGAGGACAGTCTACCAGGTGCTCGAGACTGGTGACGGACAAGTTGGCATTCTCGAGAGTCCGACTGGCACAGTAAGTTGGCACGCCTTATGCGATTCCCGTACCTGAGATCCCCTCAGCGTGTAGTGGTCCAAGAGCTCGACTAATGCCACTAATCAACAGGGCAAGTCATTGTCTCTCATTTGCGCTTCTTTGACGTGGCTTCGGCAACACAAGTCTCGCCAGCATCAAGCAGCACTGGAGGCCGCTGGCGAATCATATAAAGACGAGCCCCAATGGCTGATTGATCAGCTACTGCAGCGCAAAAGAGAGGACCTCGCCCGGCGGTGGGAAGAGAGAGAGCAGCGCCTGGAAGCCGTGCGGCTTAAGGAGAAAGCCATGGAGCAACGTGCTCGAAAGAGGCAGCGCCGGGAGAATACTTCCTCGGCGACAGCTGCCGAGACTGTCGATGATGAAGAGGCCGAGTGGCTTCTCGACGACTGGGAGTCCCGTGATGCTACGCCCCGAGACGCTCTCTCGGGCCTGAGCAAGGAGTCGCGTGCTGTCCTAGAGAGAATGGGCCTCGGCGCGCCAAAGCAGCATCAGAATGATGAGGACCTGATGGAGGAAGAGATCAAGGTGCGATGCTCGTTGCCAGAGACCACGAGAAGAGATAGTGACTGTGGTATAAATAGATTTATTACACTTCGAGAACCCACTCTCAGCTGTCACAGTTCATCACCGAGCTGCGGCGGCCATCATTCCCGCCGTCGCTGCCGGCGTCAGTAGCCAAAGAGAAAGAGACGTCGTCCGAGACAGTGAAGCTATTGCCCCTGTCGTCTCGCCAAAGACTCTGCATCAATCCCACCGTATCGCGACTCGGGTCCGTCCAGGCAATCAACGACCGCTGCGCCGAGCTGCAGAAGCCCAAGTCCGGCAAGAAGTGCTCGTACGTGCCAAACGAGGAGCTACTCAGCCAAACGCACCAGTTCCGCGACGCTGCCCTGGCTACACTGCCCGACGTCGAGGACTTGTACCAACTAGGCAAGTCTCTCGCCGTGTGTCCATATTACGCTTCTCGGACGGCTCTCCCCGGAGCTGAGATCATTACCTTGCCGTATCCCCTGCTGTTGCAGAAGAGCGCCCGTGATGCGCTGGGTATCAAGCTCGAGAACAGCGTCGTGATTATTGACGAGGCACACAATGTCATGGATGCCGTGGCCAACGTGCATGCGGCCGAGCTCAAGCTGGGCGAGCTGCGGAGAGCAAGAGGCATGTTGGGCGTGTACGTCAAGCGGTTCGGCAAAAAGCTCAAGGGAGAGAACCGCGTCAATGTCGGCCGCCTAGGCCGAGTGATCGACGGCTTGACCGAATGGATGGAAGGGGCCAAGAAGCTCAGGGTGAGTTTGGAGACGTCGAGTGCTGGGATTTTTGTTAACCGCCATGCAGGAAGAGCGTGGAGTAGTCGTCGCGAGTGATTTGACGCGGCACAAGGGCATTGATCAGATCAACATGTACGAGCTCATTCAGTTCGTGCAAGAGTCCAAGATGGCGTACAAGATTGAGAGCTACGCCGCACACGTTGAGCAAGAAGACGGGGCCACTGCTCCTGCGGCCAAGTCGAGCACGCCGATTTTACATACGCTGGTGTCGTTTCTCGTCGCTCTCACCAACACGAGCGACGAAGGACGCTTCTTTTACCAGAAAGTCGGGGGCATATCGCCCGATATTCAGTTATCGTACCTGCTGCTCTCGCCGACACACGTCTTCTCGTCGATAGTGTCAAGCGCAAGAGCCGTGATTCTTGCCGGAGGCACCATGTCGCCATTTGACGACTACAAGAACCACCTCTTCCCAGCGCTAGGTGACGCCAAAGTGACGACGCTCAGCTGCGGGCATGTTGTGCCGCGCGAGAACTTGTGTGTCTGGACTTTGACAGGGACACGAGCGAGCGCGCCGCCCTTTGAATTCAGCTACCAGAGACGTGGAGACAAGGAGATGGTTGCCGAGCTTGGGCTTGCAATACTGAATATTTGCTCCGTTGTTCCTGACGGCGTCGTGGTCTTCTTTCCGAGCTACGGATATCTCGACGAGGTGGTTTCAGCCTGGCAAAAGCCGCCGCAGCAAGGAAGCGGAACCTGCATCTGGGACCGGATGCAGAGCCGGAAAGCAGTATTCCAAGAAACAAGAGGAGCCTCGAGCGACGACATCTTGGAGCAGTATGCCTCGGCCATACTAGGAGGGCCCGAAACCGACAGCAAGTCCAAGGCCAAGGGCGCGCTGCTCCTCAGCGTCGTCGGAGGGAAAATGTCCGAGGGCATCAACTTCTCGGACCGGCTCGGGCGCTGCGTCATGGTGGTCGGATTGCCCTACCCAAACGCGGCGTCGCCCGAGTGGAAGGCCAAGATGGAGTACGTCGAGACGACGACGGCGGCGCGCGAGGGCGGCAAGGGAGAGGCGGCGGGCAAGCAGGCGGCGCGCGACTTTTACGAGAACGCGTGCATGCGCGCGGTGAATCAGAGCATCGGACGGGCGATTCGGCATCGGGGCGACTACGCGGCGATTATCCTGGCGGATCGGCGGTACGGCACGGCGCGGATCCGGGGGAAGCTTCCAGGATGGATCCGGGCCGGCATGGCGGAGGCGGGCGACAGTCGGGATGGGAAAGAAGCTGCCACGGGGGGTTTGGGAGGGCTGATGGCAGCGTTGGGACAGTTTTTCAGAAGCAAGGAATGATGAGAGCTCTTTTGGAACTTTTGTGAGTTGGTAATGAACCACTCCGACACTCATGAAACATCTGCCGTCGATAACTCGAGAACCACCTGCTGATTGGAATCTAGTAGCGACGCTGAGCATAAAGGTCAACTATCAATGGCCCTCAACCCTCTTTGCAGTTCAAGATGATTCAACTGTCCCGAATGAAAGAGTAATACGTGATGCCGTCACAAGCATCAATGCCCTCGGCAAAATAGCAAAGACTTCAATGTTGTCTAAATTTCTCAAGCTACCTCTGATGAGAACGACGAGTATATAAATAGACACGTGAAGAACGGCTAAAAAGATTCTAGACCTAAAATTTATCAAGTTATAGCTATCACGGGGTAGGCCGGTAGCTCAAGCAACGTGGTCGTGCTATAGAACCCCTACTGCAGAAACGGGGCTAGATGTAGCAGTTGCCGACTAAGGCAACAGAGTACGAAATTGACTAAGCCTTTGCCTCGTTAATTAACCACGTATCTCAACCTTTCAATCTAACCTTTCAATCTGCTTGGACTACTTTATAGATTTAAGCCCTGACAGTTTGACTATTTAGCCGGAACGTTAGCTAACTAAGCTGTCAACCTAGCTAACCTAGCTAAGCTGTAACATCCTTCTAAGACAGCAGTATTAACTACAGTAGGCAGTCAACCCAGCTAAGCAGAAACAGCCCTCTAGGACAAGGAGAGACAGCCCCCAAAGACAAATAGAAACAACCTTCTAGGACAGCTAGACAGCAACAGCCTCAGCCTTCCAATAGAGCCGTCACATTCTCAGCTACTAATTTAGAGTCGGACCCAACCCGAGAATATCTATAGCTAAGATATAGCTGTTATACGACGAAAGCTGCAACCTATTCTAACTTAAATTTCTATAGAAGTAAGACCAAATTATAACACATACTTAACAAGCTTAAGACCTAGGAACTAAAAGATAAGGACTAAGACAACGTATAGCTATAGCGTAGAGATATTTATTCTAGAACTATCTTAAGGGAGTTATTAATTTAAGTATAAGTATTTAATTTGTCCAGCTACGATAATTTGCAGATATTATATAGAGGTAGCTAGAAACCACCTAGATTGATCAAACAAGAGCTTTACTAGCTAGTCACTTAGTCCTACCTGCAACCCCTCTCGCTTCCTATTGTGAGAAGTCTTCTTTACCTTTGAAATTGCTGTCTATCTTAGGCTACGAACGGGCAGATGCGTTCGATAGAAAGAAACAACTATAAACTCAAATTCTCTAAATAGCTGTCAATTTTTTCTTCACACACTCATAAGGGTACCCCCCGCCGGGGCTAATAGACGGGACCAACATTGCTATGGAACCCTCCGTAGCAATTCTCATCCATTTTAGTTTGGTTGGTCTCTGCGTCGGGAAGTTAGGTTGCCTTGGAACTGCCAAGTACTGTCTTGCTCTTAAGGACCTGCGTGACGGGGGCGACATAGATTCCATCCACTACTGTTTGAAGCAGGAAGTTGGGCTGCAATGTGGCTCCAAGTTCGCAAAGTGCGTCGAGGGGATGACGGATGTGAGTGATGTTGCCCAGTTCTGCAAGGAATCAAGCCACTGTTTTAGTAAACACGGCGGGGCTGCGAAAGGCCTGAAGGTCGGGTCCTACGTACCTAAAACTCCTGGCTGCAAGAATCTACGGTTCTAGGCTGCTGAGGTGGATGTCGCGGGCGCTTCTGTCGCGCCGCTATACGTTGAACCTGCGGTAGCGTCGATGGATCGTCGATGGCCTGGTTATACTCTGTCGGATATGGCGATCCGATCTCTGGACGCAGTTAACGCCTTTATAAGCGCAGACCTAGATGAGGTTATTTACGTCTATTTTCCTGATGGATTTAAGATACCTGGCTTTGTTATAAGGCTTTCGAAAGCGTTATATGGAATAAGAAGGTCTCTCCTTCTCTGGCAGAAGGAGCCTTCTTCAATCCCAAGTTCTCTACGCCTCCAGTGGTGCCTAGAGGAGCCCTGCATCTTTACTCGAAATACTGTGACGGTTACGTGGCACGAGCAAGATCAGTGCAACTTGGACAAAGTAATTGTTCACGAAGAAAGAAAGAGATTCCTAAGGAAAACTCTAACTTAAGCTAATTATATAAAAAGTGAGACTATTCACAAAGAATAAAAGTCATGTGGTTCTTCCCTCATATATGGTCTCCTCTTAAAAGAGGTTGCTATTTTACTTGTTTCCTAACACACGCAGGCTCCTTCCAACAGTTAGCTTAACTGGTCGAGAGGGGGCAGGATGGCGCTAGAACGGATGGACCCATGGGTCTCGTCCACTAGGGGACCAAGGTACAAGAACTCGCTGCGAATTATGCACTAACTTGCAAGTACCTTGAGCATCGAGATGGCGTCTTAGACTTTTGGTAATTCAAGATTTTTCGTATTCTCGATTTTCTTCTCCACGTGGCTGCGTTCCTTGACGCCCTTTTCATCGACTCTATTGAGGCGCTCTCCCGTCTCTTCGACGGCCCTTTGTTTCAGTATTCCAAGGTCTCATTCCGCTGCAACGGCTTGGCTGCAGGGTTCGTCGATTCGGGGGGTGAGACAGAAGCACACGCATGCTGCAGCTCAACCGTCCACACGGCTCTGACAGGAACACGGGTTCTCTTGATGATGGAACAGTGATTGGAGAAGCAGGCTGCTCCGATACGCTGGGCTTGATGAAGAGATAGGACAGCGCGGTGTGGCGGCTCTGGTTTACCACATCTCACCTACTCCGTGCTCACTTCATCTCGTGGCCCAACATCATACACACGACGACGACAATCATGACTCTGGATGTGGAAGACGGCGCGGCGACGACCGGGAAGCAGCCATGGCCCCGGTCTGCAGTCAGCAGCGACGCCCAGCGCGCCCCGTCGTCAAAGTCGTCGGCGACGACCCAATCTGGCCTGCTGCGTCGTGCCATGCGCCTCGGCCGCGTCGAGGAGAACGGCGTCCGACCGCTGGCCGTTGCCGAGCGCCGCAACACGCGCTTCTTCAACATCTTTACCGTCTGGTTCTCCATAAACTCCAACATCCTCGGGTACGTCAGCAGCGACCCTGGCAGTCAGCTCGTTTACCCCTGACATGAACTAGCATTACTTTTGGCATGCTCGGGCCCAGCGTCTATGGCCTGAGCCTTCGTGATTCCGCCCTCGTCATTCTCTTCTTTGGCCTCTTGTCGACGCTGGCGCCGGGTTTTCTCGCCGTCCTGGGCCCCAAGACGGGCATGAGGCAGATGATACAGGCTCGCTACAGCTTTGGGTACGTTTAAACTCGGCGCCGCAACGGTTACATGTAACTTACTCTGGACCTCGGCTTACACGCTTCAGTCGCTACATTGTGTCAGTTCCCGTCATCCTCAACCTCGCCACCCTTACCGGCTTCACAGTCATCATCTGTGTCATTGGCGGCCAGTGTCTTTCGGCAGTCTCTGATGGCAAGCTGAGTCCCAATGTCGGCATCGTCATCATTGCCGTCCTCTCTCTGCTCGTGTCCTTTGCGGGCTTCTCCGTCCTGCACGTCTTTGAGACTTACTCGTTCCTCATTGCCCTCATCTCCATCACCATTGCCACGGGCGTCGGCGGCGTGGGCCTTACCAAACAGTCTGAGCCAGCGCAGCCGGCGACCGCTCGCAATGTCCTCAACTTTGGCATGATTGTGGCCAGCTACCAGATCCCCTGGGCGGCGATTGCCAGCGACCTGACAACCTACTTTGATCCCAAGGTTCCCTCGTAAGTTGAAATCGTCTCGTCTAGACCTCGGCTCGCTCACTGACCATTCTAGATGGCGCGTCTTCCATTACACGTACTGGGGCCTTCTGATCCCCACGGTGCTGCTCATGACGTTGGGCGCCGCCTTGGCCAACGCCATTCCCAACAACGCTGATTGGAAAGAGCGGTACGACAGGAATCTGGTCGGGGGCGCCCTGGCCGGCATGCTTGCGCCCGCAGGTGGCTTTGGCAAGTTTGTCGTTGTGCTACTGTGTCTGTCGCTGCTCGGTAACACCTGTGGCACCTTTTACGCCATCACGCTCAACTTTCAGACGATGGTGCCGTGGCTGGTGCGGGTTCCGCGCTACGTCTTCTCCATAGTCGTCACGGCAATCATCATCCCCGTCGCCATCGAGGCCGTCGACGACTTCTTTGTCAACCTCGAAAACCTTGTGTCCCTCATTGGCTACTGGTCAGCGGCATTTGTGGGAATCGTTGTCACCGAGCACCTCATCTTTCGCCGCGGCCGCTACGACTCGTATGACAACGCCATCTGGGACTCGGCGCGCCGCCTGCCCCTCGGGATAGCGGCGTTCGCCTCCTTTGTTGTCACCATGGCCCTCGTGGTGCCCTTCATGGACCAGGTCTGGTGGAAAGGGCCCGTGGCGCTCAAGACGGGCGACATTGGCTTTGAGGTGGCCTTTGCGCTGAGCGCGCTGACCTATATGCCGCTGCGATGGCTGGAGAAGCGCCTCACGGGGCGGTGATTGTTTCTGTCGAGAGAGACTCGAGGGATGAAGCTGCACGACTGACGCATACATGACTGCATATATGGATAGAGCGTTTCCTACAAATCTGAAACCCCGCAACCGTGCGAGACATCCACTGCATCTTTACCAATGTTCTTCATCCACAAGATCAACACGAGAGAGCCTGCACCGACATGAACGCACGTCTTGCGCAATTTCCGGCAGCCGGGATTCGCGCCGAGTGCGTTAGTCGGCACCGGCCCCACTTATCCGGAAACAAGCCGGCCGATCCGATGACTCACGCCGACAAAGCTGACGCCCGTGTCACCCACCTCATGCACGATCCTCTCACGCTTGACGTCGGACGAGAAAATGAGTCATTCTTCCAAAAGCGGCCTGTGGAGACGGCGCAAGTCCTCGCTCACCGTAGCGTGCCGGGATGTCTGCGCCGTCGCAGCGCAGCTCGACTTACACGCCCCGGCCTCCTTGTCTCTCTGCGCCTTGATCGCCCAGGACGTCTTTTCCGTGCTTGTTTCTCTTTGATCGCAGGCTGGGGCCCTCTGCTATAAAGGGCCCCTCGACCAAGCGTGTCGTGCTTCCTGTTTGTTCTCATCCGGCACGCCGGCCACCCCGACTCACCCAGTCTCATTTCTACTCATCTTACTTCCTTTCGGAGCACTCGAGAAAAGGACACTCCACCTCTAGAGTGCCACCTTCTTCGCGAGTGATCCTCCTTTCTTAGCCCGGTTCCAGGGCCCTTCCCCTCCACCGTCTCTATCCAAACCGCCTCTCCGCCGAGCCGTGAGAGGCGCGCCCGGCCCCCCGTGATCCCATGGCAGCGTCGGCAGCATCAGCAAGCGCGGCGATTTCCCTGCTCGGCGTGGGCTTCTTCCGCCCCCAGCGGCGACGCGAGCCTCCCGTCCCTGGCTGACGGGCCGCTGTCATTGTCCTCGTCGCCGCCGTGGCCCTCGGCGGATCAGCTCTCCTGGTGGACGGCGGCGCCGCTGTTTGGGCCGTCGATCGGGGACTGGAGTCTTTGGGATATAGACTGTGATTTGGGCGGAGGCACGAGCGAGGCCCGACTGAGCTCTGCTGCAGAGAGCTTGTCGGCGAACGACGTCCTCGATCCTCTCCTCTTGGATCAAAGCCTTCCCGCTGAGCTGGATACCCCGTACTTTCAAGAAACCACCATGCCCACCATCAACGACTTCTTACTCTTTCACACCCCTTCTGAACCATCGACATCCTCTATAACCACGCAATCCCCTCCCTGTATGACCCTTCAACACGACCCCGTGCAAATACCACAGCCGCCGCCGCCGCAGCAGGAGCAGCGCGGTCCTTTTTCAAGCTCCATATCAAGTCCTGCCTCTCTATCTCGAAAACGCAAGCAACCCACGGCACCAATCGCCAACCACAACTCCTCCTCCTCACCCTCCTCCTCTTCACCCGATCTCGGTCCTGGCGCGGACGTAGACCGGGGTTCCGGCGCCGATGCGGACGAGGACGTTGTCGCCCGCAAGCGCCGCCGCAACACCATGGCCGCCCGCAAGTACCGCCAGAAGCGCCTCGACCTCATCACCGACCTGGAGACTGCTCTCGGCCGCGTCGAGGCCGAGCGTGACGAGTTGCGCCTGAATCTGGCTCGTCGCGAGGCCGAGGTTGAAGCGCTGCGCGAGATGCTGGCGCGCCGTTGACTGTGTTTCACAGTGACTTGGTCTTTGTACGCAAGACTGCGCTTCTGTTCTGAACATTGAGCCGTATGGTCGCTTGATGGGCGGTAGGATGTGAGAGTATCGGCTGCGGAGGTGCCATCACGACCAAACATGCAAATAGTCTCAATTAGAACTGCTGATCGTACAACCCAGGTCTTGATACGCAAAGTCTCATGTCCCATTTGTGTTCACAAGCTAGCTGCAATACGAAATTTGTAAAACCTCGGTAACGCGTATTTGGAACCGGTTGTCAGCGATCAATCGACTTGGGCCCTCGATCTTGTTGATTCCATTGTGTAGTTTGATGCGGTACAGATGGAGTAGAACAAGACTTAGCAAGAAGTACCCTGAAAGCGCCGCCAATGGAAGATGAGGCTCGAACAAGCCAGTGGAAACGGCGGCAGAACTCGAGCTATTGCTTCGACTTTAAACTCAAGGATACGAAGAATGCTGTCAAGACGGCCGAATCTGCACAGGCCCCCCATTTCCCCGACGTATACGCCCGCTGAGGAGTAAAAAGGCACTCCACCGAGTGCTACTGCAAGGAATATATGGCACATATATTCGTGTAGCAAGGTTAATTCGCCTGCGCCGAGGCCTTGAGTAGGCTGTTCGACTAGCATACCTGCTCTACAGAAAGTGCCTCACCTCCCGGTTCTGGAGGTTTAGGCAACCTACAATATAGCTTCTATACTTGCCCTTCTTTCCCCGGGTTTGCTTGAGACTATGCGAAGCGTCAGTTTAGCCTCCCGCGATAAAGTTTAATGTTCAGCTAAGATACTGCAGGGACTCGCATTTACCATTGACAGGAAGATGATGGCAATGTTCTCGGCTGTGAGGCTTTTCAACGAGCTTGTATAAACGACGTCGAAGAGGCCCTTAAAGTCGGACAAGGGCGAAAGTAAAGGACATGCTAGTATGATCGTTTTTGCTAATGACGGGTAGATTTAAACATGTCGACTTCTTTGAGCGCTTTTGAGAGCCGTTAACTTTGGCGCGGCGCGTATCCCCATAGCCCTCAATCCCCTGATCACGAGCAACCTTCGACGCCACCGTCGCCGTCCACAACACCCTTGCATCCCCCATCGCCATCACCATCCAGCACACGGACCTATCCCCACGCCCCTCGACGCACACCGGGCCGAGTCTCGAAGCCGGCCAAGTCGCAGACACAAGACCGTCACGTACACGGCAGGCGCGTACACCAACGACTTCTGGACCGTTCCTGGAGCAGGTCAGATAGTAACGTGACATGCGCGCTGCCGCAGCCGAGCCGGTTTCTGGGGGCGGATTTCCAGATGCGTAGGCTGAGGCAGATGGATGGCAACAGGACGACAACTGTTCGCGTTGTTGCGGGCCATGGCTTCGCATCGAGTCGGTTTCGGACACGTCCGACTCTGACGTCCGCTGCGCCTGGGCGACTGGCACCGGAGTCGTTGATGCGGCTTCGCTTCTAAGCCATGGTCCGGTGAAGCCGTCGGAGGCGGTTTGGCTTCGAAAAGGGACAGCGCCTACGAATTGGCCGTGATAGCGGGTTCGACAGCGAGAGAGATATATCCTCAGCAAAGCCTGCGCCTCACAACAAAAGCGAGCGTACGTCGATACTCTCTAAAGCGGACGCCGACATCTCGAAACTCCTGCGTTTCTATCAGCGTCATCCTCTCCTTGTGGGCTTGCGCCAGCGCCTCGTCGCACCGGCTCAGCTGAAGAAGCGCGCCCGCTCAGACGATGTCGTTCTCTTCCTCGCAAATCCCCTCGCATCCAAGCGCAATCACGGGCGCAGGAAACTCATGTTGCAGTTCGTCATCACCGCAGGCCGTCGCTGGTCTTGGGAGGGCGCCGCGTTTGTCCGAGGACGGTCAAACAGGGGGAACGTTGGACTTGCCTTCTTCATCCTCCTCCTGACAGGCGAGCATCATGGGAACGCGTCTTCGGGGGTTTTGTAGATTCGGGATGTTGGATATGCGAGAAGATTCATGATGGGGTGCAGAGACTCGCGCCTACTCGTTGGTGATGGAGGCCATTTATCACGTTTGCCATGTACGACGCATCTCAGCACAACGGCATATCTCATTCTACACGTACTTCAAACACGACGATTCGACTCATCCTAAATCATACACGAGGCTGCATCCAACACGCATTGTACTCCAAGCCGAGAGATTGACAAGTCCTGCTTGTATTCTGCCCACTGAATCGAATCCGGCCGCACTCCGTTCATGTCAAGGCAACACCACCAATCCGTACTTTTGACTGACTCCAATGATCTCCGACTCATCTACTCGTTCCGTTCCAGTGTGCTTGTCCGTGCAACGGTAAGCCGCCTTTCCGATTGACGATTGCGACGGGCCATGCAATCAGAATGAGTCACCGTGACACGGCGGCATGCTTATTTCAAAGCAGATCAACAATCGCACATTGCCGCACTCTTGCCTATCTAGATTTTCATCTCTCTTTGATGCGTAAGTGTCGTAATTAAACTGTCCAGGCTCCTCGCCAGCCTCTGGATTCGTCTGCGGGCGTCCGGGTCGCTTTCCGGTCCGGTCGGAGCGCCCTGCAAGTCTCGACGAAAGGACCGCCCTATGCCGAGATGGCATATTGAAGTTCAAGCCCAAAAGGGCAGTCTGGCAGAGGTCTCTATTTCCTAAGCCAAGTCAGGATTTCGCAGAACTCAGGTCTCTGCACCTTTGAGCCTACTTGGAAGTTGGCACAGCGTCTCGGCAACCATAGATAAAGACCAGATTATGAGAGTACTACCGTTGATCTTGCAGAATTCAACTCCAAAGACCTGGTGTATCAGCCTGATCTGTTACAGTAGCCCTCGATTGGAATACATGACACTTTCTAAGAACGCGGCCCTACAAATCCTCTGGCCGGCATGTTCGAATGCTCAGACACAGGTCACGTCCAGAGACTTCCTATACTTCAGCTTCACCCATCCATCATCTTCAAGGCACAGCTGTTATCAAAACCGTCCGCATCTGGCAGTAAGTTACCATTCACCATGTCTCCACGACCTTTGGTACTCGTCCTTAACTCAAACTCTGGATGAAAATAGACGTCTGCAGATCGGCACCGAGGAGACGCACCTGACAGAAGACATGGACGCAATGGTGAATCAGAGGGTTCTCGGGCTAGGCGAAATCAAGCAGCTGCGTAACACCGTCAGCGTCTCGTACCCGGTTTCTGGCCATTGGTCTGCGTTTCCCCCGCAGACGCGCCAGGTCCGTGCCGGGCGGGCGGCAGCATCGCGGCGATGCAAATCTGTGCGTGATTCCCAATTCGGTCCTCTTTAGCTCCTCTGTCTGTGTCGTCTCGGGCCACATAGGTCCCCGTCTCGGCGCTCACATCATGGCAGCTTGGCGCTAATTCGCACGCAGAACGGTGCCAAGGGCACAGAAGCGTCAGAATTCGGAAGCGCTGAAGAGACATGAGACCTACATACCTGCACAGGGACCCCGATTTGGAGACGAACGCGCAATCCGTCTTGTCGGATCCTTGCAGTCTAACCAAAGTCACGCGCCCTGGACTTGCTTCCCAAAGTCCGACCACTTGATCCCGATGGTCTCACGTCTCTCCTCTAAGTCGTGTAGCCACTGTCGTTGATGGCCGATAAATTGCGGTAGAGTCTGACGAAAGACTCAATATTCATTTGATTGAGTCAGCGCACCATGACGGACGGGCGACATCAAGCAAGCACGGGCGCCGGCGCTTTGCCAGATGGCCAACGCGGACCAGGACCAAAGACTGCTAGCTGACGTGCATCAGCTCTTACCATGTCCGCTTGACTCTGACTCCTGACAAAACCTTGCCGTATCTGACATGATGGGAGCTCGAGCCTGGGCCGGGGGACCTGATCAATTGTTACACCTCCCAGCTGTTGCCAGAGACAGCATGATTTCTGCCTCGGCGAGGCTGCTGCTTGATCGCTCGCCACTTTCCTCAGCACGCAGACGCACACGCTTCGACCTGGATCTGGAGTGTGGCTGACGAATCAAGAAGCAGGAAAGAAGACGTGAGATTCGGGCCAGCTGATGACCAAGGGTTCAAGCTTGAGCGCGAAGGGTGCTAACGATTGAGGCTGGCCAGTTGTTGGCCACCGAGGACCACCTCCCACCGACGGGTATCAGGCTAGCTTCTACTGCAGCGATGTGCAGCCGTCGTAATCTATATGCACGTAGATCAAGGAGCACGCGGGGTGCATCAAGGTTGCCGCATCCCTGGGCAGTGAAGATTCAGGATTCGACAGTCCTGACCGAGCAAGGAAAGGCCGAATGACTGACTGCCAGACATGCATAAGGCAATGCGCCAGCTTGCAGGGCCTCGGAAAGTCGACGGTCAATATTTTCTTGTCATGAAGTGGCAGCCCTGATGAAGACTGGACAATGGAGCAGACTTCTCTGAGCGAGCCCCATTATTTGGCAATAAGTCGTTGTTTCGGAGAAGGTGGTCCACTTACACGGCTGATGTCTCGTGAACCGTGATGCTTGAAAGACCTATTGCGGTCGAAGAGGCACAAATGAGTTGAAAATCAAGAAACGCCCACTGTCTGCAACGGCTGCCATCATCTTGGATGGTGGGAGCGACGCGCGGCGGCCTCAAGGTCATCTGCCTCGCGCTAGTTGCAGTCCTCTCGTGGATGTGTATCAAGCATGAAGCAGATCCGCCGAGAGCTGGTGGCGACATTGAGCAAGGTGGCAACCCCAAGGCAGACCCCAAAACGCCATTGGCTCTGTGATGAGGCCACGGCGACGCTCTCCGTATTCATCAAAACCAATTGTCTTGCGCATAGACATGGCGAACATCTGCGTCTTTACGACACGGAGGACGAGGGAGACTACAAACATTAGTTGCTAGGATGAAGACAGATTGGCAACGCCACGGTGTGTTTGATTATCGGAGGGCACAATTGAGGGGAGCTGAACTCAGAGGGCTCGCAAGACAATTGAGCCACCAACATTAACACCGTACGGCGATATTGTGAGCCGTGAACGTCAGCCTGAACGCATAGAACTGGGGCATTTGTGGATTTCTGCCCCAAGACCAAAGAATCGCTCGTGAGCCTGACTCTCCCGAGGGTCGATTTGGCGTCTGACTTGTACTCTTTTAGACACGCCCCGACCAATCGGGAATAATGTTGGCTGCGATAGACCATGTGAGGAAGCTCGTGAACAGGGCCTGGAGCTCTCGGGAGCGACAGTCCGGGCAGGTAAAGTGAAGGGACAGGAAAAGAAGCCCGGTGACTTGCCAGCCACGCCAGAAAATGAGACGTTGCGGGCGCATGAAGCTCCGGCAGAGCAATCTGCGGTTTGGGCCGACGAATGGCGTCTGGGCGCAGGATTTCCTTTTGTCGGCAGCATGCGAAGCAGAGTGTGACGCTGTCCAAGCCCGACGACGTGATTGGCGTCGCTGCCCCAAGGCGGGCGTCGAATGGCGTCTTGTCTGACGGGGCCGATTGATGGGGATTCGTGAACGGGCAAGAATGGGCCCACGCGTGGGATAAAGGAGCTTCGCGCGCGCCCAATGAAACGGGTGCTCGATATTGCAATCTCTCACCCGGGATAAGCACGACATGGTCAGAATCAGACGAGGGCACCAGTCGATGCGAGATGGCGACGTCTCGAGAGGGTAGCTTCGCCGTTGACCGAGGCCCACGACTGATGATGGCCGTCGTCGATGCTTGGCAGGTAGACTCGGGCAGTCAGGGATCGGGCCTCGTGCGATGGAGCGAGATCCGGCATGGGGATCCATGTCAACCCCCCTGCCGACATGGCATCCTCTCCCGTGTTCTGGTTCATCTGGGCTTCAAGGTCCACTGCGGCTGGTTCGAAGGGGGCAGAGGCGCTTCCGAATCGGGAGATGCGGAGGGGGGCGTCGAGGGAGGATGCGCCTTGGTACGGCAGCAAGTCGAGTTGAAGATCGAGCCCGCCTGGCAAAAACAATGCGAGCCTGTTTGGGCAAAGGATGGACGACGCGAGCCTGAATGACGCGAGACAGCGTTGATGAGACACGACGGTTGAAAATTATTCGCCGCCGGCTCGGGCTGCCAGTCGAGGACAGGGAAAGCGCCATCGTCAACCCGACTTCTTTCCCCAGTACTTGGTAGCTGGCCCACAGTACCTGCAAGTACCGGCTGCTGAGGGACGCATTTTACCTCAGTATGCCGATGCCTGTCGGACAAGGGCACCCGCAGAGGTGACTGACTTCTGCCATGGTTCACGTCTGCGAGGTATCGGCGAGGTATCGTTTGCCGGCAAAGCCATGCGGCCGTCGACGCCGCAGGTACGCCGACTCCACGTGGCCAGCCGTACCCGTCTTGGCCGTACAGCGACGTTATGCTGGCTTGCGCAGGGCGGCCTCGATAGGAGCGGCATCCCAAATGTGGCTGCGACGCCACCGCCATCCAGCAGGTTCCTGATTCGTACCTCGTCGCTCGACTCGGCATCAGCGACCACGCTCCTCGACCAAGGGCTGCGGGCAATTGAGGCGCCAGTCGCACAGCAGAGGGCCATGGCAGGCTGCCAGCACTGGCCCGAGAGCCGCCCCCGTCGCACCGATACGTCATGCTTCCGTGTCTTGGAGAATCGGCTCGTCCGAGCATGCAGAGAGATGCGGCCTGGCATGCAAAAGTCGCAAGCAGCTCCCTTGATCAAGGTGCGCCGACTTTCACCTCTGGGTCGCCGAGGACCGAAGCCGTTTGGCGGTGCCTCTCTCCATCTCTCCCTCGAACGCCAAAGCCATCATGTGCCAAAAAAACAAAAAGAGCGGCTTCTCCTATCCGGCAAGCCGCAAGAGGCTTTGCGAAGTAAACGAAGCATGGCACGATGGTTTCTTGACCGGCATCGTATTCTACCGGCCGTCAGGTATGGATAGGGGGCGCGATTTGAGACAAGTCAACCGAGGAGCCGATGCAACCTAGGTGCGCCTGTAGCATAGACGGCATTGGCATCCTACCTGCGTGCCAGGCTGCCAGCCACCTCTTGCGCTTCACGTCAATGACAGAAGGCGAGCGTGATTTCCTGGCGGATCCACAGAATCAACCGTCAGCTTCAACGTGCCTCCATCTTCCCGAGACCTTGGCGCAGGAAGAGAGGCGCAAGCTGAGGTTGAGGAATCGCGGCGTACTTGGACTGATCGATTGGAGCAGGGCTGGGATGCCGTTTGGCTGCCTCTGATGAAGCGCTTTCGCACACCATTCCACTGGGACGGGGCGCCCGCAACGGCTTCCGTCTGTGTTGAGGGCCGCGAAGCCAAACGCCCGCCGCTCTTCTCGGGGCATTGGGGGCGATGCAGCATCCGTCACCATGCGCGTCCATGACGAGCGGCGAGCCGTCATCTGCCCTCTCCGGTGACCCCGTGGTCGCCCTTTTTTGCCTGAGCCCGTGGCCTTGGGTTTCCCCGCAGGGTCGTCGTCTTCTCTTGCATTTGTCGCGCTGCTGCTGCTGCATGTGCTTGCTTCTTCTCGTCGGGTCGCGGTTTAACCCGTCGGCTCACTGCCCGTTGGCTATTTTTGCAAACCCCCATCTGATGTCCCATGATTGCCATGCCGCCCCATCCCACCCGTCACTCTTGGGTACCGTGTCCCGTTGTCTTGGGCGTCGCACCAAACATGTCACGGCCCGCGCGGCACGCACTGCGAGTTTTTGCTGACTTCTCGTGACCCCAGCGCGAGGTAGGTACGGGGCCGGCCGCCGTCCCGCCAGTCGTCCGTTGTTGTTCCTTGTCAGTCGAGGGTGTGTCGCTGGGGGGCAAGGCTCAACTGCTTCCAGGGATGGCGGCCATGAAGAGGGTGGCAAGGTACGTAGGGTGGTGAATCAATCGAATCGCATTTGATGTTCCAAGGTGCAAGGCTACAAAGTCACTAAAATCTAGGCCCCCCGCCCCCCGCATCATCTGCAACACGGCGGCTCAGGCAGTGGGCTCCACTAGCAAGTGCCGCTGAAACACCCTGCAACTTGTCCGATCCCCCCCCTGCCGTGTCGTCACCTTCTGTCACTTTGTAGCCTGCCGCCGTGCTGGGACCGGCAGCTTATAATAGGCCCGGGTTAAATACAGAGGTCTCGCGGGACTCGCCCCTCCCCCCCTTTCCCATCTTGTGCCACCCATGGGCCGAGTCCCGACGATACTGACGGCGTCCTGTTCAAAATTCGTATACGCGACTCTTGCGAGTGTCTGTATATGGACCAGCATCGTCGCCCTCCTTTTTGGCTGCCGTTCTGACAGACTTCAACACCGGCGCTGCCGACTCGCACCTGCTCGTCCGTGACGCTTGCAAGCAGACAAATCACTTTGGACTCGACAATCTTCTCAACGCCTGTGGATTCGGCACGGCCTGCTCGCACCAGCTTCAGCTGAATACACACAGTGGAGGCGTGCGGCATCGAGTCTTGCAGCGTCTTGGATGTGGCGGAGCCCGCCATAACGTCGCGCCCGGTGGCTAAGGCACCTACGCACTTGCAGCGCCGCTCCTCCGTCGCCCATGCCAGGGCCCGATCTGCACTAGAAATTAACGCAACGCACGCGCACAGCTGACGGATTGACGGTCTGCGCCGAGAGGAGAGATTGAAGGGAAAGAGACAAGAGAGAGCTCGGCTGATTACCTAAGCCTGGCTGCCGAATGGAGCCTTTGCTCTGCCCCCTCCCCGCCGCCGTCATGCCCAGCGCCGCTTGCACCTCTGCTGCCGCCGTTACTGCTGCCGCTGCAGTGACCGCAACCACCATCGTTGCCGCAGCCGCCGCCGCCGCCGCTCCTCCACCTCCCCCTCCCCCTCATCTCCTGCTCGCTCTCGCGACTCTCGACCCTGGCCGCCGCCGCCGCCGCCGCCGCCGCCGCCACGATGCCCGAGTATCGCCATATGCGGAGCGGGAGCCTCAACATACCAAACTCGTCGAGTCCCGGCTCCCAGATGATGCCTCGGAGCCCACCCAGTGCGTCGTCCCGTCTCGTGCTCCCCGTCGCGCTCGGCCGCCCAATGCCGCTCTCCACCGGCGACGCTCCCCACTACCCTGACAACCAGATCCCCGGCCGCCAAGACCCTCGCTCTCCTGCGCACTCGCAGCCTCCTCGCCCTCAGTCGCTTCGCTGGCCTCTCGCTCCGGCAGGCCATCGTCGACGCTCAAGTCCGACCATGCCCAAGACAGACCGCGCTGACCGGCCTTCCGCCGCAGACACTTCGCACGTTCCCTGCAAATTCTTCCGCCAAGGCGCATGTCAGGCCGGCAACGCATGTCCCTTTAGCCACGACATTGGCGCATCGGCCGAGACGGTCTGCAAGTACTTTGCCAAGGTGCGTTGCTGTCGCCTGCCTCGCTCTTCATGATGCTGACATTGGATGCTTCCTTTCCCAATAGGGCAACTGCAAGTTCGGCCCCAAATGCGCCAACGTCCACGTCCTCCCCGACGGCCGCCGCATCAACTACGGCAAGAACGGCGTCACCATTGGTGCTGCTCCCATAAACCTTTCCTCGAGGGCATCGCCCGTCTCTCCGACTCCGAGCTCAGCATCTGCTGCCGCTTTTAATCAGGGCGCCTCAGCGAGCGCCCTCACCTCGTCCCTCTACCGCAATGACTACCCCTCACATCCGTCGGCGTATCCGGCAACCGAAGATCGCCACGGCCAACAGCATCATCCACATGCTGCCCACCATCGCTTGGGGCGCCAGCCGAGCCTCGACAATGGCATCCCGGCCATTGACATGCCCTTTTCGCACTCTCACTTTGACTCTCCCCGCGAAGAGGATCCGAACCGCCTGGGCTACGGCCTGTCGCCCGCCAATGGCAAGGGTCTCTCTGTTCTCGACGCCCCCCTACCTTCATCATTTGATTCCAACGGCATCTCCAATGCCGCTCGCTTCCCTTCTGCTCCTTGGCCTTCCTCAGTCCCTTCCAAATTCGGGCTCGATTCTCCGACGCCCTCTCTAAGCAATGCCCGGGACACTAGGGCTTCCGATACTCTCAAACTTCTGCACACCTCGGCGTTTGGCTCCTCGGAGCATCTCGCTACGCCCACCGCCAGCAGCCCTCCGAGTTCTCAGCCTGTCAACGGCGAGGAGTACTTTGGGAAGCGAGCTATGCACTCGTCCAGGTACACCAAGCCACGCATGCTTAGCGCCAGCGTACCCAAGGCAGCCTCGGTCGATCGTGACTGGGAGGCCGGCTTCGCCTTTGGCGACGATGGAGACAATGTGCCCGAAAACTATGTGCCTGAGAACTTGCAAGATCTCTTGACGCCCGCCGAAAAGGCACGCAGAGGATCCATGCGCGCCGATAGTGACCCGGTCATTGAGGGTATCTCCAAATACGGTAGTCCTGTCGGTTCAAGTCCGAGCCGATGGGGGCCGCTATTCCAGCGCCAAAAGGAGGAGGAGGATTCCGCACGCGCAGCGCGTGCTGCGGGCTCCGTGTTTGGACACGTCGGCAGCCCTCTGCGCAAGTCGACGCTCGCGCAGGAAATGGGCGACGGTTTCAGGGGATCCCATGCACGGCCACTGGCATCGCGTGCCGGCAGCGAGTCCATGTCGGTTTTGTCTCAGCAGTTGCAACGCAGTCGCCTCGATGACAATTTTGGTGGTTCCAGCCCGCTGCTACACCCAACAACCGCACGCATCTCGGGCGCCGCCATCGGCGCAATTGGGAGAGATCGAGCCATGGAGCGTCACGTATCGACTGGCAGCATCGGCTCTTCGATGACGGGTCGCTTCACCACCCCCATCGATGAAGAAGATCCCGCGTTCGTCTTCAGCATGGAAGAAGAAGAGGACTCGGGCTCGTCTCGAGCGCGCAAGCGCGTTTCGGCGGGCTTGGCCATGGGCGGGCTTGGCAGCCACGCCGGATCTGCGTTGAACAAGACTGTCAACAGCTCCAAGGACTCCCGAGACGCCATGCCTGTCAATGGGCGATGAGCCCAAGGCGACACGCGATACACCGCAGACAAAGTCTGCTTTCAAACTTATGATTTACGATCTTGGCGACAAAAGCGTGGAGGGCGCATGCAGCTAACAGTCTGACGCACGGTGCGTCTGAGCTATCGCATTTGCGCCGCCAACTCTTGATTTACACTTTGCATTGGCCACGGATATTCCCAGGGAAAACAAAATAAGACGGATCAAAATAATCGGAGGTTTTTACATTTCTTAACAGTACAAACGTATACAGGCGTGGCTTCTATTCTTGCTCGACCATCTCGGCCTCTCCCCTTGGCTTGACGAACCGGCTCAGCTCTCTTGGGCAAACGTCGGCTGGATAGTTGCGCCCATCAAAAAGACGCTACGAACAATTCGGCTTTGAGATTTCTCTTCAGCAGGCTCATCTTGACCAGCCTGTTGCTTTACTACCTTTCACCGATTAACATTGCAAACCAATTGCACTTTGCTTGGCGCATCGAGCCAATCGGCTGGACACGGTATATGCTGCTATACGGCTTGCAGACCAAAGGCACGCACCATTCGGCACCCGCTCGGAGCGGATTCACTTCCGATTTGCTGTGTTCTGCCGCAACAGTCAGCGACAATATCGAGGTGCTGATGCAGCGCACGGTTGGAAATCCTGCAGGATATTGGAAAGCCGAGGTTGGAACGGGTTTCGTTCGCCAAGTTGGCATGCGATCTTCACGGGGGGCTTAAGAGATTGGCGGGTGACGTTATATCGACTGCTATTTGAGAAAGGGCTCAAATGTGATTGATGGTCGAAAGGTTTCGGTTTGAGGCGGGAACTAGCTGGACAGTCGCGGATGCTGCTCTCCCTGTTCACTCTTGACTACCGTGGCGAAAATGAATCGAAAAGAACGGCGCGACACTTGCAGCCATGGCAAGACGTTTGTCCCACTCTGATGCCTGGTGACGCGCGACTTCGTAGCGATGCTCTACTTGAAAGTAACGAAGCGTGTTTTCCTCTAGCCTTGTGATCCCTTGCTTGAGGAGATGTGCACGCCCAGAGCGTTGTTCATGGCAAGTGGTTTCAAACTGCGCGTCATGGAGGTTTGAAGGTGAATGATGACACCGCGGACACGGGCGGCAGCAATCGCTTTCTTTCGTGGACATTGGCAGACGTCAAGGCGCGGGCACGTCGAGATCCCTTTGTCTTTATTGCATCGACTGCCTGTTTGTACCTACCGTAGCCTGTGCCCACAAGGGTGCCCCCTCGCAGTATACCGCTACCCACGGAACCGCAGTCAAGTACTTCGTAGACCATGGGGGCATTGAACAATCCAGACCCCGTCGGGCAGGGAGCAGCTCACATTCGACGGCCAACGATTCGTCCCGAGGCATCACCCGCGTCACCAGACAAGACACCTTGCGCAGCGCAGAGGAGGCAGAGGGAAGAAAAAAGGGAATTCATATTCCGTATCTAGATACCACGGCCGGCAGGTTTGATACAAGCGGGAGAGAAATGTTCGTACAGCGCGGGGCGGCGAGGGCGAGAGGTCGGGGGAAGCTCCGCGGACATGGATCGAGGGGGAGAGGGCGGGCGGTGAATTGGCCATCTAGCAAGCATCGGGCTGGTTCAGAATGTATTCGACGGCCTTGTCAACTGCAGAGAGGAAAGAGTGGTTAGCAAAGTGCCGTCGCAGAGGCGCAGCAGGGAAAGAGACGCACCAGAGTGAATCGCGTCGGCGTCCTTGTCGGGAATCTCGATGCTGAACTCCTCCTCAATGGCCATGACGACCTCGACGGTATCGAGGCTATCGAGGCCCAGGTTGTTGGCGAAGTGGGCGGTGGGGGTGATCTGGAGTGACAGGTCAGTGGCGCGGCTCACGGGGGGGAGCGAGTCGAGCGATCAAGGGTATATCGTACGTTGGCAGCGTCGTTGACCTGTTGTAGGACACACATGTTAGCATTGACCACGATGGAGGTGCAGAACAGTAACGTGAATCAACATGGTATGACCAAGCTCAAGCTCCTCTCGCTTTATAACGGCAGTAGCCTCAAGCCACAGTTTTCGAGGCATTGAGCCACCAAACGCCCACGACAGAGCGAGCTCGACACACAAAGCGGCTCCAACTGGCACAGAGAGCGCGGCAAATGCAGGGAGCCAAGACGGCATACCTTGTCAAAGCCCTGCAGCAGGCTCATGATGCGGCCCTCGACCTGCTCCTTGCTCAGGCTGCCGCCGGCGCTGTACATCCTCTCGGCGACGAGGCTCTGCAGGCGGGGCACGACGGGAGCGGCAACGACGCGGCGCGAGGCCACCAGCGACGTCCGTTGCGCGGCGACGGCGGGTCGGATGGCGGCGCGGACGGCCGGGGCGGCTGATCGGAGGATGGCGGTGCGGAACATGACGGGCGGCCGGGTTTTTTTTTTCGCTTTGCGAGGTTGACGGATGGAGAAGTCGGTCAAGGATCCGAGAGCAGGCTCGCGGTTGAAAGACGGGGGGTGGGAGTCGGGGGGCGACAGGCACGTTGGCTCGAGGTGTCTGCGCAGGAGGACGAATGTCGGTGCTGGTGATGTGACGGGGTAAATTTCTCGTCCGGCCCAGGCGAGAGTAGACAGTCGGGGGAGCTACCTGCCTTGGAGCGGCAAGGAGCTGGCTGATTGGATGCAGCGCACGTGACGCATGGCTCTCGCGCGGAAAGCAGCGTTGAGCTCTTACGTAATCGGCTTGGGGATGCTCTTTGGCCGGGATGTGGTGGCCGGGCCGGGCCGAAGTTGAAGACTTGGCCAGGAAATGGTTGCGCTTTTTGGACCTTGAACGGAGTAATCGTTTCGTTGCCCTGAAATCGATAAAGATACAGAAAGTTGAACTGTGTAGTGAAGATGCTCAACGTGTTCAAATGTATCGCCATTCTTAGCCACCGCATAAATATGTACATACAGCGTCGAGCTCCCTGTGCCTGCAACGCCTTTTCTCCATGCCGCGTCTCTCAATTGCACGGCTCAACCATTGTCTTGACAGCCCGACGCGGTCTACCATTACATGAGCACAAAGGAAACAACGTAGGTTGGCTGCTGCCCAGGCAGGATCCGACGGATTGATGACGCGTCGATTTATCGGTATGGTGAGTCGGCGCGGATGACGGCGGCAAGCTCAGGCTCCCACTTGTCTCCGTTGGATAAAAGTTTCTCTGTGATCGACAGTCAGCCATAGTCAGATTTGTGCCTAGACGAATGAGACGCACCCTTGTTATATAGCAGTTCCTCTCTCGTCTCGGTCGCATACTCGGCGTTGGGGCTCTCGACAATGGCGTCGACGGGGCAAGACTCCTGGCAGAAGCCGCAGTAGATGCACTTGGTCATGTCAATGTCGTAGCGCGTCGTTCGGCGGGAGCCGTCGGCACGTTCTTCGGCTTCAATGGTGATGGCTTGGGCGGGGCAAATCTATAGTCTCGCGTCAACACTTGGTGCGATATTTTGTTGGAAGATATACTCACGGCCTCGCACAACTTGCAGGCAATGCAGCGCTCTTCACCTGAGGGGTATCTTCGGAGGGCGTGCTCGCCACGGAATCGAGGGGAGATGGGGCCCTGTTGGTTGTCAGTGGCAATTCACGAAACGTTGCTTTCCGGTGATCGCTGTACCTTTTCAAAGGGATAGTAGATGGTGTAGCTGAAAGGACGAGTCAGTTGCTTGTCAAGCCAATTGGGACGGGAATGGTTCGACATACGGAGGTCGGAAGAATTGCTCGAGCAGCACATACATGCCCCTGGCCATCTCGGTCAGGAGGAAGTATTTGCCCAGTCGATCCAGCGTCGACTCCTTGTCCCACGGCCACTCGACGCGGCGGCTGGTACGGAAGTTACTAGGCGGAGGGCCCTGCGGCGTCGCGTATCCTCGCTGTTGCTGGGCGGCCAAGATTGTCCTGGCCACGGCGGGCGCGCTGCGGACCGAGGTGAGCTGTCGGCGGGCGAGCATCGCCATGGAAGTTTGCAGTGGTTGCGCCATCTCGGAAGAAGTGGAGCGCCTGGCGCTTGTGTGTAGTCTCGAATTGCTGGTGCCGTCGAGAGGCGATCGGACAGGTGAGCGCCAGGCGTGGCGGACGGCAGCTGAAGGAGAGCCGTTGGGTGTAGAGGCGTCGGAGGCGAGTCGGTCGTGACTTTGCTGAGCTGCAGCTTGCTGCTGGGAATCGCCCCCGGGCTCCGTTGCGGGATTACAACGATTGCGCCGTGATTGGTCCAATTGAGGTATGAGCTTAGTCACGTGCACGCGCCCCATTCCTGCGTGCGCCACAGCTGGATATGCAGCCACAGGTCGTCGAGGTCGCTGAGAGGGGATGCCGAAAGCAAGCACCTACCGGCAAAGGTGTTCATTGAAAAGTCGAATTCATCAAATAGCACCACCAGTCGAGCCGGCCAAGCTGTTTGGTGATTCGAGCGCATCGAAGCATCGAGTGGCTTGGATAAATTGCCTATCAACTCATTCGAGCTGGTCGACGAGACATTCACCAAATCGTCCTTTACTCGAAAGCAAGCAAGATGAATTGAGGCACTGCTCAATACTCAATGCGGCTTCTACCATCACTCTGGACTGGGCGCTGCAGACTGTCGTTATCATCTGGCAGACTGTCATATCATCTGGCAGACTTTGCAGCCATGTCTGTTTGACTCTTAATCTGGCCACTTGAGACCACCTCGACACTGACGCGCACTCAAACCAGACACGCCTTTAGCATCGGAGCCCATGATAACAAAGAGAACGTCTCATGAAATCTGCTCCATCTCCACCGAGAACATCTGAGCTGTAAGTATGTTCAGTGTCAATTCATGCAAAACTAGTCGATTGTATACTTGCAAAATTGAGACCATCTTCCTATCCCAGCTCTTTATGCGATCCCTCAGTCGACGCAACTCGTGACAGCGGCATGAACTCGTTGTCCTAAACAGTACAAGAGGGTAGGATTAACGGGGTTTGTTTTTCCTTAGAAGTACACCTAATAGCATAGGCTCCGACCAAATGACTCATACCCGGCCACAGATATAGTTTCTCATACTTTGACACTCTGGCCTCGGCGCAGAGTCCAAGCTATTGACACTGAATCAGGAAACAGGACACCAAGATGTATGTTTGTGGAGAATCCTGACGGGCTTACAACCAACCCCACCTCACGCAGTGGATCATTGGGCGCAATGCCACGATATGACTCCAGGCAGCGATACTCATTTGCCATCTGGCCTTACGGCTTAGCACTTTGCGCTTCCTATGAGAGCGGTATCTGGCCTCTAGCGGATCAAAGACTTGGTTTCTTCATATCCGAGTCCAATGAGTGAACATTATGCCAGATTCTTCCGTCACTTTAACCTGCGCATAACCATGGATCCGTCCCGCAGAATTCATCTGTGTTTGTCGGTTTCGTGCTGTCTCGCCCTCTGCTTCTGGTTCTTCTTCCCGTCCATCTATCGAGCCGGCGACTACATACGGCAAACAAATCCATTCTCTGGTCAGCGAGAGGTTGAGCGGGACTTTTCTCCTACTCCCCAGGAGCTGGCTTGCTTGAATGGCTCTTTTCCGCCCGATCAACTCGGACATTCGACGCCAACACCATCAGCCGCCGAGCCTATTCCAAATATTGTTCACTTCATCTTCTTGCAGAGGCTGCCCTCTCGACGTGCGGAGGGCGACTTTGGGTTTCTCCACTACCTCGCCATCCGTAGCGCTATTGTTTCTCTAAACCCCGATGCCGTCTATTTGCATTACGGGTACATATCCTCTCCCCCTTCTCGCATCACGGCGTCGCGGAAATTCTATACCGATAAAGAAGACTTGCTTGTCAGCAAAAACCATTGGATTCAACGCCTCAAATCACAAGTCGAGTTGAAGCGATATACCAAGCCTCTAGACGGATCCATAAGACATTCAGCTCACGTAGCTGACACGGTACGCCTTGAATTGCTCCTGGAGCACGGAGGCATCTACCTCGATATCGACGCCTTTGCTCTACGTCCCTTTGGCAGGGCTCTTAACGTACCGAGGCCACGCAGCGTTCTCCTTGGTTGGGAGGGAGGTGACCGGCATGGCCTTTGCAACGCCGTTATAGCTGCTCGCGCAAACAGTACCTTTATTGACCGGTGGCTCAAGACGTACGACCACGCCGACCTCAACCGCGAGTGGAATTATCACAGCGTCATTCTCCCCAAGAATCTCGCGGCAGCTCACCCCGACGAGGTCTGCGAGCTCCCTCCCGACGCATTCTTTTGGCCTACCTGGACGTGGAGGCATATAACATGGATGCACGAGCCACTCAGCGACGCAGAGGCTACACACTGGAGTAAGCGAATTGAGGATACGGGCGGCAGCTTGTTTGATAACCAGCTCGTCTATCATGCCTGGAGTCAGATGGCGCGAGATCGGTATCTCAAGCGTCTGACACCCGATATCATCAGGAAAGAGGACACGCGCTTTAACCTGATGATACGACGTTTTGTTGAAGACGACTTGTGACCGATGCTTCGAGAGATGATGATACAGTAGTCTCGTGTCAAATACCCTGGCATATGCTCATGCGACTCGTTACATATAGTGGTACCAAGGAGTGACTTGTAAATTCCGTCTTTCATTTAACTTTACCTCATGTCTATTGGAACTTTATTGCCGGCTCGCTCATGAACTTTTGCATTTCTTCTCCGTGCTACCTACAACAGGTAAGAGCGTGCATGAGTGATCCCAACCGATTATGGCCCATTGACGTTCTTTAAACTCCCGAGACTTACCAAGTATATATATACCCGAAAGAAAAGCCTCATCCTTGGTGACTTGCGAATAGCTTGATCAAATATGTAACCACGAAAAGTGCAGACAACCTGACACCAAATACTCATACTCGTGGATCCTGGATAGAATGTCGCAAATCCGAGGCACGAAGTTACTTCGACCTTGATACAAGACCAGAAATGAACGAAATGGGAAATTTTACTATTCTTGGATCATCAAAACGACTGGGGGTTTGTCCGCAACGCCTAATAACGGCTACCTAACGATAGTCTCAAGGCCGGTAGAAAGCACGAAAGCGCGGCTCATTTGCGATATCTCATCAGCCATACAATTGGCAATGCATGGAACATGAAGAGAGCAAGCATGAGAGGAACTTCGATAGAAAAACTAATACTACGTGTTTGTTTGTTTGTCGATGCAATAGAGCCGAGTCGATCACGCTCTAAGTGCTGTTAGCATGAAATTGTCTACGGAAGCAATCGAACCTTCTTTGATATCCCGCAATATATCTTCCACTTCGCCGTAACGCCCGTTTCAGCACTTGAAAATGACTGAACCTAATGCCGGTACTTCTTGCAGGTCTGGAAAATGTCCCTGCCTGAACAAGCTCTCAATCTCGCAACATTAAATCGCCCATCCCTTCAAATGGCGACGACATGTCATGATCTCGTAGAATGTTGACCCAAGAGCAGAGATTTCCCGCTCGGCTGACATGGACGAATTACCAGGGAGACTGTGGCTGGTCTCATATAGTGTCAAGAAGGGCAGTCCATTAATTAACGAACTCGCAAAGTCCCCGAGCTTGGCGTCGAGGCCTCTATCTAAGAAGATGTTGTTACATGATATGTCGCGGTGAAGAACGTTTCTAGGGTGGAGGAACACAACCGCAATGATAATCTGTTCTGCCTAACGGAGGCGAGTGTGCAAGGGGATATCTTGATTGTGGTCCTGATATGCCTGGTAGTATTGCCTAATAGAGCCATTCCGGGCATATTGGAGAAGAACGCTTTATCTGTCTAAAACTCTGTAAAAGGGAAGAATAGCGTCGTGAGACTCGCTATTGGGAGCTATTAGGCGCTCGTAGACGGCGATTTCCCTCTCCCGTAAGTAAGGCTCTTTGGACATATGGCACTTGGCTACAGCGTCGAAGCGCAAAACTCAGGACGAGACCCCGTAGCCCACTACATCATTCTCCAGTATAGAGTCGGGAACCTCAACTTTGTCGGTAGTTATTGGCATTGAAATCATTGAATAGGCGCAATGTGGGGGCGCATGTAGGAAGAGCAGTTGACATGCGACATCAATTCGTTTTCGAAGTCTTGGTGGGACAGTCTTTATTCCGCAGACGTGCACGATAGTTGCGGCCGAAACCTCCAGAGTGTACTGTAATAAAGTCTATAACATCCTGTATATAATCTGTCAGTTTCTGATAGCATTCATCCCCTCTGAGATTTATGACATTTGGACTTGGAGAGCGCAAGGTGTAATATATCGCGAGCCTCACCCTCGGGAAGGAGGATGACGATGACGTACGTGGATGTACATGTATTAATACGGTGTTTATTTGAAGATAAATAATAATATAATCTTGAAATAGTATGAGAATGATATATTATGCACTTTTTCACATGAACTAGTAAACACGATGTTTATACGAACGAAATAAGAAACTTGGTATATAAACGGGGCTGTTTTCTGGACAAGTCTTTCCCTTTATTCGTCCTTAGCTACCAAGCGGAAGGTTGGCATGCCTCTGAGCTTGATGCGCCCTATTCGCTGCCTCGACGGCCAGTCTAAAATCCTCGACCAACGTCCCAGTGTCCTCTAGACCTGCCGAGATTCTGATTTGGGTGGGTTTCAGGCCAAATTGCGCAGCCCAGTCAAGGCGGTTCTTGTATGCACACACTACATAGGCAAACGCAAGTGTAAACGGCGCGCCGAGATGAGGTCCCTTGTGGACGTTGAGGGCATCGTAAAAGGCCTTTGTCGCCGCCATGCTCTCAAACTCTATGCTCATGAGACACCCGTAGCCTGGAACGAACTCGGGCGTCACGGGCCGCATGAAGCGTTTGTAGTGGTGCCCTGATGGGTTGACGGACGGGTAATACACGCAGCGAACGGCGCTGGCTGGGTCATCGGCGCAGCGAGTCAGATACTGCATGATCGCGGCCGCATTGCTGTTTAGTTTGGCCGAGCGTGTTAGGTAGTCTCTGCTGTTGACTTCAATTGCTTTCGCATCGTCGACAAAAAGCTCGGGAATGTGAAGCTTGTCAAAGAGCGCCTTGAGCTCGGGGTATCTCCGTGACGATCGGTTAATCACGGCGCTTCCGCCTATGGCGTCGGCGTACCCGTTGAACGACTTTGTCAGGGACGTAACGAGCATGTCAGTATAGCCGACGACATCGATGTTTGCGAAGCTGCCGAGCGTGTCGTCAATGATGAAGAGGGCGTCGTATTCATCCGCCAGCTCGCGCAGCTTTTCCAGGTCGGGAGTCACCAGGATGGGATTCGCAGGAAACTCGGCCCAGATGGACGATACCTTGCGGCCCTGCGTGCGTTCTTGACGAAGAAAGTCTTCGAGAGCCTGCAGATCCTGGTCCGTTCCGAGACCAAAGAACTTGTGGCTGTCTCCAAACTCCTCGAATGCTGAGATTGTGTTCATGAAGGCCATGCCGTAGAGAACAGCCGTGTCCTCGTAGTGGTTTGTTATGTACGTATATGGCTTGTATATAGACGCCATGCCAGTCGGGTACAAGTAAACGTCGTCTGCGGAAAGGGTTGGCTGAGCGTGATGAGGTATCGGAGCTCTTTGCAGCAGAGATATAACTCTCTGACGTATCATCTGATGCGCCGACCCCTGGAATACTGTCTCGTCTGTCGTGACCTCTTCCACTTTTACCTCTCTGACCTTGTCTAAATGCTCGAGATTTGCCTCGGCGAACCGAGAGGAGACGCCCACGCCCGGTGTCGCCCAGAAACCAGAGACCACGAGCCGCTTTTCGGCCGGAAACAAGACGGCAAAGAAGTGGTTCTTGGCGACAAACGCCCGGATTTGAATCTTGTCCGGCTCAATGGGCGTCTTGTCGACACCGTTGTCCCGCCTGCTGGAGATGGAGTAGGCCACGCACTCTTGCGCAGACTGCAGGGAAGAAAAGAGGTAACAGGCTTGATCTTGGCCAGGAGCCAGTTTAAGCACGGCTTGTGCAAGCTTGACGTGACGAGAAAGGCCATTAGCCCGAGTTTCAGATACAGAGCATCTCTTGTGTTCATCTTACAGTATCAATGTCCCGGTGCGGTTTCATTCGAGGATACACGCTCTTGAAGCTGGCAATCATGGCGGAAGGATTGTCTGCGAATCGCTCCACCGTGTCCCATCCTGGCATATGGACGGTAATGGCATGCCGAGGCGCCGGAGGCACCGCCTCACCGAGCTGCGTTGTAATGAGAGCCGACATGTTCACCTTGGCTGCATCTATCCATGCCGGTTCTTGGAAAATATCAATGCCACGGTGTTGGAAACGGTTGATTGTGCGGGGTTGAGCTATCGACTTGAGCAAGAATCTCTATTCGTGCTGACATGAGTCCCGGCGTCAGCTTTTAGCTTTGCCACACTTCTCAATAAAGTATCTCATCAATGGTGAGGTTAGCCAAAGCCATGAACCTTTTCTCACCTGACTTGAATTATCGTGCTCTTGGCCGAAAGGACATTATGTTATCCGAGACTGTTCAGAAGTGCCGGACGTCAGTAATCCACTTGAATGGCAAGTCTAGTCCGTCAACCGCGTTGATGTTGAAAGATGAGGTTTTACATCAGACATCAATGATACCAGACGACGAATTGTGAGGACTCGGGGACCTACGCACACTCTTATTCCAGTAGAATCATTGTGGAAGGCCTGTATTTTGGGGTCGCCAGGGACTCAAACGCTGCGAATAGCTTTGTGCGCATATGCGTCCCATCACGTTACGCTAACACTCGTGTTGTTGGGGACTCTCACGAAACTCGCTTCAAGTACAGTCTGAAATGCATCATAAGTTGCGTAACTTGTATTAATATAGATTGGTCTATTTGGTCGACCCTTAGAAACCCTCCCGGCATTAAGTCGTGGCGTAATTCAACAATTAAGTAACACTATTAGACCCAATGTTTACAAGATGCAAATTTGCGAACCATCAGGGTGAAGCTTGCAGATCTGTGATCTCAAGTATTAGCATTGCTTGATCTTCCAAAGGTCGCAAAGTTCTATAACTTACCGGTCTGTGGACACAGAATGGGTTGCCGTACTCGTCGACTCCGCAATGCCTCTTGACCATGGAGTTCATCTTCATGTCCTCGGCGAATTGCGAATCCTGCGCAATTTGCATGTCCTTGTGGGTAGTCGGAGCAGCCTGGGCGAGGGCGAGGCCAGCGAGGATGGCGAAGGCGGTGTTGAGGACTTGCATTTTGGAGTAAATATATAATTAATTGGAGTTGCTTGTTTTAGTGAAAGAAGAGGTAGAGAACGACGAAGTTGCTGAATTGTCAGTGCTGATTCGAATAGGATGATAGAATCCTCGTGGTGGGTGCACGCAGCCTTTATACTCTTGACAACCCCGAAGAAATCCAAGTTGTCGAAAGACGAGGGTTGCAGACTATCAGGCAATGCGCGCATCTAGTCTTCCGCTGCTTCGTCTAGTCAAGGGGAATGTCTCGACAGAAGCGGAGCCTCGCAACCCTCAACCGAACAGAGACATACAACGGTTGACTCGCCTGCTAGCGTCCGCAGAGCCCGTTGCGTCTCGCACGAGTCCTTTCACGAGGACAAGGAGCCAGTGGGGGGCCGCATCGACGGGTCAGATGATGTAACCGACCGCTTGAGCGTCCCTGTCTTGCCATGGTCGAGGCCATCGATCCCGGCGCAGAGAAGCCCGAGAAGTCTATGCAGGTTGCGCAAATAACATGAAATGGCAGATAGAATGAGGCGACGATCGATTCGTGTCTGGATGCGCCCGACTGTTTGACGGGTTCGACAGATCCCATCATCTGGTCTTTATGACGTATATCTTCGGTTCAATCTTCATAGTTCTTCGGAGGCATCAGCCTTTCCGCAAGATCCCCTTCCTCTTATTCGCAGGTATGCAAACCAGGGGAATGGCTCAACTCGACTTCCGAGGAATGGATAAGTACCCAAGAGACCGTTTGATAAGGGTAAAGTTGTCGTCATCAGCAGGGGTTTAGCATAGGACATTGGAATGCAAAAGCGTACGTGACTGGCGTTGGCGTGATTCATTCAGCGCACGTTAGGCTCTCAGCTGACACTATCGCGTCTACAAACACACGGCGGAGCGCCTCCGCCGAGCGAAACTAGTGTAGAAGGAGCCAGAATAGAACAGAGACGTGTTGAACCCGTCTAACCAATGAGAAGCACAAGCACTTACACAATGATTCTTGTAGAGGTGGTCGGCCGCGCAGATACTCCCACCCACTCTCCTCCAGGGACTAGGAACAGATTGTGCGCGGCCGAGTCGATTCGAAGCGAAGAGAGATCTGAACCCGGCTGGCAGCCCTCAGCGAAATAGTCAGGAACATAGGTTGCTGACATTCCCTCATTTTCGCGGCCTCGACGCAGTCCCCCGGAGCCAGGTCTCTCCTATTGGCGACAATGTTCACTCTTGACTCTGTCATTGGCACGGGATTTATAGGTGTAGACTATTCTGCGTCTGCGACAACAGAGACTGCAGCTGAGTGTCAAGGTGTAGTTGCCAATGTACTCTGTAAAGGGCCATGGGCCCTGTTCTCTTTCTAGATTGATGACGACATGGCCTCGAGCAGGACCAAGGGAGATAGAAGACACAGGCGCAAAGTGAGATCATCGCCAAGGCGGAAGAAATATTGAACCTATGCCCAAGCCATCTGTGCTAGACTACAAAATCGGTGAGTAGATTACGAGTTGCGGCTCGGCTTCTTGGACTGCCGCAGCCTCCATGGAGGAACCTGGTCTTGTGTGACATCTCACCACTTGACTGGAAGAAGCGGCTGACGCCGTGACCTTGCCAGATGGTGTGATGACGCAGGCTAGATTCGGGTTTTACATCGTATTTTGTGTCCTTTTCGCAGGCGTCTTCAATTTGTCATGCGTATTTCAGCGGCACAAGCTCCAGGGGTAAAGCTTCAATGTTGCAACAGCTACATGAGGTCGGCGATACAGTTTCAGGTGCCTCTGAACCCAGCAAAAAGAGTTGTTGACTGAGACGATATGGATTGAGATTATCCGGAACCTACTTGACTGATGCCTCAACTGGAAAGTCTGAGTTATCCATCAGCGGCAGAATACGCCGCATCCTCATCCAAAGGTCCAGATAGTCAGTCACCGTCGTTCCTATTGGCACCATCTCTCGGCGCGTGCAAATCGAGACCAGTAACCGTGAATTCTATGGATGGTGTTTTAGAACAACCCACCGTGAGAACTAATGAACTGGCATGGCCTAAATCGCTTGCTCATATTCACGTGGATATCTCCAAGGCAGTGCCGTCACGTCTCCAGGGCGAAGCATCGTTCGCTGCTGTCCGCATTATTCCCCCACCAATGAGGCATATTGATAACCTTGGCTGCGCCAAAGCAAAGAAAAATGAGGAGCATGTTGAAGTTGAAACCGGCATCGAAGGCAGCGGCCAGTATGTAGTTCCACCGCGCCCAGAGATCATAGCGATAGCGGTGGCAGAGGAACATGACGACGAAGCCTCCGATGAAAGACGACGTGTAGCCAGTCGAGATGTTGCCGTAGAATCGCGACAGGCAGCTAAAGAAGATTGTGGTGTTGAAGAGGTGAAACTTGGCGTGCGGGAAGCGTCGATGGAGGGCGTAGATGAGAAGGGGGGCGACGGCTCCGACAAGAAAGCCAAACGGGACGGGCCGGTAGATGTGCTGCTGGAACAGACGGGCAGGGCCGACGAGAACATACTGCACACCCATGGTCAAGGCCAAGGCGAGCGACTGACCGGTCCATTGATGCGACGGGTCTTGGATCTTGCCGGCCAGGTACTCGGCCTTTGTCGCAAGAACCCACCGAACGACGGCGTAGTCAACTGGGATGCCGATACACGAGCCCAGCACTTGTGCCACAAAGACGGCCTTGGGCGGAATGTGCATGTAGTGCCCAATCTTCATGTCCTGAAGGTTGAGCTGCGCTCGATACCAGGCATCCCCGGCTATGGCCCCGTACGTAGAAGCGCCGCAAGGGTTTCGAGGGACATTGCCGAGAGCGTTGATCATGAGGCCGTACCAGAGCTCGTTGGTGGTCCCTATGGCCTAAAGAGAGACACAATGACATGGTTAAACCGACCGAGTTTGATCAACATGGGCTGATACAGAGGGATACGCACCAGTTGAAAGTTGGACAGCGCGTAGAGCCAGCCCAAAGGAACAACGACAATCGCACCTGTCGCAATGGCAATAAAGTAGGTCCAGACAGGGATAAAGAGCAGTCCCTTTGCCGTGATGACGAGCAGAATCACAAACGACACCACAAAGAGCGTGGCAAACCACCAAAACGGAATCTCGTCGTACGCGCGCTGCAGGACGTTGAGCTGATCCGAGTACTGTTCCGTCACCTTTGTGCCGCGGAGGCCGCCATCCTTGACGGCGCGGCGGCGCTCAAAGAACTTGCTGAAGCTGCTTTTGATCTGGCCGAAGCCGAACAGACCCATCCAGACGAGGGCTGAGGCGTAGGCGGCGTAGTCGAAGAACATGTTCCACAGATACTGCGCGCCGACGTAGAGCTCGCCGTGCTCGGCGTAGGCTGTCTGGTTCAGGTGGAAGTCGGCAGTGAGCAGCTCCGGCAAGGGGTATGCGGTGCCGTTTTCTGCGAGCAATGAGCTTACATCTAGAAGACCTATACGCAGCGGAGTTGGCGCATAGTAGAACTGTTCTGATGGCTTCGAGGGACCGAATGCAGGAGGAAACCAGAGACATACCCTGAAACACGCGGTTCGACATGAGTCCGTGGGACCAAGATGCCAAATGTCCCCATTTCGCCGCTGGCAGAAGCACCCAGCAGTTTATGACAAAGGCCAAAAAGGTAATGACCTGCGTCCACCACGGCGTCAGGAAAAGGCTCGCGTTGGCGGCGATGCTGGACCAGTCAAATGACAGATTCAGCATGGCCATGCCGCCGAATCCCGAGCCGACAAAGTTGGCAACGGAGTTGTGCGGTGCCACCCAGCAGAGGAAGGCCAGGGAGCCGAGCATGGGAAAGGCGTATTCGGGCAAGAACTGCCATAGAATCACGCCGACGAGAACGGCAAAGAAGACGCGCGTCTGGCGACGTGAGAGGCGGGTTGGGTGTTGACGCTGCTGCCGTTGCGTCTCGAAGAGGGCCGTCTGGCAGAGACTGAAGTTGTCATCTCGTTAGTCGAGAGAACGAAGCCATGTGCTGGATAGAGGCACACGAAAGGGCTTGAGACAACGTACGCTTGAAACCTGTGATGCAAATGATGGTGGTCAGCAACCTATTCTAACCCATTGAGTGCAGTTGTGTGTTCAACTTCTCACGGCTGTACACTCCGCAAGTTTCGTCTCTCTTTGCATCATGGCTGAGACTGCCGGACCAGCCCGAGACTTGATACGAACTTGAAGACTGCGGAACCAAGGTGTTTAGACAGAATCATACACAACAAGTCACGTTGCTCATGACTCGAAGAAAAGTCAAATCACTTCACTCAGTTAATCAACTCACCACGGATATTGAGGATCGTAAATGAGAAAGTTCCGTGCGAGAGCGGCATACGAATACCCCGTCCAGGTAATCGCCAGCATAAAAAACACGGCAACGGCGCCATTCACCGGCTGGCCAAAGTAGAGCTCCGACATGGCCAGGGGGACGTACCCCAGGTTATACGTTGCCCCCGACGCGGCCGAAATGGTAATGAGGACGTGCTCCTTTGTGCTAAAGGGGCCCGGGTTGAGGCTGAAGGTGCGAGAGGTGAAGGGAATCCGCAGCCGGCGCCGCGGCAGGACGCGCGCCAGCCACATGCCGGCGTAGTTGGAGGCAATCTGCACAAAGAAGACGGAGTACGGGGCGGCCGTGGTGCGGAAGTGCGCCATTTGGTCGAGGAACGCGCCGGGGACGACGAAGAGCACCGTCAGCAGGTAGTAGCGAAAGGTCAGCGTCGGCTCCGAGGCGTCGTCGTCGAGGCTCACGACGCGCCGGACGTAGCTCGGCAAGTCGCGGATCCGCTCGTCGTCGCCCGTCACGGCCTCGAGCTCCCCGGCCGCGTTGCGGAGGGTGTAGAGAGGCTCGTCGGAGGCCTTTTCCCCGGAGTCTGGGTCGGCTGCGACGTGTGCAATGCCTTGTTCTTTGCCACCGTGGCCAAGCACCGTCTGCTCGAGCACGTCGTCGTCGTTGCTCGCGAGCTTGACGTCTCGGCCATGATGTGCCGACCTCAACGACTCGGCGGTGGTCATTTTCGGAAAGCGAGATGGTGTTGCTTGAGCTTGGCGCAACCGTCCGGTGCGGTCGCGAAGCCTTTTATTCACGACACGGCAGGATGCCCGGGCTCTCGAGAGGACCCTGGAGTGCCAATCACATCATACCACCGACTGGAGGCGCCACGGCATTGTCGTATGAGGGCTTGTGAGAAGACCGGCAAGGCGGCTGTCTGTCGAGCCGCCCCGGCCGTGGCGGCGGGACACCGGTCGGGATGGTGTCATGGATGGCGCATCTCACTGGCCCGGGGACGTCGAGCATGCAGCTCTTTCGGTGCGATTGCGAGCATGGGGCCGAGCGTTGGCTGCCGTTGTTGGCGGCGTTGGATGCACTCAGCTGGGCGAGCTTCTCGAATAAGCCAAGTGTGGAGGCCAAAGCGAGCACGCAATATCGGGGCCCGATGCATATTTGTACTTTGGTGATTGTGGCTGCCGTGCAGAGCCAGGATTGAATCAATTGCACAAGAGTCGAGCTATGATGGGCAGCGGAACGATGGCGGCCAAGTCAATGAGAACGAGTCTGTGTGCCTGGTTTGTGAGAGTCATTGTTGCCATGCAGCCTCAATGACTTCACCATCAGCGACCCTAGGTAGGTTACCTTCAATGTTGGAGTTGACGGCCATGAGACTGCGGCTCGTCTCCTCAAGAGACGTTGTGTTAAAGTCTTGGATCATCCAGGCGGCAGATCTAGGACTGTAGGTTTGTCTGGCCTTGCATGTCAAGTACTTGGAGCTCGGCCTCAATGTTGCAGGACCACGAATTCATTTCATCTAAGCCTCAAGCCATGGTAGCAGTCAATGGTTGCATCGTTTGGGAAAACAGACTTCAATCTTTGATGCCGCCCAGGGGTTTGATCCTTGGATGCAACGTGCCGGGATATAGACGACCAACCATCATCTCCAAAATGACCAATATTGCTCAGAAGGTTACGAGGTTGAAGGGTCAACAGATATCCCTTGTGCAGATGCCCGCTAAACGGCATTCGTACGTATGTAGTCATTAAATCTCATCATATATACAACTCTGTCTTGAGCGTCAAAGAGGTCCAACGGCCGAAGCTACTCAAATGTCCCTTGCCAACATTCACGCGTGCTCTTGATGCGTCGGCACACCCGTAGGGTCGCCGTCCTTCTCTCCACGTCGCCGGCGTGCTCCGCCCTCGGTGCTGCCGGCCGTGTCGCTTCCCTCTTCGTCCATGGCCGCCGCCGCCGCCTCCAAGTCTGCTCCGGCCTGTTTGCGGATGCGAGACATCTCCTCTGCCGACGGGGGTTCCCAGCTTGCGCTCTTCCACGGCGTCACATGCTCGAGATACATGGTGTCAATCTCCTCGAGCGTGCGGCCGGAGCCTTCCAGGACCATGAAGAAGACGACGAATATGGCGGCCGCATTGCAGCCGGCAAAGACGTAGCCATATGTAAAGTCGATTGCGTTGAAGGCGAATGGTGAGCAAAAGGCCAGGATAAAGTTAAAGGTCCAGTTGCTCGCCGTGGCGAGGGCCATGCCCTTTGCTCGATATCTGCTGGGGAACAGCTCGGCCTGAATCGTCCATACCATGGGCCCCCACGTGCTGGCGTAGCCGAGGATGAAGAGGCACGTGAAGACGATGAGGACGATGCCTGGAGTCTTGGAAGCCTCCGGGTTGTTGACGTCGAGCTGGAAGTGGCCGACGGATGCGAAGATGATGAGGCAGATAAACATCCACACCGAGCCAAACAGCAGGGATTTCCGGCGGCCGTAATGCTCCACGATGTAGAGGCCGATAAAGGTGGCCAAGAAATTGATTGTGTTTAAGATGATTTGGGTAATGAAGGAGTCGATGGACACCGACCGAAAGATGGTGGTGCCGTAGTAGAAGAAGACTATTCACGAGTCAGTACAGCATTCAAGTCGTTGCCAAGACTAGGAAAGACTCACAGTTGGCGCCAGTAGCTTGCTGCAAGCACTGGAGAAGCATTCCAAGCACGATTCGGTACGCCATGCGCGGCGCTTTCAGCATGTTGATGCTCTCGGTGATGGGGTTGCGCGAGATGACCCTGTCCTCGGCGCGCAGCTTGCTCTCAATCTCCTCGAGCTGAGTATGTACGGCAAAGTGGTTTTTGCTAGAAGCGCCATAGACCTTGATAAGCGTATCGGCGGCCTCTTCGGTCCGTCCGCGGCGATAGTCGAACCGGGGCGTCTCGGGGAAGAAGAGGATGCCGACGCCGAGGGCGAGCGTCCACAGCCAGCCCAGGCCAATGACGATGCGCCAGCTGGCCGACGAGTCGCGCTGGTGGGTGACGGTGCCGTAGTTGAAGCAGGCGGCGAGGAAGATGCCGCCCGTGATGAAGAGCTGGTAGGCGCAGACCATGGCGCCGCGGATCCAGGGCGGCGCCGTCTCGGCCTGGTACATGGGCACGAGCAGGCTGAGGGCGCCGACGCCGAAGCCGGCAATCAGGCGCCCGATCATGACCTGGTACCAGGCCGTGTGGGCGGCGATCTGGACGACGAAGCCGACGCTCGCCACCAGCGACCACAGCGAGATGGACACGCGCCGCCCCAGCCGGTCGGCCACGGGCGCCGCGACGAGCGCCCCGATCAGCGTGCCGATGGACAGCAGGCCGACGATGAGGCCGGACCGGATGGTGGAGAAGTGCTTGTGGCCCTGGGCGTCGGTCTCGCCGAAGCGGTCGAGGAAGTCGGGCATCTCGAGGAAGCCCGAGATCTGGCCCGTGTCGTAGCCGAAGCTGCCCACTCGTCAGCAGAAGCTCCATCACAGTTCATGGCACCCAAAACTCACATGAGCCCGCCCATGGACACGAGCAGGGCCATGGACAGCCCGCGCCCCGTGACGCGCGGCAGCGGCGAGTAGTCGAGCCCGGCGAGCGAGCGCCGCACATTATCTGGCTTGCCCTTTTCCGACGACGGGTCGTACTGGTCGAAGCGAATCATCATGAAGCCGCTCTTCATGGCAGGCGAGGACGTCTCGGCCGCGCCCGAGACAGCGTCTCAATAACAAAGGGAGGAGTATATCGAGAATATCCAGACGGGGGACAATCATCCACTGGGCGAGACAAGACGCCTCCCTGCTCAATCAAGACCAAGGAAAAGGGGTTCGCGTCTCTTGTTGTCCAGCTGTGAAGGGAAAAAGGTTTAGGCCACGGCAGAGAGGTGAGAGGAGAAGGAAGAGTCGGCCCAAGGGTAGCAATGTAGGCTCCGGAATGGGCGTGGGCAGCAAAACAATGGAGACTCTAACGGAAAGCCAGTGTGACGGCGCGCCGCCAAGACACCCTTTTTAACGTCGCGCAAGACGGGTATTGAAGACGCGACCCGCCTTGTCCTCGTTGTTCCCTGGGGTCCGGCCGGGGCCCCGGGCGTCGTCATAGCGGTCTTGGTTAAGCATCCCCATGCCCACACATGGCTCCGTCTGTGGCAAGGAAGCACAGCCTTGGAACTCGACACCGTCGGATCATTTACGTCTGCAAAGAAGTCTAGAGTAAGGGCATTTCGGCGAGTACCATCTGCCATTGCTGGCCAACAATACCAATTGGAGCTACGAAGAACTCGGACAACATCACGACTCTTTAACCTCGACCTTGAACGCCCCGTCAAACACAACAACAAACAGACGCAAAGATTCAGTCCCCGGACTTGCAACTCGGATTCTAATCCCACCTCTCCTGGCCGTGTGTCCCCTTGTCCCACCCTCGACGACGCTCCGACGAAAAGCGAGGAGCAGAAAAAGCCCGGCCGCTCCACCCGGACCCGCCGCCAAGTCCGGAAGAGCGGGCCTTCCGCCAATGCCTCCGGGGCCACACGAACGAATGACGTCGCCGCGATTTCTCCGCCGCATCCGTGTGTTGTTCTGTTTTTCTCTCTTCTCCAGCATCTCGTCGGGGCGTCCACAATTCTTCAACGTCCCCAATTTACCCCGTACCCCGGTTTATGCCCCTACTCATCATGTTATTGGACCAGTGGCCTCTTCACGTCCCCCAGACTCATCCGCTCGCAACAGATGGCCGAGTCCACTTGGAGCCCCGTGATCACGCTGGAATCCCCTTTCGTCTCCGCTTCCTCGACTCTGGGGTTGCTGGGGCCTCGGTCGAAATCGTAGCCGGACGTCTTGTCGACTGACTTTTGAATCTACAATATCGTAGAGTCCAGTCCGTCTCGTCGGTCAAAATCGTCAAGATGGGCAATTTACGACACGAGAAGTGGGCTCGTGTAACATTTGACGTCAATTCGAGTTCTCCCTGCCATTGAAGCTGATTCATCTTCCCTGCCGGTGCCTTGTTTATGCCGTGTCACCAAAATCGGATCAGTCCCGTCGGCAGTCAGGGGTTCGCCGGGTGCCAATGTCTCGGATTTCTGCCGTCCTGGCTGTCAATAGCCGCACCTCCCATCTTCCTCGTCGCCTCTCTTTCCACCAGACCCAGCTGCCCAGCTTTTTGCATACAGCAATTACCTTTAGCCTCGTGGCTCAGAGTCATGGAGATGCAGCGCTCACCATTGCTCACCAAGGCATACAAGATCCTCTACCTACAAATTACTCGGTGCCTTTTCTGCGTAATCTAAGACACGAACCTCGGTTTCTCTGACTGAACATGCGGCTCTAATTTGTAGACTACGGATGCGCTGCCCTTCTCCACCGAGACTGGCCCACGCCCGTCGTTTCCATCATGTGCCTCGACGAGACTTTTTCTCCAATTATACCCACTCAGGGATGAGAAAAAACACACACGGGTCAGTGTTTTGCATCCCATACCTCTGATTACTATTCTTGGCTATTGAGTTACTTGCTCCGGCGACGAAATGTATGCCATGATGGCGCTCCTCATTACACCCGTTGTGCATGGTTAGTTGCCAGTAACAGCATACACTTGGCGAGTTTTGCTGCCGATGATCAACCAACTTGAATCACTCTGCGTCGTAACCGGTGCCGTGCCGTTGCCACTGCAGTGTTGAGAGAATCATAGACATCCAATGGCTGCACAGTTCTCGCTTTGCCAGTACCCGATCCTAGACTTTTGACTTCACGACCGTACCAATCAGCCAATGCACCGTCCATCGACCCTTAGCGATCCAATGTCTATCAAGTCTAAGTGTACATGTCTTCACGTCTATGGTATCATGCCCAAGTCATGTTTTGTCCACCACAGTCTATTCGTGATATACCTCGCCCCATGCAGTCGCCCGGCATTTACTCTCGCCATCGCTCCTCTCAACAATCTCGGTCCTCGACACCTCACTTCTCGCTCGATGGGATGCAGCCCTCCACAGAGCTCAGCGCGGCCAGGTTGACTTCGCCCATTCTGTCTGGCCCGTCGGGCCCTCCGGCACCCGCCAGCAGGGAGACGCATTCAATCACATCTTCAGGCTCCAGCAGGTGCCACTTGGCCAGCGTCACCTTGGTGCTCGCCCCGACCGTCACCGTGAAGACGTGGTCTGCCTCGAGGACCGGCCCCGAAGCGGCATTCAGACTGCGAAACATGTCTTCGTCGGTAAAGTCATCCCCCATGCACAGCGCAAACTCCACTTTGCCGGCCGCCGGGGCTTCTGCCGTCGTTTGCCCGCTCGGGTTGTGGTATGTCGAAATCAGCCGCTTGGCGATCTCGCCTTTGTTGATGAACGTGGGGCGGACCTCAATGTTGGCCTTGCCCGGCATCACCTCGACGTCCCATTTGCGCGCGACGCCTGACTCGAGCTCCTTGTGGCACTCCCGCGACATGTGCACGCCCTGTTCTGGGTCGGCCAGACGGTAATGCCATGTGAGAGCGCATCGCTTCCGCTCAATGAATGTGCCTGGGCCGGCAGTGAGCAACAGAAAGATTGAGCATGTGATGGATAGACTCACCAGGAACCTTGTCGGTGTAGCGTTGAAAGACGTCCATGACCTCGGCCTGCCAGCCCATGTCGAACTTTTCCGCGAGATTGACCCATTCTTTCGACTCGGGAGACCGCATGAAGCTGCCGTGCTCGGCTGAGAAGCCCAATTGCGGAATGTGGCCGAGATGCTGCCCCAGAAACTCTTGGTCACGCCCTGAAATGATCCACACCGCGTTCCTTGGGTCGGCCGCGAGCAGCCGGAGCGAATTGATGATGCGCTCCGACGGGATGGCAGCGCTGGGCTCGCGCACAATCGGAGTAAGCGTTCCGTCGTAGTCAAACATAAAGAGGCGTCTGCCCGCCGAACGGTACCGAGACAGGAGGAGCGCGCGGTCCAGCAGCGGAGTGGCGTGAGCGGCGCCGCCCTCGCCCAAGACGCTGTGCACCTTGCGAATGAACTTGTTAATCCACGACTGGGCGTTGTGTTTGGTAACGTGGCGGTACAGGCTTTCCTGCATGGCAGTGCGCTGATCCGGAGCCATGGTCAGGGCGCAGTTGATCTTGTCGGCAACGCCGCTGAGGTCCCAAGGATTGATGTGTATGGCATCACCGAGACTGCCGGCGGTGCCGCTGAATTCGGACAGGATGAGCGGCCCGTGTCCCTGACGCTGGCAGACAATGTATTCCAGACTCGTCGTGTTCATGCCGTCACGCACCGACGTGATGAGACCAATGTCGGCGGCTCGCAGCAGGGCAAAATACTCTTCCTGGCTCAGATACTGCGGGTAATGCTGGACGGGCGAGAAGCCAAGGCTGCCATATTGCCCATTGATCTTCATGACGAGCTCGTTGACGCGGCTCCCCACCTTGTTCTCGGGGTCGTCGGGATTGGCCTCGGACGAGGTGGTGGGCGAGGTTACTTGGATCAAGACAACGCGCTCGCGCCACTCGGGATACATTTCGAGGAAGCGCTCAAAGGCTTGCAGTTTCTGGGCGACACCTCGGACGCTATCGAGGCGGTCACGGCCGACAATGATTTTCTTTCCGGCATACATCTTTTTGAGGGCGTCATACTTTTCTGTGACGGAATCGGCCCACGCAAAAGCCTCGACTTTGGCGGCGTCGATTCCGATGGGAAAGACGCCGACTTGCACGCGCGAGCCATACACATCGATGCCGAGCGTGTCGGACGGGAAACCGAGGATGCGCGTGCAGCAGCTGAGAAAGTGGCGCGAGTAGCTGTACGACTGGAAGCCAACGAGGTTGGCGCCGAGGACGCCTTCCAAGACCTCCTTGCGCCGCGGCAGACAGCGAACAAACTCGCTGCTTGGAAAGGGACAGTGCAGGAAGAAGGAAATGTACATGCCCGGGACGCGCTGTCGCAGCATGCTGGGGAGCAGCATGAGGAAGTAGTCGTGGACAATGACGACATCGCCGGGCCGGTACACCTCAATGATTTTGTTGGCGAACATCTGATTCATGCGGTAATATTCGGCCCACTGCACGCGTTCTCGACGGCCATCGCTGGGCTCGTGCTGCTTGTAGTGAAAGAGGGTGCAGAGGTCATTTTGCGCGTAGCGGCGCCACCGGGCCTGGTCTCGCAGCATGATGCCGCCATCTTCGGAGGCCTCGGCATCGTCGGCCAACCACACGGGGATGGTGCGAATGGTCTTGCTGTGAGACAGCAGATGCTCGAGCCGGTTCTGGTGCTCGTGCGGTATCCAAAGGCCGTCTGATGGAGGCGGCGTCGGCAGGCGGACAATTGGCTTGGCCTCGACGGGGACAGGCGCCGAGAGGGCATTGAGAGAGGCGGCGCCAATCGTTGTCGTGGGCCGAGAATCAGCATCGGCGTCTGGGGCTGGGGTAGTCTCATGAGGAGCGTCAATCTCGCCGGTCCAGGCGACGACGGTGTGGTTCCATGGCGTTGCGTCCGAGGAGAGATGGGCAATCGAGTCAAAGAGAGCCGACTGACCACGGCGGGGTTTGAGTTTCTGCAGGGCAAAATTAGCGTCAGTCGTCGATGTTGTCTCGAGAGGGGGAGGGGAAATGAATGCAGGGGCCGCAGGTCTCACTCACCCAATCGCCGTCCTTGCAATACGTCACGGCGTGCGGGAGGTTAAAGGTGGCCGAGATGATGTTTCCGCTCAGGGCCAGGTCGGGGTTGGCGGCGCGCAGCTCCGACAGCGACTCGCGGCGCGCCATGGCTGCGGCGGCGAGCAGCAGCGGTCGAGGACGATGGGAGGAGACGAGGCCGTCGGGTGAGCACTGGGGGAAGCGATGAGATGCCGAGGCGAGCCTGTCGCGGTGCGTCGAGAGGCCGAGAGGCTGAGGCGCGAGACCGGGCGAAGGGCCGGAGCGCCGGGCAAGGGAAAAGTAGCTCGCGTCGGGGCTGCAATCGACGGAGCCGTCTCCTCGGCCGAGACCGCCGGCAGAGGCAGCAGAAGGGAGCAGGGGCGGGCGACAGATGGAAAGGTGGCGCGAGGCGGCGGCAACGGCGAGGGGAGATGCAGCGGGCGTCGCGGGGAAAGGGTCGACGTAGGTGGAGGGATGGATGCCGGGGGTGACAGTGTCGTAGTAACTGTTGAGGGTCCACGGCTGGTGTTGCTGGTGCTGCGTGTGCTGGTGCTGGTGCTGTTCCTGCTGGTGCCTGTGCTGCTGCTGCTGCTGCTGCTGCTGGCTCTGGCTCGGGTTGGGGACGAGGCCTAGGCCTGCAATGGAAGCATCCAGCGTCGTCACAAGTGGAGCCGCAGGCAGATGAGCAGTGGGCCCCGAGATTGGAGTCCTCTCGTTATTGTTGGCTCTTGCTGCTGCTTCTGCTACCTGGCTGATGACGTCGGTGCAACTCGCAGCACTGCTGAGGCTATCGTCGGCGTCGCTGCCAGGGCTTGCGCAGTCGCTGCTGGTGTTGTTTGTGCCTGTGCCTGCGTTGGTGCCTGCGTTGGCGCTCGCGCTTGCGCATTCTCTGGTACTGGTGCTGGTGCCGTTGCCGGTGCTGATGCTGATGCTCGTGTCGGTGCTGGTGCTGCGCTCTCTGCCGGGCCCGCCGCTTCCGCTGCCACCGTCGTCGCCGTCTTTGGCGCCGTCTGTCTTGGCTGCCGCCAAAAGACACCGCTCGCACAGGAACTGCCCGCCCCGGTAGCGCCCGGTCTCTGCCGTATCCACCGTCTGCCGCTGCTGCTGCTCATGCACGCCCCCCAGGCCGCCAGCCGTTACGTCGCCCGTCTCGGCAGTAGCCTCGAATGGCGGCGCCCTAGTCATGGCGTCTGCCATATTGATGGTTGCCGGCGCTTCCTCGACGCTGCCCGGTGTAGGTTGGATAGCCCGTGCTCGGTGTGTCAAACGCCCGTCCAACTGGCTCGGCTTGGCGTCGACTGTTGATTGCAATTGCCGTGTCGTTTGCTCTGGTCCCGGGCGGCGAGACGAATTGTCCTTGAATCACTCTTACTCTCTCCCCAAACACTGCCAGCCGAACAGTCGAGAGCAGCGCCACTCATTATATACGCTCCTTGTCCTCCACGCAACCCCAGACAAAGGCTGAGCATCTTCCAGGCTCTTGCGCCATGTCGAACCAACCTCCGTTCGAGCTATAGCCATCGAGAGCCCGCAAGGTGAGTGGCACCGCACCACATGTCCCGGATACCAACCGCAGGTCCGTCGTCGTGCACCCAGATCCCCTGCAGCCCATCTCTTGGCCGTCTCGAAAAACCTGGCGAGGCAGCAGATGGTCATTGTGCGCTCCAGCGACAGCCATTCGTGCAGTCGCTGTAAAGAGCCGCCACCAAACGCTGCTGTAGCACAGTTACACAGCATATGCCCGAGGTTTGCACCTTGAGCGTTTCGGATGACTGCCAAGAACGCGATTGTGAGCAGTCACTGTGCGCAGCAGCCGTCATCTCATCAATGTGGGAACCACAGCCCCTGCCTTGGAAACCTCGATGGTGTGCCGTCATCGCCTCTCAATGTGTCCATGGCCAGTCGGCCCAAGGCTGGTTGGTCGCTTCAATCACAGCCCAATGCGAGGAGCATCGCGACCGACCCGCAGAGTGGTAGGTGCCCCCCGTCCTCTCAATGGACCCTTCGGAGATGCATTGTCGCAGTGTTGCAGCGCGGGTGCGTCCTCAACAGCAACCGTCGTGGCATCGACCAGGCCTGAAGTGAGGATACGTTACCGATAGATGGGCGGCTCGGTCAAAGGGGGAGGAGCCGCAGGATTTGGTGGACACAAGGTGACGGTAACTATCCGTGGTAAGCCAGTCACAGGTCGTCATCTCCGGGTTGATGCAGGTTGCGGGAATTCTGTTTGCGATTGTCAAGTCGTCAGATGCGGCTTGTTCGTCTCGTCTGAGTGCGGGCGCCGTCATTTCGCACAGTGTACACACATCTCGCACGGTACCCAACCTGGACCTGGCCCCACCCACTCGCCCAACGCGCTTTTTTGTGACTGGTTTTTTTTCTGGGCCCGACCCTTTGCCCCAATCGCCCGTCTCCTCCCTTCGAGCGCGTGCACCCGTCGGCCTCACCTCGCTTCAACAACGATTCCCATCTTCCGGACATCCCCCGACAATCTGCCATCGCGGCGCCCTTTCCCCAAAGCTGCTGCCGTCGACATGACGCCGTCGCCGCCTCCTCCTCCCTCGCCCTCGCAGCACGCAACCGCCCACGCCTACGCCAGCAATGGCCTCGAGATCCTGCAGGCTGCCAGCGACGCCGCCCAAGCTATCCACAATGGCATCACAAACACCCAGGCCCTGCAGAATGCCGCTGCCGCTGCCGAGGCCGCCGTCCAGCCCGTCATGGCCGCGGACCTGACGCCCGCCGATTCGGAGCCTCCGCCTCCGCCAGCTCATCAGGTCCCGGGCTCCATGGGCCAAGCTACGCCGCTACAGCATCACCAGCTGATGCCGGGACCCGGTGGCTTGATGCGCGACCCGACCGTCAACCCGAAGCTTACGCGCTTACGACGAGCCTGCGACATGTGCAGCATGCGCAAGGTGAAATGCGACGACTCCAACATACCTTGTCGTCCGTGTCGCGAGCTCGGCGTCGACTGCACCTACGAGCGAGAGACGAAGCGCCGGGGCCCGCCCAATAAGCACGCCGAAGCTGCCAAAGCTGCCAAGAGAGCTCGTCTGGACCTCGGAGCTACGGCCGCGGCCGCTGCGGCGGCTGCTGCGGCGGCAGCCTCTGGCGCCTCATCGCCGCACAGTGCCGCCAAGACGCTCATGAACATATCCTCGGATGGCATTCTCGATGCCGAAACTATTGCACCCCTCCCCGTGCTCGAATTCCTCGTCGACGACTTCTTCACCTATATCCACCCGCTCGCCCCCTTTCCGCATGAGCCGACCTTTCGTCAGTCCTTCGCCAACCGAGAGGACCGCACGCGGCCCGAGTTTCTCGGCTTGCTCGCCAGCATGATTGCCGCTCTGGTCGCCTCCTTTCCTCGGAGTGCGAGGGAGCACCTCAAGGCTCAACACGGCCCCCAGCTATTCCCGAAACCAGTCGTCATGGTTGAACGCTGTCGCGATATTGCGCTGGCCACGCGAGGGAGCAAGTGGGTTCTCAAGCAACCAAAGACGCTTGACGACACTGCCACCAGCTACTTTCTCGGGCTCGCGTCTGGTTATAGTGACCAGTGGAACGCCTCGCGACACTTCATGGCCGAGACGCTGACTCTGATTCGAGAACTGGGCTTCGCGCGGCCCAAGCATCCAGGCGACTTGCCCTCGTTTGGCAACGATCCTTACTCTGCGGATCCACTGCCCTTTAACCACGTCAAGGACCAAATCGGCAAGCGCATCTTTTGGTGCTTGCTGCTAGCTGTCCGGTGTGTTGAATCCTCAAACCCACTCCTTGCATCAGCTCTCGAATATTCACTGACTTGAACGCGCAGATCCTTCTCACAGTTGGGTGCTTCGCATAGCTCGACCGACTTAGTCATTGCGCCATCGACTCCTAGCCTACCTTACCCGGCGTACCCCGAGAACGTTGATGACATTTGTGTATTGGCCAATGAGATCATTCATCAGGCCGAAGGAAGCGTGACGTTGTTGACGGGCTTCCGCTTTGCCATTGACATTTACACAACCATGAATGGCATAGTCAGCCTCGAGTTGGCCTACGGCATGAGCACACTCCCATGGCCAGACCAAAGACTCTTGTTACGCGACGGACTCGTGGCGGCGAAGAGCATCGTTGACAATTTGCCACCGGAGCTGCAGCTGGGCAATTTGGGCGCAGAGGCCAACTCGCTCGCGGACCTGGATGAGTCTGGCCTGCAGTATGTGCCACCAATGTGGCCCGAGCCTCAGCCAGCGCATGATCTGCGCAGCGTCATCAAGGCACAGCCCTTGCGTCGCCGACAGCTGCAGTATGAGATCCAAAAGGCCAACATCTTTGTCTCGCAGCTGGCCACCCGCTCATATTTTGTCGAGCTTTACTTTGCTCTGCGCGACATCTATGTTGGCGAGCAGCAGCAGCAGCCTCAGGCTCAGCCGCGGGAGAATGGTGAGGGAGTCGAGGTCGAGGCCCAGCTGGCGCAGGTCAAGGCGCTCGACGACGCGGACGACAAGGAGATTCTCGATCTCATGTGCGCGGAGCGTGAGTTGCTGGTGCAGAACCTGTTGACCATCCTCGGGTCCGTCTCGCAGCGCAACCTCGAGCCCAACGGAGGATCCCTCATTAGCAAGATTCGCCGGGTAGCCCTGACGCTCCTGAGTGATGCACCGGAGCGCAAGGGCCCCGTGGCCGTCAAGGCCGAGGAGCCAATATCGCAGCTCGCCGAGGTGCTGGCGAAACTGGACCGGTCCGGACCAGGGTCTGCGGCTGATCCAAGCCAGATGATGGCGGCCGAGGAAGAGGACGAGGAACTGCGCCATTGGGGCGAGCTGCGCGACTTTCAACTGCGGTACGCCGTCGACGGCAGCTTCACCGAAGGTCTGTGAAACTGTGGAGGTGGGCCTGCCATAACCTCGGGTGCCCTATCACTGTCTCTGCTCCAGGACGTCGATTGCGCGTACCACTTCCTTGGGCGCGCATCGTCTCCCATCAATCATTTGGCTGTATGAAGATGGCGTCAAACGCAAGACGCAACGGGATTGTGGTTACAGTATACAGGTTTGACCTGTGTGAGATTGAGGGACAAGAGAAAGTAGGCCAGAAGAAGCACATCAGCCGTCATGGCAGAGTTTTTTTGACAGACGGCCAAGATGACTAAATCATGAAAACATTTCCCTCTGTTGGCAATGGACGAGGATAAAATGTTTATTAGACAGAATACCATGTAAGCATACTGCGCCTATACAGGCAATGTTTACGACGAGCTCTCCCTCACCTCCCTCGTCCCATTCTTGCACTCACTCTCATCGCCGGCCAAGTCCTCCGCGTCGACTCTGCGCGTGGCTGTCCATTTCCAGCCCCATAGAGCCCACGCAAAATCGTTCCATGCAAAAAGTCTTAAGTGCCCGAGGCTCGTCAGCAGATACTTTTGCCCCCAACCCGCGGATCAAGAGACGTACGCGGTGGCAACGAGCAGGCTCACCAGCAGCCAGCCGGAAAAGGGGCTCATGACGCGCAGCTGGACGATTCGCACCGTGGCCAGCCCGGCGGACACGGACGCGCCGGCGGCGACCAGGGCGGCGAGGCTGGCGTGCACCGAGTCGGGCATGCCCCTGCGGTGCGTGGCGATGCGGTACAGCGAGACGGCGACGGCGACGGCCCATGCGATGGCGATCAAGTACTACCAAGCGAGTGCATCGGTCAATGCTCACGTTTCCTCTCCTCTTCTCCTACACGACATCAAGCTCCCCGCCACACCGCATCTTCCCCGGACCCTCGACAAGCCACGAGCAGGACGAGTAAAGGGGCCAAAGCAAGGAAATCAAAGGCATGGGAGGGGACTCACGACGGGGAGATAGACGACGCGAATGGCCCAGCACGCGCGCGCGCTGCCGAGGCACGACTTGCGAAACGAGTAAACGTCAAACGCGGCGAGCGCCAGGGGCCCGACGGCGGCCACCGGCGGCGGCGTCGAAGCCGCTCGAGGGGTGCGCCATCAGCGGCTGTCTGTCCTGCTGCCCCGAGGCGTGCTGTTACGCCCTCGCTCGTTTCTTTATGGGTCTTGGCTATCGTGGGGTGTGTGCAGCGGGTGGCGGGTTAGATGCTCGGCGCTTGGTGCCCTCTGTGAAGAGGATGGCGACGGTTTTATGGGAGAACCTGGGGACGCCGGGATCTTGTCGGGCGTCGGCTGGGGGCGACGCGGCAGGAAAATATGCCAAGGAGGGAGACTGCGAAACGCCACGCGATGACTTGAAGTGGAACTGAATGAGAAAATGGCATCTATGAGCAAGGGACGCAGCAACCGACACGGCGCCTTCATCCGTAACGCTCCCGCAGCATGAAAAGCCAAGTCGCGCACCGTCCAGTTTCCTCATATCCAGCCCGCGCTGCCAAAGGGAGCAAGAACAACACCTGTTCCCCTACGCTTCAACGGCAGGTTCCATGGAATTCCACCGCTCGTAAACGTCGTATGCATGCCGCCTTCTCCTCGCAGACGCCCGCGATCCCCATTCAGTCATGCGACCGGCGTTCCTGCTTTCCGTGGTGCTAGTCGCCAAACAACAGCCGACATGTCCGGCTCAACCTTTCGACTCCCACCTCTCTACCTGGTAATTCTTCATGGAACTCCTCGGGCATTACATTCGTCAACGCGGCGCGGGTGACCTATCAAGTCCTCCCGACTCGGCGCCGCCGTCGGGCCCTTTGCTCAAAGGCCCCACTTTTCCCGGCAGAGGCCCGCCGCGAATGTCGAGTTTTACCCAAATCCGTCGTGCTGGCTTCACGTCATTGGCCAGCGGTGCTGCAGGGGGGGTCTTGTGTCTCCGTCAAGCCCCCCCTGCTTTTCGACCTGGATGCCGGCGCGGTTGCAGATCAGATCCATTTCCAAGTCACAGTCGTCAGGCATCTCGATGTCGAGATAGATCCGGGCGTGGTTGTATTTTGTCGCCCAAGCAGAGGTATCCTGGTAGGATGTTCGGGTGAAAAAAACCCCGGCTTGGAAACATCATTTCCTAGGCCAGCCCAGAAAACTCTTAGCAATTCATTTTACGACGAAACCTTTATGACAATTTTACATCAAGCGTCACCGGTAATCAATAACCATAGCAAGTAGCTCAACATTCATATTGAACTCGGCTTGTACTATATAATCATCCGCCGCTGCATATACCGTAAAACTTAACCCGTAAACACATCAAAGCCAAACAGTACGCCATCGTCCAACACGTACAATCTCGCTACACGTCCCTTGTAGTCGCCCTTCATGAACCGTAGTCATCCAGTCCAGTCCATCTCAACGCGACGGACAGGGGGTATCTCAACAGTCATGACACGCCTACCCCTTTCGAAAATTCCAGAATCCCGCCGCGAAAAGAAAATCGAGAGCAGAACCGCCATGAGAAGCCTTCTAAGAAACACATCGATCCAACCAGCAGTATGCTTCCGAACTGCAGTCGCGCATAAGTCAATCAGCCAACAAACAGTACAGGGCGAGAAACAAGGGTTCAAACGAGAGGCTGCCCAGACGACGGATCCAATCGTCATATGTTCAGTCATGCAATTATGTTACCATGCCGGAGCCGTGGTGAGTCGTTTCCGCGTAAAAGAGATGGCCGCCTCGTAGTGCTTGCGCCGTCGCCATGATCCCTTGATCGATCATAACAAGGAGATTCGTAACAATCGTGAATGACGTCAATGCTCAAAGTTGTCGCGGATCGACATAGGAAAGGGGGTTTGTCAAAGGAAATTGAAACATCAGGCCTAATAGGCGGTGGCGGTTGAACCTTCGCTGGTCGCAACAGCCACGAGCGCCTCAAGGCGTCGCAGAGGGTCGGTGTTGGGTGGGCGTTCTTGCTGCTGCTGTGGGCCAACCTCGCGCATCGGGAACCCATTGAAGCCACTGAGGTTTGGGTGCACCATTCGTTCGGTATGCGCCCCGCGGGGATCCTGTGCAGACGGTAGCGCGCTAGGTCGGCGTGCGACCGGAGGGCCCTGGTACCAGCCATGGCGCTTGGGTGCATCTTTCAAAGTAGGGATTGAAGGAGCCGACATGGTATGGTGGTGTAAGGAGCGCCCTGGGCCACGAGGCGGAGGCGCAGCGTGGGAGGGAGGGGCTTGATCCTCGAAGCGTACCGTGGGGGGATTTTGGCGAACGCGTTCCGCCTGGGCTTGTACGGCCTTGTTCACTTCCGAAGCCCAAGCGCCGGCGCTGTCACGCGGCGGCGTCTTTCGGCTAATGTCCAGGCGATTCAAGCCACGTTGCAGACTGGCGTCGTAAAGGTTTAGATTGCGGCGCTCATCGGGTTGATGCATCTCGCTAGTCTGGTAGATTGGGCGCCGAACAATGTGCTCAGCGTCGACCGCCATTGGCGATGGATTACGACGAGGAACCGGGTCAAAAGACTCGATGCCGGGAAGTCGAAAAGACGACTGGGAATTGGCTGGATTGGCAATGGGCGGCGCGGGATTGGGTCGCACAGATTGAGTTCCTACCGCACTCAGCTGACTCTGATTCTGATTGTTGAAACTGCGGCTGTCGGGATGCCAAGTGCGTCGTCGCCAAGCCTCATCAGCCGTGCTGGCCGTGGAGTCACGTCGGCCGCCTGACCATCCTGCCGATGAAGATGGTGAGGTCGCGATAGTGCCAGATGACAGTGCGGCAGGATGGGAGCTGTTGAGGATGCCGGGACCAAATCCCGAGCGACCCGGTACCGCGACATGAGTACCTTGGAACGGATTTACGCCAGATGGCACGCTGAGACGGCGGTCGAGAGCCCGCGTATCCGTGGAATACATGCTTTGAGATCGCGAATGAGAAGATGCCGGCGATGCCATACCCGAGGCCCATCGAGGACTACTCTGTGCCGTGGAGAAGGTGGCTGAGGTCGGCGTGCTAAAGTCGCCAGGCGATGGGGCCCGGTACGAATAGGGACTGTCGGCGTTGCTTCGGTACGATTCGAGCGACAGCCTCGATCGAGGATCGGCTGCCATGACAAGTGGTGGCGGTCGCCTACGATTATCCGGCGCCTGAGCACCGTATGCGGGTGGCGTCACTGAGCTGATGCTGGCGATACTCGACGTAGACAACGATTTGGAGTGACCACGAGGAGGCCCGCCAGCGCTACCTCCTGTGGAGGCGCGTGCCCTGTTGCCGGCTTGTCGCACCCGGTCAGTCCGAATCTGGCGCTGAAACCTTGATCCAGTAGCCGCAAGGGAATCGATGGGAATATCCTCGTTGACGTGAACGGTTTGGGCGTGCTGCCTCAAGTTGTCAAGACGAGAAAATCGCCTTGAGCAGTGGCACTGAAACGGTCGCTCGCCAGTGTGTTTGCTAATGAAGGTTAGTTGCCAAATAGGGAATCGAATGATTGTACCTAGGCGCGAGTAGACAACGGAGAATGACTACAAGGGCAGTGTACTCACCGGATGTGTCGGGCCAGGTGCTCGCTCCTGGTGAAGCTCAGGTTGCAGGGGGGATAATCGGTGCAGTAGAAACGCTGCGACTTCTTCTTCTTGTTTTTGGTGCCATCTGCATTGACGCTGTCGTCATCCGAGCCGCCGTCATCACCGTTACCCTCGCCGTCGGAATCGTCCATGTCAATGTCCATCGAGTCTCGCCTTGACGACGAGTTGGTCGAGTGTTGCGAGTGGCCGCGGCGAAGGCGGTCAGGGTGGTCGGGAACCTGTACGGCTTGGGGGAAAGGACTCGACGGGAGAGGCTTCTGTCCCGAGGTGGCAGATGCTGCGTATGGCGTCCTGGTTGAAGGAGCGGCCTCATGGGAAGCCATGGCTGTTTGATACTGCGCGTGGGGAGCCGTGTTGGGCCGAGGGGAGGCGGCTTGAGACGACGTCGGGACGTCTTCCTTTATTGTCTGAGAGACGAGATTGGGGTTGACTGGCCGAAACGTGGCAGCCATCATGGCGAAAGAGGGCGGACGTCAGTCCGAGATGTAGTCGGTGGCTCGAGATCAAAAGACCTCGGCTGGGTGAAATGCGCCAACACAGCAGAGGGCCAGTCAAAGGCGTACGCAGGCGGTAGGTCTTGGCGATGGTCGTTGTGGAGCGCAGATGTCGTTGAATCAATGCCGCGATGATGTTTTACTGCGTTGCCGATGCGCTGTCGTAATCGCCCACTCGCTTCCAGTGAGGCTGAAAACGGTGCGACTGAGCGTGCGGGGAGGGGCGGCCAGGCAAACCGAGAGGGGAAATGGGATGCGTAAGACGAGGGCGACGGTCTGGAAGCGACGGTCCAGGGATGTCGACGAAGCCTAAGATGATCGGTTTCAAGGCGTAGAGTGAGGAGACGCAGTCGTCGACGACGTGGTAATCGGGCGTCGTGGGCGGCTGGAAGCTATCGGCATGCGAAGTCGAGCTGCAGAGGGCACCGTACGGAGGCGGATACGAGGTGAGAAGCTTGCAGCGGCGTGATGAGCGTATGTATGTTACTCGTCTTCTGTCGGTTGCTTATCCGTCGGGGCAGACAGAGCCAAAGAGGAGGAGCGGAGGATGAAGCGGATAAAGAGAAAGGAGGCGAGGCGGGGAAGATGGGGGATGAGAAGAAGAAAAACGGCAACGTGAGAAGAGGAGAAGACGGGTCAAGAGTGGAAGGTGCAGGGGCCGCCAGTGAAACGTAAAGTACCCAGGCACAGGCGAGTGTGTGGTGTGGGTGTTGGTGTGGTGTAGGTGACCACAATGCGCGTCTCGTAGGTGTGTGTATATATAATATGCAGGCTGGTAACTTGAGTAGCAGGTAGCAGGCAGGCTACGGATGGGATGGATGGATGTAGGAGGTGGGAGGAGGAGGTGGAGGAGCAGCAGATGGAGGGAGGAAAAGGGAGCGACAGGGCGAGGGGTTGGGCCAAAGTTGAGAGCACAGGTCCATGTCAGACGGCAGAGCGTCCGTCTGAAAGTCTGGGACTCCCGGCTGGGGCCAGGGCGGTCACGGCGAGTACAGGCCAGGTACCGCACGCCGAGGAGGATGCACCGGCGGGCCAGGTACACGACCTTGCCACAGCTGTGGTCCGGTCGCCACGGGCCCAACAGGCTTGCGGTCGGTAGCACCCACACGAAGCGTGCTGCTCTTTTGCTAGCCGCCAAGGGCAGTGACAGCACTGGACGATGAAGCCCAGGTCTGCAAATACTTGGGGTGTTGGGCGGACCAGGTACAGTACATGGGTGGGCGCTGACGTGGGGTACCCCGAGGCCCCTGGGACCTGCTGCTTGAGGAAGAGGTAGCAGGCGCCCGTACCTGTCTGTCGGCTCGGCAGGCAAGGCAGACACCTCGGGAGTACAGTGAGGAGTGGGGCTGGCCCTAGCGGCAAGGTACAGCAGGCACCGAATCATGGTCGTCCGAAAGGTGGCGGGGCCGAGACAGGGCCAAGACGAGACCAAGGTCCAAGATTTTGGCGTGCGCCTATTGCCAGTCGCGCGCACGCACCTCGAAAAAGATGCACTCGGTCTCGTACATACATTCATGATACGGCACATGCGCACACACATGCTTACGCGCACGCAGGTGCAGCCACCTGCGCCGACGCCTGCTTTGGCGTGCGGTGCTGGAGACGGACCACTAGAGAGGCGGCCACGATGCCGGCCCCCCTCCCCCCCGATGCTATTCCAATCGCCCTTCCGGAGTTGGCGAAAACCCCACCCCTCTTTCCCTCAGCCCGGGTCGACCGGACAGAGAGCGCGCGCGAGAGAGAGACAAGGTCTTCAAACTCTCCCTCGGTCGGAGGCGAGGAGCTGAGCTGAATCCAGAGCCAGCAGAGTCAAGCGGAGGCATGAGCCGCAGCGCCTCTTTGGCCGAGCTACTGTATGTACCCATGTACTCGAGGCACGTCAACAAGTGTGGGGTACACCAGACTGGCGCCAGAGCTAAGAGTAGCGCGGCACACCCCACATGCTGGCCGCTTGCCAAGTTGATGGGGCCAGTACTCCCACTGTACTTGGTGCCTTGTCCGCTAGGCTCTCCTCCTCCAAGAGCCGCCTCACCTCGCTTCTCCTCTCGAGCGTCAAGCTTCCGCTCCCCCACCCTGAGAGCGCCCACATTGATCCGGTCTTACGGCCGCCGCCCAGGCACCCACATATCCCAAGACTGCAGACTGCAGGCCGCAGACTGCACAAGGCAGAGAACTCGGCCCCGGCCAACGACTGCAGGTACAAGGCAGGTACAACCTGTTCCACGTCCTACCCCCGCGGGTCCCTTGCCCAATGTTGGCCAACGTCTGGCCGTCCGTCTCGCCAGCAGGCGCCAGAGCGAGCGAGCCCCGGCAGAGAGCATCGATTTGTGGCTTGAGCCGTCTCTGGGGCGACGAATCATCAAGTCCTGGTGCTCCGGATCCTCAGTCCTCCTACCCTCCCACGCCTCCATCCCCGGTACCTTGCGGAGACCCGACGTGAAGCAGCAGCTTGTCCTGTGCCTGCAGGAACCGCGGACGAGAGCATGTCACCGTCTGCGCCCGCGGGTCAGCTCTCGGCAGGGATCTTCCAGTGTGACTGCAGCTCCAGATGGCTCTCCGGCACGAGAATCGACGGGACACCGGGGCAGACGAGCCCGATGAGGCGTGATGCGTCAACCTGGGGACTGACATATGCTGCAGCCAGCTTACATGCATACAGACGTGAATGCCGCCATGCCACAGCACCTGGGCCGCGAGCTTCTCTCGAATGCTTGCAACAGGGTAGGTACGGAATGGGCTATGGCTGTCGCGCCCGCAACTTCAGTCTCCTCAAAGTTACGGTAACATGGCATTGGCGAGCCGATCCAAGCGCAATAGGGACGTGACGAGACCCCACGCAATCTGCATCGACTGGGATGATGAAACGAAACGGCTGCACAGTCTACTTGCTCGTATTCTTGGAGATGGAAAATGCCATCCGTTGTCGATACGCAGGCACATTCAGGCTGAACGGAAGCATCGCACTGGCCAAGCCCATATTACACCACACCATACGCACGGAGCCCTCCGCAGAGGAGCCATGTCAAGCTCATGGCAAAGCACAAAGGCCGACACGAGACCTCGACTTGGGACGCCGGCATCCGCTTGCGTCGCCAAGCTCCAGCGACCGAGTCCTCGCCAGGTACCTTGGCTTGGCTTTTTTGGCCCCTCACACCCATGTCTCGCTTGCCGCCGCCCAGGCTTTGGGGCTGAGTTCGTGTCACTCGACTCCCTGTGGCGCGCACCCCCGGATCCGGTTCGCCCTCGGGACTCGACCAACCAGCAAGCACGCGTTGGCTTCTGTGCCTGGGGCCCATCGTCTGCGTCTACGGGAGTCGTGCCCCCGTCAGTCATCACTTCATGCCCGAAGCTAAAGGTCAAGAAGTGCCCAGAGCGCCGTATTGCAAGTCGCTTTATCGCCCAAGTTTACCGGCAATGCAGCGACAAGACGGGATTATGCGTCATCGGAATGGAGACGAGACAGCGACCGGTGAAGCGCCGAGAGCGAGCTCGAACGGCCCCGATTAACTTAAAGGTCCAGCTAACCTTTAAAGGCACCCGTGTGGCTGGGTACAGCCTCATGTAAGGTACAGTAATTGTGTACTGCGCAGTACTTTGGATCTCTATTGTGCCTGTTCTTCCCGATTGGCTTTCTGGTCGAGTTGTGGCTGTCCTTGGCACGGCCTATAGTACACCACGGCATGGCGTGTGCGAGCTGCACTACTTCGTACCAAGCACAGAAAGGCTATGGTCGAGATCTACAGTAAACAGCCAAGGGACAATATTTTGGATTCGGGAATTTCTGGCGGGTGCCCATCTTCAACCGATGCGGGCATACAGTACAAACATCACTTGGTTCCGGGTCAGACTGCGGTGGCGGCGGTGGGCCAAGACGTCTGCCGATCTTCTGCAAAGAAGCACATCTTGACGTTTCGAAACATTGGTCGAACGTGTCGCCCGCCGTCAACTTCTCAGACATGGCGGGCTTCGCGGGGACCCATACGCCCATCTACTGGATGCGTCTCAAGACGGCGAGGCAACAGCCTTAGGACGTTTTACTTTGACGCTACCACCATCGCAAGTGATGCCAGCCCTGACAGACATGGGCTCAGCAGGGTCAAGAGAGACATGAGAGAAGAAGCAAGGGGAAATGGCAGCATGCAGGGACTCTTGCTGGTTGCCCACGGCACGTTGGTGGCTTGCCAACTTGCCAGCGGAGCGACGGGGGTTGGGGGTTCAGAGGGTTGCTTTTCTGCCGCGCCCGTCCTGGTCGAGGTCGACGCCTAGTCCTGCCCATCTGCCCATGTACCCTCACGTGGGCAAGCGAGCCGTTGAAAGTCGAGACAGGTCAAAAGCAAGTTGGATCGACTCAAGCCGTTGGCTGGAGAACAGACGCTTCTTGACGCTGTCACTGCGACGGCAGCCCAAGAACGAGGGGAGCAGCAGGTTGGCCCTTTCTTCTCCCACCGCTTTGCTCTTGTCTCTTTCGCCTCCATCAAAATGCGGGCACGGGACGAGGAAAGACGACGCGAGGCACAAGACGAGTCACCTGCGCGCTCGTGGGCCCCGCGGGCCTCCACCCCCTTCGGCGGAGCTCCGATCAGCAAGGGGCACATGGAGTAGGGATTGGAGATACGTTCATCACCCGCTACTCCGCATTCGCAACCAAGCGGCGGCTCGATTCGTCCATCTGTCGGTGTGTCAAGATACGAACGTGCGGTTGCCGGGCAAACCGGGCACTTGAAAGCGGGGGGAAGGAGGACGGAAAGGCTCGCCATGCCACGCCAGCCGCGGGTTGATCGGGTATTCCCTTGGGGCGGAGCGGGAGTGCTAGTGTCCGTCGCGAGCGTCGAAGACGTTTGGTGCCATCAGACCAAAGACTTGCGGGCGCATCGCTCGCGCCAGACAGCGAGCTGGATGCCGGGCGCCAGCTCGTCGTCGGTTCAAGTCAACTGTCAGCACCAGTGATGCGCCGGGGAAAGGCACGACACGCTGCTCATGGCCGTCCAGGCCTCGAGAGCACGACAGCGCGCAGAAATGCCAAGTCGCAAGAGTCCGGGTCTCTGGGCCCATCCAAGACTCCTCGTCCCAACGCATCGAGCGTAAGCGCAGACATTCCTTGCGGTTGTGTAAAGGCAACCGCCAAGCGAACGCACACGCAAGGCGCGCATTGTGCTCCTCTGCGAATTCATGCAGTCGCCCGCGTCCACTTGGCCCCCGTGCGCCAGGCAGAGGTGCCGCGGAGCGCACACAGCGGGAAGCGGTGTCGGCGTCTGAGTAGAGGCCCAAACGGTCGCGTTGTTCTCCCCCTTGGATCTCGAGGCTGGCTGTGCTCTCTCCTCGAGCATGTCTGGACCGGCCAAGCGCCGGCAGCCGGGACATCAACCTCGAGCGGAGAAGCGGGAGGAAGCTGCTCGGTAGCCGGAGCTTGATGCGAGCACGACATTAACGACTCTCGGCACCGCGACGAAATGCCTCAGGCAACCGGACCCACGGACGTGCGGGACCTGCGTCTGCCGGATCCCAGGCGGTGGGCCTGGCAAACCTTGAGAATCGAGCCTGCAGTTGGGTGGCGAGGCTTGATTCGCAACGAGAGACGCGCCACAGGTGACCCCCGAAGCAGCTGTTTGCGAACACGGGCGCATGGAAGAAGAGCAAGGGCCCGGCACAGCGGCAGCATCAGCCTGACGCCACCGCCCCTGGACCCGACCCGATCCGGTCCGGGTCTGGCGCGGGTTTGTCCGGGGCTTCTCAAACGCGACGGGGAGGGGTGGAGAAGCTCGGCGGGAGGAGGGCTGCTGCAAGGTACCGGTCGATACATGGGCCTTGTACCTCGAGGTATCCCTCCCGCTCGTGTCGCCGGCGCAACTCTACGCGACCAACAGACACCACCGTACTACAGCCAGAGGATGTTCGGCTTGACGAGGGCTCGTAAAGTTGGCTTTTTTGCATCAAGCTCCAGGTGAAGCGCCAACGCCGTTTGCCTTGGTCTCCGCCGGGTCGCCGTCATTTCGTCGAGGCGGCCGCATTCGCAAGCAACCACCGTGGGGCATCTCGCACGTTGGCTTTGCAACAATGACTTCAAACCCCTGGATGGCATCTCATGGGCTGAATTCTGCCCTCATGGTGCCGACTCGGCCGTCATGAGCCAGGGAGGCTGGAGGAGCGACACTGCCTCGAGAAACTTTGATGCTCTGTGGGGTGCCTTTTCCGCCCGTGGCATCCGGCACATGGCGACAAAACGAGCGACGACGACACTTTCGAGAGCCTGCACCGCCGCACCTTTCCCCAGTTCGTGGCCTGTCTTTTTTGAGACTTCATCTCACACGCCCCTTGCTCTCGGCGATGCCAGGGAGCCCAGCTCGGTCCAGCCACTCACGCGCCCATGTCTCGCCCTTTGGACGGCTCCCTTTTCAGTGTCTTTGATCCGATGTTTCAAATCTCGCCCTTATTCCATGTCCCATTCTTTCTTTCTATTTTTGCTGTTCTCGCTTGGCTGATTTTTGACGAGGCACCATCCAGCTCCAAGAATAGAATTCAGCGAGGCCGCCAGAAGTCCAGACCGGGGGGCTCGCGCGTGGCATCTCGGCCGCTTGCGCCGTCATGTCGCACAGCACGGGCGGCTCGCGTCACCAACTTGCGAGGTAGAGACGGGCCATGATTGTTGGTGTGTCTGGCGAGCATCTCGTTTCCGCCCGTCGCGTTTTCCCATTGTCAAGAAACCTCTCTCGCTCTACGGCCGAACCCAAGGGGTCTGCAGGCTGCCATTGGCATGCATGCCGTAAATGGCACAGCTCGTTCCGCTTGTGTAGCGCGCAATGCGCAGGGTCCATGACGTCGTCGAGGATAGGCCCAGAGCTTCTTGCCTCCCCCGCCCTTGTGTATTACTCGATGCACGCACCCTGCCCGACGGCACCCAACCACCTCGAGCGCCGCAAAGGTCTCGGGGACTGCGGCCGTGAGCGGGAGCGGGCAGCAGTCAAAAAAAGGGATGCAGAGTTGATCGCGCTGGCGCCGACAATCATCACCGTGAGTGACGCAACAGCTGGCTACTGCAAAAGTGGGGGCAACTTGGAGGAAAGGCCCCTCGCCCGATCTGCTCCACCATCTCCGGGCTCGTCGGGCCGGCGCATTCCGCACGACTCGGCCCCATCTCTGGTGTTCCGCCCGCCTGGGCGCTACGGCCGAAACTGTGAGCGCCTGGTGGGGGCGGGTCCCGGGGCGGGGGAGACGACCGGGGGAAGGCCGGCGGGATGAATGCATGCACGAGGCGCCCGATCGAGAAGGCTCCGAAAGGCGAGACACGCCGCCTTGTGGGAACACGATGACGATGCCGCCGCATGCACTCGGCCGCCGGGGCGCAGAGCTGGGCATCATGTAGGTAAGCAGCCCGTTTCCAGACGCGGGAATTGCTTTGCGATCCGTTGCGCGAGTGCATCAAGGCACACGCATATGCAAGCTCTGGCCCCTAAGTTACACACGGGGCCTTTTGATACGAGTGGCCGTCGGGCCAGCCAGCCCTGTTGCCAGCGAGGCGCACGAGACGCGCGAGTGGAAAAGAGCCACGCATAAACGCTGCGTCCCCAACTCTCCTCTTTCTTGATGCAAGCGGCCTTTGCACTCGTCAAAGCCGGGGCGGATAAGGATGGTTGGAAGCAGACACGAGATCCGACGTGTGTTGTCAAGAGGCGCGAGCGAACCGCCATGTCCCTTGGCATGGCAGAGGCACGAGGCGCATCCTTTCATGCCATGTTCCCTTTCTTGATTCACTCGACATCTTTCTCGGCATAACGTTTTCTTGAAAGCCTGCCTCGTGATGCCGTCGACACACTCGATGCTCCCTGGAAAACGCCATTTCAGGTCGCCGTCGTGGCTGCCAAAAGCCCAGCTCGAGACAACTGCCGGCGGACTGTCTCTCGGTCCTTTCTTTTGTCCAAGACGCGCGCGCTCCGGCTTGTCTCGCGCAAAGAAATGTCGGCCTCGTGACAATGGGCCGTCTGTGATGGGCGTCGACGTTTGAAAGACCAAGGAAGGGAGGTCGGTTTCTATTCCGAGCTACGGAATCTGGCTGGCACAAGGCGCCGCACGTGGGCAAGGGATGGGCAATTCGCGCATGCCGACGTCGGGTATGCGCATCTTGCCATGTTGCCGATGGCGAGACGCGCTCGTCTGCGAACTTTTTCTTTTCGACCAGATCGCCAGGATGTCTCAACTGCCCCGTCGTTCTCGCTCGCACCGGGCAATCAGAGGCGCCCGGTTTCATTGTGGCTCGAGCTATCGAATATCTGCATTCACCGGTAGGCCCGTTCCCTCGATGCCTTGGACAGCGGCACCGCTTCGACGAAAGGGGTCTGTTGGTTGGCTTGTCCAGGACTGTTTTAACAGACTCTTGGCGCACACCATCTCGGCTCGATGGTTGGCTCACTCGCACACACACGCACACACACACTCATGCGATACTTTTTGGATGGGCCCGCCATGGTGCATGCAGACACCCAGAAAGAATGAGGCTCAAGGGTGGCTAGACGATGCGGTTCGGAGCGTCGGCGGACCCAGCTTGTTTCTTCCGGCCCGGCGACGGACGTGTTGAGGGTTTCATGATTCCAGTGGGCGAACACGGCGCATCGGTTTGGATGGTCGAGGTGAATGGCGAGCGAGGATGGCCGACTGGGCAGAACAATGTTAACCCTCCTTTTCAGTTCTCCAGGATGCGCATCGGCGTAATTGAGAGCGCTTGGGTTCATGCAGGAACCTGTCATGCGCCTTCGTGCTCGTCTGCGTCGGCGAGCGTCATGGATCATGATCTAGACTACGGGACAGGATATCGAGCATCGAGGGAGGAGCTTTGCTGCGATTCTGGAATCTGGTCCTGAAATGTGCCGAATCTTTGTCCACATGGCAAAGGCGGTTCTTTGCGCAGCAATGACGAGCGTCTGCCGAAGTCACATTTGATGCGAGTTTCACCATTCCCTTCGGACGGTTTTGCTCGACGACGACTCTCGGCAGAGCCGATCATGGACGGCGCCCCGACCGGCCCTGTCTCTGCTACCCACCACCACGATCCTCGTCCTCTCGGCCGCAGATGGCGCTCGCCCACCCAGCCGGT
>KQ030535.1:43155-263466 GCA_000956045.1 Hirsutella minnesotensis 3608 | reverse complement strand
GGTGCCGGCGACGGGCCCGGCGCGGCGGCGGCCATCAGCTGGCGCAACACGGGCGTCAAGTGGTTCGTCGACTGCATCACGCTCGGCGCCATCTTCAACACGGTCGCCTTCCTGGCCATCATGGGCGTGCTCAAGGGCCAGCCGTGCGCGCAGATCCTCTACAACATCGAGACGGTGAGTTGCCCGTCGCTCCGGCCCGGGTCTGCTTTGCTGCACGTGCCGCAGTGCTGAGCTCCTTCTAGGAAACGATTCCCATCATCGTCGCCGGGTACAAGATATGGCCGGCCGCCTCCTTCATCAGCTTCCGCTTCGTGCCCGTGCACCGCCGCATCGTCTTTCTCAGCCTCGTCGGCTTCGTCTGGGGCGTCTACATGAGCCTCGTGGCCGCCAGGGTGTAGGGCCGAGAGCAGCGGTTGCGTCTCGTTGTGCTTGTTTAGACTTTGGCGTTGGCTGTCGGTTATGCGTTGCAAGGCGTTGGAGTTGGCTAACACACTACATTTGCACTCTTGGAGCTTGGACACTCGACGGCAATAGACTTGTCGTGATTTAGAATCACCTACATGGCAGTACTTGAAGCAGGACCCGATGTTGTACACAAAGACTCACCAACGGTATCCTTTCATGTTCAAGGTGCACAGTCAAGTCAAAACTTTCCAATGCCGTCATAATCCAATCGTGCCGTCATTCTCTCATAAACAACCGTTTCAGACAAGACAGAGTGTCTGTTGACGATACCCTCAACTCAACCATGTCCAGTCGCGCCGCCATTGATAATGCAATTGTGCTTCCCCTCCTTCCATCCAACAAGCTAACCAGCTTCGGCTGGCTCAGGCAGAGTGCCAGAGTGGTTAATGGGTATGACTAGAAATCATATGGCTTCGGCCTCGCAGGTTCGAATCCTGTCTCTGTCGGCTTTCAATTTTTTTGGAGATGAATTCATCGAATTTTGTTTGGTGTGCAGGTGATTTTTTTTTTGGAATTGTGGAATCACGGGTGTGGGTCGCGAAATGAGATGGGGAACGCGGACAAGGACGAGTGGAGAGGTAAATACACTCATTAGACATCCAACATGCTCCGCACCTGCTGCGGTGGCCCTGCAGTCGAGCTGGTCGTCGACGTGCTGCTTGTCCTCGCGCCGCCCATCTGTGGCCTCGTCGACGCCCGCGCACTCTGCCCGTCCGCATACGGGGGCGGCGAGTCCTCCTCCAATAGATATGCAGCCTGCCGTGCCCGCCGTGCCTCGGCCTCGTTGGGGAACAAGATGCCCGCTCCCGCTTGAAAGGCGCGCTCCGACCGCCGCCGCTCCGACTTGCCCGTGTACGGCATGGGAGACGGGATGAGGCTGGCGCTCGTTGCGCTGTTCCGGACGGGCGGGAGGCCCTCTTTCACCACGCGGCCCATCTCGATATCATCGTCGTTGATGGCTGCCCGTTCCGCCTCCTCTCGGACGTGCCGCTCCATGTCGTCCTCGGCTCTGCGCCCGATGCCACGCTTGCCTCCGACCTCCTTGACGTTGCCGCGAATCTTGTCGCGCAGCGTCCCGAGGTGGTCACCCCGCACACGTCGCCACCAGGCTGGCTTCTGGACGATGCCCAGCTCATGGTTGATCGTCTCTCCGCGGACCCGTCGCTGCCTGGTGAGCTCCTTGTCCTCGTTAGGGTTGACGTAGCCGTAAATGATTTGAATGTAGACAATGAGCAGCGGCGGGCCGTAGCCCCATCCGTAAATGACGGGCACGATGCCGTCGTAGCGGATAATGGAATACTTCCACTCAAACGCAATGAATATCTGGTAGGCAATAAGGGCGAGGGCGAGGGGAATCATGAGCTGGAAGCGCAGGGGAATGACGCTGACGAGGCCCCGCATTCGATTCCATAGGCCGCGATTACGAGGCTTGTAGTATTTGATGGAGTGCCGCATCGAGAACAAAATGGTAAGCCAAGCGATGACGAGACAGAAGCCGGCAGCCTTGAAGCGACCTCCAGTGGCAGTTGGAATGGCCTTGGACAGAGTCTGCTCGGGAGACCGCTGCAGCTCGGCAAAGTTCCAGTTACGGGGAACGACGAGGAAGAAGTTCTGCAAAAGTCAGTGCTGGTTTACTTGCAAGAGTAGAGTAAACATACCATCCACACCCAGAAATAAAACCATAGAGGCATCCAAAACTCAACCATGGCTCGGCGATCATCTTGGCGATAGACAAAAGGGTCCGGGTCGATATACTGCCTCTCCAGCCAGCTGCCCCAGTGACGCACGGCCTCCCAGACGAGCGCCATTGTTCCTTGGCAAATGAGGAACCAGAAGAACGTTGTCAAGACAATGGGCAGCTCCTGGACGTGATAGCGGTCGACGTCAATGTTGGTCAAGAGGCTGATGAGGGCACAGGCGCAGACGAAGCAGCCCCAGTACCACTGCCACCGACGGCCGATGGGAGTGAAGCGTGTCGAAGCGGGCAAATACAGGGCGCCGTGCTTGGCGAGGGCCGACATGGTGAGGACGAGGCCGATTCCATAGAGAATCGCACCACCGATGCCGGTATATCCGCGCGCGCGGATGGGCTCGGTGGCCGACCAGCACCAGGTGGCGTTGATAAAGGTGCCATTTTCATAAAGATATGCAGGTTCGTAGGGCTTAAAGGTCAAGTAGCAGTGCGAATCGTTCGAGACGGTTTGGTTGATGGGGTAATATGTGTAGTTGAAGAATTTGAGGATCGTGAGGCTCAGGTGATGGTCACCAAAGATGGTGTCGGTTGCGTTGTCGCCCGGCGGCGCGCGGGACATGTCGCGGATGGCCAGATCGAAAAAGTTGTCCGCCATGATGCCTGATTCTCACCCTCGCGGCAAGGCGAGGCGACAGAGTAAAAGCGGTGTGCGTCGCTCGCGATCGGAGAGAGCGGTGGCCGCCGACGATAGATTGCGTCACAGAGGTTCGAGCGTCAGGATGAAGAGTAGCCAAGGTGACAAGTCGCGGGGTGCTCGAGAAATCATGGACAAACTCTCGTCGCCATGCGTCTTGCCGAAAAACCCATGGCCGTAGTGTTGTGAGGAGAAAGCAAAAATAGGCCGGAAGATGCGGCGGCGTTGAAGAGCGACTACAAAGTAGGCAATGGCGCAAGCGGCGGGATCGACGGATGTTGCCAAGAAAGATGGGGGGAACGGCACGAATGGAAAAAGGTACAAGCCTCGGAGCCATGGAGGAAAACATGACCCACGTCGAGGTTTGGTGGCGTCCCGAGGGCGAGGTAGAGGGACTTGTAATCCAAGCATGAAGAATGCGCGCTAGAAGGTTCCGCTACATTCGGGGAAAGACAAGGCAGACTTCTTTGAGAATGGCTGAAGGCTTGTCAACAATTCTCTTTCTCGGACCGAGTTTATCGTGCAAAGTTTGTCCAATGAAAACCTTTTTGGTGGCATTTTGCTTACAGGAGGGAATTTCGCGAGAAATCCATGGCGGATTATCGCGTTTGATCTGGTCAGCAGGATGTGCATCCTCGCGATGTTGATGGACCGCCCTCGCACTGTACGGCCGATGACGTCGCGGCCACGGATCACACACGTCGAGTAAAATAGTTAAAAGTCTCTTTTACACCAGAGCATACCTACCTCAGGTAGTTTGATGGTTCAATGTCGTGGCTGCATTTTTCTAATAAATAAAAACTCGTCGGCCGTTGGGATAGCAGTAGCTCATGCGCTGCCGTGCATTGCTCCGAGCGAAGCCACGCACGGTGCGGACCCGACCTTGTCGAGCCCCCGCTCCATCTCCCACTGGAGGCTCCAACACTCAGATAGCTTTGCGCGTGCAATTTCCAGCTCATGTAGTCGCAGAGGACGAATCAATGCACTCGACAGCAAATTCAGAGTCTCCAGACACATGACGACCGCGAGCCATCACTGCGTACTTATCCAAGTCGAGCACTACTCCGCATCAGGTGCAGCATCCACGAGTCTGCCCTGTCGAGCTTCCAAGCTCTCGCACAGCCGGCCTCATCAACAGTCGTCGCGGACGCATCACCTCCACCATGGCTGCTACTGCTCCCGCCGAGGCCGAAGCCGATCAGCCTTCATACATTGACTACGAGACCTTCCTCTCGCCCGACTTCACCCCCGCCTCGTTTGCCAACTCGCTCGTCATCGCCACCAACAACCCCAACGACTCTCCCCTCGACCTCTCGACGCCCCTGTCGCGCGTCCTCTTCGACACTCAGGAGCTCGACTCGCACATCGACCTGCTCACCACCCGGTCCGCTGTACCGCTGCTCGAGTTCACGCAGACGCAGACGGCAGCCAGCAAGCGCATCATATCCGAGCTGGACGCCCAGATCCAGAGCCTCAACGACAGCTACAAGCAGCTCGAGAAGGAGGTCATTGATAAGCACGCAGAGGCCGACGAGGTTCGCCAGGTTGCCCTGCGCTTGTGGGAGACGCTCCGTCTCGGCCGCTCCGTCGGACGCTGCCTTCAGCTTGCGAGACAGCTCCAGGTGCAGCACTCGGAGCTCGGTGCGTCCGGCCCCGGCCAGGATCATGCGGCCCTGGTACGATGTGCCTACACGATTCTATCGATACGCGAAGTCCTTGACAGCAAGGCACCAGGCGAAGAGGGCCACGGCCTCGAAAGGGTCGATGCAATCAAGAGCCTCCAAGAAACGGTTCTCTCGCCTACTGAGCGCTCCGTACGCGAGGCCGCAGAGCGCGTCGTTCGCGATTTTGCCGTCCCCAGCAACCTGACTTTTGCCCAGGGCGACGAGGTGCGCACCAGAATGGAGTCGGCCCTGACTGTCCTATACCTGCTGTCGCCAACTTTGGGCGTCAAGCCCGACCGATGGACACCGCGTCTGCTCGTGCAGGCCCTCGAGACCTACGTGCGCTCGGCCCTTCAGACGAGTGTCACTACTCTGTCTCGATCGCTCGGCCAGTTGCCCTCTCTTGAGAGGACGCTGGCAGACGTCACAGCGAAGTGCCAGAACCTCGTCTCGCTCGAGCTGGTTCTCGAGACGACCAAACCGCCTGCACACCCTCTTCTGCAATCCCCCACTGCAGCCAAGCCCTTGAACCTCATTCAGCCACTCCTCTCTCATCTCGAGACCGGCTCTCTGCCGTCCTACTTTTGGCGCTCAATGGCCGGCAGCCTGACCTCACGCGTTCAGGAAATCATGTCACGCCCTGGTGTCGTCGCGCGGACGCTCAAGTCGAATAGGCAGAATGTCGGCGACGCCATACGCCAGGCTGTAGTCAAGGGCTGTCAGGCACCGGCGGCGTTTGCGGGAGTCAAGGGTCGCGGACGGGTCGCTGACAGTAATTGGGATCGCGAGATTGCCGTCATGGTTGGCAGTGTCGTCAATAACCTTAGATGAAACAAGATACCCTGTAGAAATGGTGCGCCTGACTGCAGTGGGCGCTGCATGTGCTTTGCGGCCTCCTTCCTCGGATGGTTCCGTGTCTGCCGCAAACAGTCAATGTGCAGCCGGCGCTGCGCCGACTGGCCGGGTTCTGCGGCCTCGGCAATTGGGGCCGTCCGTGCTCAGTGCCCCTCAGCCTGTCGGGGCCGTGACGTTTCAGATGAGGTGCTGTGTGATCTCGCTACCTGCTCAAGTGCTTTCAAGAATCAAGAAGCCGAGCATCATTACGACAAAATGCCGCCTCACGAAGGACTCGTCCATCCCAAAGAGTACGACATCAAGGATAGCAACGTCGAGCTCATTGGGTCCGACATTGACCACCGCGTCAAGTACAATTCGGCCGCAACCGAGCCGGCATGGAACGAGGGCTCAATCGGCCAGAAGCCCGGCCTGCGGGTGTGGCGCATTGAGCAATTCCAGGTCGTGCCGTTGCCCGAAAAGCAGTACGGCGAGTTCTACGACGGCGATAGCTACATTGTCCTGAACTCGCAGCGGCTCGAGCAAAAGGGCGGAGACGACGCGGCCAACGCTCACAAGCTGCGGCACGACATCTTCTTTTGGCTCGGCGACCACACGACGCAGGACGAGGCCGGCACGGCGGCCTACAAGACGGTCGAGCTCGACGAGTTCCTGCACGGCGCGGCAACGCAGCACCGCGAGGTGCAGTCGGGGCCCTCGGACGAGTTCCTGGCGCTCTTTCCGCGAATCTCGATCCGCTCCGGGGGCGTGCGCTCCGGCTTCCGGCACGTCGAGGCCGAGGCCAAGGCGCCGGTGCGGACGCTGCTGCGCGTCTTCAAGACGGGCAGCGGCCTCGTGGTGCACGAGGTGGAGCCCAGCTGGCGCAGCCTCGACGACGGCGACGTCTTTGTCTTCGACGTGGGCGACAAGATTTGGGTGTGGCAGGGCCAGAAGTGCAGCCCGATGGAGAAGGCAAAGGCGGCGCAGGTGGTGCACGACATGACGCTCGCCAAGCACATTGACGTCGAGGTCGTGGCCCAGGACGACTCGCGGTCCCGCCGCATCGTCGAACTGCTCGGCGGCGACGACGCGACGCCCCGCGACGGCTTCTCGCAGCCGAGGCCCCTTGCCTCGCCCTCTGCCGGCGCTGCGGCCTCGTCCAAGGGCTCGCTGCCGGCGCAGGGCGGCGATCATCCGCGGCGTTTGTTCCGCCTCAGCGACGCGTCCGGCCAGCTCTCGTTCGACCTGGTCAAGGACGGCGGGCGCATCTCGGCAAGCGACCTCGATGGCAACGACGTGTTCCTACTGGACGACGCCGGCAGGGCCATTTGGGTATGGGAAGGACGAGGCGCCAGCCGTGCCGAGCGTGGTCAGTGGCTGTCGGTGGCCCAGGCCTATATTCGCCGAGTGCAGGACGAACACTCAAGCGCGCATCTGATGCCGCTGGCCAAGGTGGTCGAGGGCAGCGAGAGCCGGGCATTCATGAGGGCCATTGAGGCGCATTGAGTTTTGTGTATCTGTCGTTGTGCGTTTAGATGTGCCTATCGATTGGTCTTATCAGGTTGAGTCCACATATGGAAGAAAGAAATTTGAAGCCTTACAAAGAGATGTATGTGTTGAAGTGGCCTAAGCTGGGCAGACTTGATGTGTGGGTTATTCATCACGCTGCAGTACTGGCTAATGCAGTCACACCACTCAGCACCGACAGAAGCAGGCCTTTCCCAAGCTCTCAAACGTTCTGTTGATGGTCTCAAGCCTTTTACCAAGAGTTTCCATCACTGCTGCAATCATTCAAGCCGTCGCGGAGCTCAATTCGTGTCTACCATCTCTCATTCAGGTCCTACCCTACACCACGTCGCCTTTTCCCAGGCCAGACTCGACTCGGCCGGCCGTGGCCCCACCTCGGCACGCGGGGTACCTGCAGGCGGTGGGGTGCAGGCCTGGCTGGCACGGGGCGCGGTGACGTCGGCGCGCGAACTGGCCGGCGCTCGACTGGCATGGATGCGATGTCTCCCTGTCTTTTCTTCGTGGAACGGGCCACGGTACGGAGTAATGTAGGTACGCAGACGGAGCAGCCCGATGTTTTTTCTTGGCTATTTTAGGCACCGTCACACCATATACTTTAGCTCTGCAGGACGCGTGTGCCTACGATGCGGTGACATGCCGATGGTCGGGTCGCTGCTGGTTGGACCATGTGAGGAGTCACGTCACGGGTTGTGTTTGGGGCTGTGGACGCCTGCCAGGTGCTTCATTGAACCTCCCCTCCCCGGGTATCTGCGCCCGCCCCATCTCCTCCTCGCCCGTCGCAACGTCCGGCAAAAGAGGCCTCGCGAATCCCTCGTTTCCCATCACCACTACCAACGAACCCCCGTTTTCGTCGCGGGCGCCATGGACTGCACCGTCCCCGTAAGCATCGACTCGAGATGCGGCCGTAAACCGGCATCGTACCTGAAGCGCGCTCTCATTGGCGTATCCTATCCGCTGCGCGGCATCTGGTTCTTCTTGCGCAACCGAGAGTTCTGGCCCTTGTTCTTTGGCAGGCTGCTCCCGCTGTCTGTCATCTCGCTGCTCGTCTACACGGTGCTCTTCGCCTTTGCCTTTCTCCCGCAATTTGCCTTTCTCGCCATCTTCCACGGCTGGGGGGCGTGGGTCAATGCCGTTGTCTTGACTCTCGGCGAGGGCTTGGTGATTATTCAAGGCCTGTTTGAGGGATTTTTCGTCGACGAATGTCGTGTCGATGTCTTTGATGTGAGTGTATCGCCGTGTCCATCATGTGACGCTTGTCGAACTGGCTGCTGACATCAACTTCTCGCAGGCCACCCTCATCAAGTTGGGGTTTCGCGATCTCGTCTCACCGCATCGGCTGCTCTTCGAAGACGCCCCGACCGCCGTCAAGATGCTCGGAAAGCCGACGAGCCCTGCCGCGTACCAGCCCTGGAGCATCATCCAGATCGTCGAGCTCATAGTTTTTCTCCCGCTGAACCTGATCCCGTTTGTTGGCACCCCCGCCTTCATCATCATCACGGGGACCAGACTCGGGAAGCTGTCGCAGTATCGCTGGTTCCAGCTGCGAGGCCTGTCCCGCCAAGAGCGGAAGCGCGAGATTCGGAGCCTCACCTGGGACTACATCTGGTTCGGCACCATCGCCATGATCCTCGAGCTCATCCCCATACTGTCCTTCTTCTTCCTGCTCACCACCACGGCTGGCTCGGCAATGTGGGCAGCGCGCATCGAGCAGGAGAGGCGGCAAAGTCAAAGCGAAGCGCAGCCTCGCTGCACTGACCGACAACCATCACCGCGATCATCACCGCCCCGTTCGCCCCCGCAATCGCCCTCGCATTCACCACCGCCAGCATACTCGGACGTCGCAGCTTGATCCTTAATGCATATAGGTCACTACAACCCCGAGACAGCCTCTCGAGCCGATTCGGACGACGGAATTCCCCCAGCACATCACGATTCAATCACGGCGTATTCAAACAGATGGCTCCTGCGTGCCTTGCGCAAAAGGCCCATCGAGTCCCATCTAATCGCATTCATCCTCAATGAAGCATCTATCTAGGATAATCATTATCGCATGGCAGATCAGACTCGTTCTGCAAAACGTCGCGCAATCTTTGTCCAAGCTGACTCGTGACCCTTTCGGAACAAAGTCTCTGCCCTTCACATGCCAAGCCCTTCATTCCTGTCACGGAGGAAGGAGTCGACGAGCTGCCCTCACCGCCTTTCACACAGCGCGGCAGCACCTGGCCAGTGCGCGATGAGTGCCTGCCTGGATGCGGGTGCAGAAGAGCCTCGCCGGGGAAGGAGCTGGCCAGGCCAGGCCCATCAGGGTGGTACAACTGCCGAGGCAGACCAGTGTGAAATTCCACTGACTGGCTACTCGCACTGGAAGTCGGTTGCCTGAGCCATCTTCAGCGAGGCTTGAGTCAGATACGAGGCTTCACTTTTATCGTATGCATCCGTGTCATACAAGTATGCTACCCATTACTACAGAATTTACTATAGCCGCTCAATAATTGAGAACATGCTTTTACTTGCACCTCTAGTACCCTCAGCAGCAAATGTCAGGCTCCATTCGCACCCCATGGCGGTCAAGAACTAGGAAGGCGCGCCTTCCTCGTCTCGCAAAGTGTGATGTGCCTCAACATTTCCATTCGGTCAAGAGCTCCTTCCTTATTTTCGAATCTCCTCAACAGACAGTGGCCATGGTATCAAATGCTTCTCCCTCGGCCTCTCTTCCTGTTCTTCTTTTCCTCGCATCCTCTTCCATTCGTGCCTTTCGCCCTTCATCCTTCTCCATCACTCTTTTTGCCCCTCGTCACGTTCGTGACGCTCTTTCTCATCCTTCTTGCGTGTCATTCGATCCCAGTCACAGCAGCTCTTCACGCTTTGGTCTTTGGACAGGCCGCATCGACACATCCTGCTCAATCCTCCACGATGCGTTTCGTCGCATCGGTCGGGGCCTTGGCCGCCAGCGGCTTCCTTCAGCACGCAGCCGCTCAAGACACTGGGCACGAGTGAGCCCCAAATAGCTCCAAACCCTCCAAATGTTGCTGTACTGACCATTGATTCAGATCCTCCAAAGTCGGCTCCCTTGCCAATGCTTACGACGAGTCGGCCAAGGCTCACCAGAGCGATGCCACCGCCGCACCTGGGTCTCCCGGAGATTCTGCTGGTGGACCGACTTGCGTTGCCCATCAAACTACGACTGTATTTGTGACCGTCTCCCCCACAAAGCCTGCTTCTCCTGCCAATGACCCCGTGGACCCCTCCAAGCAGACTGCTCATGGCACCCTGAACCTCCCGCACACCACCCCCGTTTCCCCTGTTGGTTCTGCTCAGGCAGCTGACCCTTCCGTCTCTCCTTTCACCACAATCACCATCGATCTCTGGGGCACCAGATCCGGCCCTTCTGGAGAAGCTGCCACGGCTCCCGCACCTGGTTCCCCCTCTTCCCACACCTCTTCGTCTCCTCAGGGCTCCTCTGACGGCATTTCTGTCGGCTATGAGGAGGGCAAAGCTCCTGGCTCCCAATCCACTGCCTCTGTCGATCCCACCAACAGGAATGGCGCCTCTGACAACACGATTGTGGGTGATGCCACTCCTGTTACTGTCCGCCTCACTGCTGCTCCACAAGGATCACAATTCTCCTCTGGCCCCGTCAGCACTGTCGCAGCCGGCTCCGAGAAAGGCTCGAACCCAGCTGACGGAGAAGTTTTGTGGTCAACTGTGGTCACCGACACCGAAGTCCACTGGACTGTTGGACCAGAAGGCCCGACTCCTGTCACTGTCTTTTCTGAGCACACCATCTTTGCGACTGGACCAGCGAGAGCTGTCGTTCCCATCACCTGCGTTACGACCACTGGCGCAGATGGCCGCCCGACAGTCCTTGAGTGGCCTGTCGCCTCTGGCAATGACGACCCAGCTCTGTCCACAGTGACTGGTCTCCCGAACGGCGGGTCCGTCGTTCCGCAGGCGGCGTCGACCGTTGTCAGCCCACCTTCTCCAGACATCACCGGCTTCACTGTTGGCGTTTCAGGCTCTTCGGACGAGGCCGGCTCAACCACTTGCACGACCTACACGGTTCTCGGCGCTGACGGGATTCCCACCGTTGTGCACTCATCCTGGGTCGTCCCTCAAACTGGACCAGTCACTTCTGCTCCTGGCCCTCTACCCACTGGTGCCTCAGACGCTTCTGATCCCCAAAACGTTCCCGGCAATGCTGGCATCACCACTTGCACCAGCTACACCTTCCTGGGCCAGGACGGGCGTCCGACTGTCGTCGAGTCCACTCTGGTGCTACCGGGTACTGCAAGTGACAAGAACGGACTGCCTGGTGACGCGCCAACTGGAATTCCGACTTGGATCACGCAGCTGCCAGGGCCCATTCAAACTGGCGGAGTCGCTCTTCCTGGAGGCGGCATCTTGACCTGCACCACCTTCACGCGGCTCGGCACCGATGGCCTTCCCACCATTGTCGAGAGCACCTTTGTCGTTCCCGGCCAGACTGCCACCCCCGTTGCCACTCTGCTTCCCGGTGGCGTTGTCACTGGTGTCCCATCTCAGATCACCGGCTTTCCCGGCGCGCCTCAGCCCGGCAATGCAGGAGCATCTGGAGCCGGTGGCATCACAACCTGCTTGACGTACACTGCCATTGGAGCCGACGGCAAGCCAACTGTTGTCGAGTCCACCGTGGTCATACCTGCAAGCGATGGAGTGCCAACAGGAAGTGCCCTCGGCCTGCCTTCTGTTGTTCCTCCGATGCAGTCGAATCTGCCACAGGGCGTTTCTCAGGTTGTGCCCGGCAGCCCAATCACCACATGCATCACCATTGACGTTTTGGGTCCCAATGGTGTCGCCACTCCGGTTGTTCAAACCATTGTCTTGACACCGGCTGCCGCCGCTGATCCCACTTTCACGACGATCGGCAACCCATCCGTGGCTGCGCAGTTCACTGACCTTCCTCAAGGCATTCCTTTTGGCTCGTCCAACGGGCCTTTCACCACCTCCATCACGGTCGACGTCTTGGGGCCAAACGGCGTCGCAACCCCCGTCGTTCAGACCATCATCATAGCTCCGACAGCGACTGGCCTCGGAGCACCGGCTGCGCCATCAATCGTCACCGGCACTGGGTTGCCTGCACAACCTGCTGGACCTGTCGGCCAAGGCAGTGGCTCGCAAGGCCTCAATGCGTACGGAGCTGGTGTTTCGGTTCAGCAGACGATCTTGCCTCCGCCTGCTGCCTCCGGTTTCGGTGTGCAAACCGCCAATGGTGCTGGTGCCTCCGCGAACCCTTTTCCAAATGGGCGCGGTTCTGACAACTCGGGATCTCTCGGCTCTCCTGCAGGTGCGCCCGCGCAAGACGGCTACGGCTCAAACTCCAATGGCGCTGGATCATACGGTTCAAAGCAGAGAGCCGTTGCTCAACCAGCTGTCATCACTCTGACGACCCTGCAGACTCGGACTTGGACCAACTTCATCCCCGAGCAAACCACGACGCACACCATGAACTTTCCCTTGACGACCCTTGAGACCATCACTGTGTCTGCCGCCTTGTCTCCCAAGAAGCGGGCATTCAGGCGCCAGGAAAGGTTTGTTGCTCATTCTTCCCTGTCTTTGCACGTTGCTGACAAGCTCCCGTCCCCCGAACCTCAGTCCGTCTTGGGCGAATTCAACAAGTGCTGCCCCGACCGTGGAGGTTGCCAGCGTTTTAACCTTGTTCCCGCCAGCCACATCTCAAGTCTTGCCGGAAGCCTCCACAGTTCCATCTGTAATGTGTTCTGGCGGCAAAGTCGGCAACACGATTGTCAATGTGAGTCTTGTTTGAGCTTTTCATGTCCAATCACTGACTGATCGTCACAGTTTGATGACATGAAGCTTGGGCCGCTGTTCAACCCTTCTGGAGACATTTGGTTTTCGGAAGGCTTCCTTGTCGGCCCTCTTGCATTGCAGCCATCTCAGTCTTACGTGCCTTCTTCTGGCGGCCATCTTGTCGAGTTTGTTCCTCCGTCTCTCGCCAACCCGTCAGGCGGACATGTTGGCACTGGCGACATGGCCGAGATTGGCGTTGGTCCCAACGCCGCAAGCCCCTGCTTCAGAGTCGACTTCCACAGCGCTCAACTGGGCTGCGCTGCAGCAGGCAATGAGAAATGGTGCGAGTTTGAGGTTTCAGCCTACACCTACAACCCCGGTCTGTCTTTTGAGCAGTCCATTGCCTGGTCCGAGACCAAGCGCGTCCCTGCTTGCCCCAACTTCCCCATCGGTCCCTGCGCGCTCACACCCGTCAGCTTTGAGGGCTACAAGAACATCACCTCAGTCCTCATTACCCTTCGCGTCGGCATCGAGCTTCGCGCCTGGTGGGCGGACGACTTCCAGTTTGGCTGGACTGACAACAGCTGCGAGGCGGCAAGCTGTCGCGCACTTGCCGGCCCTCATGCCGTCAAGCGACAGACGATTGAGTCTGCGCTGCGTCAGGGAGTTTGGCACTGGACTCCAATGGGCCTTCAGCGCTTGGATGATGAGTACATTTGGGACTCTGTGAACTGATTTCATTCGTGGTGGTTAGATGTAGCGCATTGCTGTGGGTAATCTTGCTTGACTGGGATCATCTGACACTGTATTTTTGGAGGCAGCATCATGTACGAATGATGCAAGACTTTAATTGTGATTAGATGAGCTGAAATGGTGGCAACGCATCATGATAATACAAGTATATGATGGTGATTTGCGTGAGCTTGTGACTTGGTGATCTTGTCGTGCCAGCAGCGGAAATCAAGGCAGAAGGATTTGCTACGAAACGGCAGTACGACAACTAAGCCAATATACAAGGTACATCACTGCGGACTGGTCCATGTGCTTTGAGTCTATCGAATAGAGTTACAGCCAATACTCAAGCAACTTGCGTTTGCTAATAACGATATTTCTTTTGGTCATCAATAAGTCAATCCAAGGGGCAAGACGGCGACTCGGCGGATGTTGATGGAACTGGGAGTATCCTTGTATGTCGAAACGTTGCACCCGCGATCCCAAGGGCCGCATTCGACGGTGCAAGTCGTCTCGTTGTCGGGAACGGCACCAGAGTCAAAGTAGTCTGCAATGACCTTTGCGAGGCACGGGCTGTCGGCCGAGGCAATGGCGCAGTGGCCAATGGCTTGCTGGACAACGAGACCGGCGCCGGGATGTGCTGAAGCCATGGCCCGGGCGGCGCGCAGAGGAGTGACTGGGTCGAGGCGGTTGGAGAGAAACAGCAGAGGAGCAGCGGGCTTGCCGGGCACGGGCCGGCCAGAGGGACCGGTGACGGCTTCTGGGGAAGTAAAGGGCCCCTTGAAGATCCATTTTTGGGTAAAGGGCCAGGCAGAACACGACATGCGAATGGAGGCCCAGGTAGGCCCCATGAGGCGCGACTGGCGGACCTGGTCCCGGACGTACTGGCGCCACCAGGGAGTGCCCTTGTCCTTGACGCTGTCGCCGTCGCCGCAGAGGATGCCGAGGTTGGAGTCCCTGACGCCGTCGGGCGGCTCGGAGCGGTTGGCGCGCTGCTCGTTGACGGGACAGGCCTCGAGGAGGTTGGGAAAGTAACCCTGGGAGTCGAGCAAGCCGATGAAGCCCGTGGCGTTGCCGGCCATGGTTTCGTTGATGGTGCGGGCAAAGGCGGAGAAGAGGCGGATGGGCTGGTAGACGACGCTGGCAAACATCTCGCGCACATCGCGCGAGGTGATGGCGACGACGGAGCCCGTCGGGCTGACGGAGGCGTCGAGAGGCGACTCATCGAGGTCCCGGAGCCAGGCGTCGAAGCGCGTGCATATGTCCCGGCCCGAAGAGTCGGAGGAGCGGGCGAGGGCGCACTCCAGGGGGCCGGCCTTGTGGCATCCATCAAAGAAGGCGACGGCAATCTCGTCGGCGTCGACGGTGTTGGACAGCCAGCCCTAGGCAGGGTGCCGAGTCAGCGAGAGCAGCTTGGCGTCGAGAGAAAAGGAGGGCGAGCACTTACAGCACCGGTCGAGTAGTCGACGGCGTTGGCGACTCCGTCGAGGAGCAAGCGGCCGACGCGCTCGGGGAAGAGAGAGGCAAAGTAGTTGCCGAGGACGGTGCCGTAGGAGAAGCCCATGTACTGCAGCCTCGGGACGTCGTCGCCCTGCCTGCGCTTGAGCTCCAAGGCGACGTCCGGGGCGGCCTCGCGATGGCGCAGCTCGGCCAGCTTGTCGACAATGTGCACCATGTCGCGGGCGACGCTCGGGGTGCCCATGTGCTCAAAGACGGGGTCGTGGGCGTCGGCGTCGCGGCAGCGGGCGCTCATGGCGCGCACGAGGCCTAGCTCGTAGGGGACGAGGATGGGGCCGGCGAAGGACGGGTCCGAGGCCGGGACGGCGGCCGGCAGCTTGATGATGGCGAGGGCGACGGTGCGGTTGTCCGAGGCGTTGCGCCAGTCGAGGGGGACGAGCAGGCGGGCGCAGCGATACTCCTTGTAGCAGTCGCCGTAGACGACGTCGCGCGACGGCTCGAGCGACGACCAGTCGAACTTGGGCTTCTCGTCCTTGGCCTCGTCCTTGGCCTCGTCCTTGCCGGCGAGCGTGTGTGCCGCGAGCCCGAGGAGGAGGGCGGCGGCGAGGCGGCGCGCAACGGACGGCTTCATTGTGAGATGAGGTTTGTCTGACGATGCCGGACCGGGGAGGGCGAGGGTTGAGATGAGAGAAAAAGAGGCGCGAGGGGGCAAAGTTGTTGAGTTGTTGTGTAACAACGCCTTGCTGGGTGCGCCACACGGTGAGGTTGAATCCCCGGTTGGGGAGCCATGTAAGTGAGAGATTATGGCACATGAGTGATTTATAGACGTTGCGCAAAGCGGCACTCGCCGAATCTCACTCCTTTCTAGGCATCAAAAGTTGGATGCCAAAAGGTTCTGGCTGACGCGGCCATGCTAAATTCGCCTATTGGTTATCTTTTCGGCACATTTGTTAGTCGGCCGGAGCGAGTTGCATCCGGGGCGGAGCCGGGTGCCGATGCCGTGCCGGAGCCGGTGGGCCGTCCGGCGCGGAGTCACAAGACGGTCCGCTGCCGGCGCTCTCCGGATCTCGGCGCGGGGCTTCACTTGCATCCGCACGGTCCGTCCCCACAAGCCAATCACGTCGGGCTTGCATATCTTGGAGCGCCATGGGCCACGCCATTGTTGATCTGATGTCGGATCATGTATTCAGCATCGAATGGCATGACCAAAGAATAACATCAAGTGTTTTGGCCAGAGCATAACGTAGCACTCTCCTTGCCGACGCGCCAACTTATTCGCAGCCAGCGCAAACCACGTCGACGCCGTGATTCTCTCAGCATCAAAAGAGCAACGAGTTGGCTCAGCTCTCGACCAAAAAATCCAGCTTCTTCATCAAATCATGTCAATGCTTCCCAGAAACATGGCAAGCCCTGCAAGACACACCCTTGCTCTTCGTGGCTCGGCCGTGTTTGGAGCTGGGCCGAGGAGATTCTTTGCCGTGATGAGCCGACGGATAGTTTCCCTCCATGATCTGCGGCGCATCAAGTTCACTCGCAGGCCTCTTACTATCGCCGGCCAGAGGATGTATACAACTGCCCAGAATAACCCAAATGCAATCTGCTGTTCTTCCTTATGCCCCTTCGCAACCTCCCCAGACCAGACAACATCATGGCACTCGCGAGACGCGTCCAACGCCGAGGCCTGAGACCCCAAACGATTCCCGAGCAGACTTGATTTACGTCGTCTGGGTACCCGGCACTGTGTCGGCATTCCAGAGGTTCCCTCTTGGGTAGGGTGGCTGCGCGACGCAGAGATGTGGGCGAATGGAGGGCCAAGACCTTGAATCGGGCATCGAGCCAATCAGAGGGTTTGCGAATCATTCGTGTTCTTGATGCCGTACAGCGCATTGGCAGAGCCAATTGTGAGCCAGCCTTTTGGTGTGTTGCTTGAGTCTGTGGTCTGTGGTTGTGTGTGTGGGACGGGCAGGCGGGAGCTTTGTTTGGCCAGACGTCATTGTGACGATGTCGCGAGTGCTCAACGTATAGAGAGGAGTGAGTTTCTAGGTACTCCTCTCGCTCGCTCTTACGCTGGTTACTTGGGTCTTGATTCGCAAAACGCCATCATCGTCAACAGGGATGGGTGTATTGGTCAAAGGGAGCCCCTTCTCACCGGCAGCCCGGGCAATTGACATTTTGCCGGCTAAGACGAGCGAGGCTTGCACCCTACAACATGCAAGCACAGGTACTCATCGAGTCTGCCGCCAAGTGTATCATTGATACGCGCTTCCAAAACAGTGACATCTCCAAAGCGCCTGCGCAGGAGCTCGTCTCATCACAATGCGAATCTGCGACTCCTTACACCACCCACGAGGCCGCTGAGATATCCGCAGAGAGTTTTCTATGCCATGAATCCCCCCCATGATGTCGCCGTGGACGACTCGGGCCACCAGACGCAAGGTTTTCCAGCCTTGGTTCGTTGTTGACGTAACCCTTATCGAGGTGTGCCTCAGATCCCCTGTGTCCTGTTTTAGCGGCAACAAAGTATTATATCCGTCGACTTGAAGGCTGCTGAATTACGGCCGACTTGGTCTTCAGGTCGCCGTCGCCGTTGTCGGGCAAGGGTCCTCGGCTCTGCCAAGGCTGCGCCCGCGAGTCCGCGCGGCAGCAGTAGGCTCTCTGGGTGTGAGCCGTGCTTGACGAGATTGTCGTGAATGTCCATCTCATGGCCTTGCACACAGCCCTCTTCTCAATAAGGATGGATCGCCGCGCCACGATCCCCATTGATGCAACCCGACTTAATATCTTTAAATCGAGAGTTTCAGTTGACGGCCACCGCAACCAGCCCAACCGTCTCAGCGTTTTCTCTTGGTAACGACTTTTCGAGGGATCTTCAGTCTATCCTGATGCTAGGACGGAGTGACTGCGTCTTTGGGCTGTCTCTTTCCAAGTAGGCTGTTGGCTTGTGGATGGACGGATACCTTGACTTCAGCGGCGAACCGGCGTAGGAGGGCGGCGCGGTTGATGCCTCGCCCTAGACGGCATGTAGATCTCTCCAGGCCCTGCGTAATGGGCAGATCCCGGACTGGTCCTCCTTGCCTGGTCATGTGTACCAACGTCGCGAGTTGAAGTTGCTTCAACGGCGGCAGTCCAAACCGCGTGCTTCTCGACACCTAGCCATCAATCCAACTGTTCCCATGAGAACACTCAGATTCCTCATGCAGTAATCAGTATCGTGCCAGGGCGGAGATGGAGGAAAGCTAGCATGGGAGGCTCACAGAGTCGGAGAGTAAAAGGGTTCCGTATCCATCGATGTGAACCGGCTTATACAACTGCAACCAAGAGTTAGACCCCATCCAGCTAATAGACCGGAAAGACAGCCAACATCTACTCACCCCGCAGCTGTTGCGCCTCCTCGGTCTTATAGCAGAGGCCAGCTTCCTAAAGAGGTGCGCAACCGCGGCCAGGCCACACATGATGCAACGCAATTGAACACAAGACTGGCAAGAGTCGACGGCGTTGGGGAGATGAAAACATCGTCGTGGAAGTTGGGATTGAGTGCTGGTTATAACAACTTGGGTTCGGGTAGTCCGGGGCCCGGATCCTGCAGGATCGATGCTGCTTTGCCCGTGCCGACGTGGCGGCCGCTACGAAACAACGACGAAATGCTAGCACTTCCCAAACCTCGTGAACCAACATGTGCCTTGACCTTGTGGGCGCAGCGTGCGCATACATTATTCTTTTCGTTGCAACATATTGCCCAGCCTCCGGTCCCACGCACCCTTTTACCTCCCTACGACTGCTTCGCTGCCCATTGTCAAGCCACGCCTGCGCCTGGACCTTTCACGCTTTTACAAGGGTCGGGAAAGAGGGAAAATGTCAGTTATTGCATGTCTTCATTGTATATACTCGTACACTATTACTTTGAACCGCCTTTCTTTCCGGCTTCGCGCGCCTGTTCGCTGCCCGGCTCAAAGGAGCCCGATGAAGCCTCGTCTCCTTGCGAAGCAATTTACCGCTATTCCGTATAGTCAGCATCTTAATCTTCCTAAAGAGTTAACCATGCAACCGACCTGCTTATCCGGATCCATGGATGCGAAGCCGCCCGAGTGGCTCGCTTTGCCGCCGTTAGACGCAATGGCCTCGACCTCCCTTGGGTCTTTGATAGCCAGCCTACTGAACTACACCAATTCCGAGTCCAGTGATCTAAGGAAAAAGTGCCGGTTGGCAAGGTTGCCGGGGTTCTGGTTGTCGGCCATGGTTGTAATGCGTGGGGCGACGTTGATGGCTGAGCTGCGTGAAGAACGTGATTGATGTTGCGAGTTGGACGGTTCCGTCAAGGGAATGGTTCAGGCGCTCTTATATCGACGAAGCCGCCAGCAACAACCATTCAATGCGATGACTTCGGTGGCATTTGAAGTAATAGGGAGGCGTTGGCTGATGCGCCCGGGTCGACGTCATCACTCGGTAAGCGAACCAAGTCCTCAACGTCGAGGGGATTTTTGCCCTGAGCCGGGTGTAGTATCTGCACATAATGTTGGAGTCGCGATTCATGGTTCTGCGTGTGCCCTGAAATTGACCATGACGGAGCAAATTGCCCTGCCGGAGGAAATGACTTCGGCATGACCTCACTTTGCGGATAACCCGTGTACAGTGTTGAGCATTATATTACAGGCCGGGATTTGAGAGCGTCTATTATCTGGAACCGCACTGACAATGGGCCAAGTAGAATACGTGTGTAGTATGCCAGCTAGGTTTGAGAATGCTTGTCAATGGAAGAAAGGAGACAGATCGACCCCTCAAAAGCATATGATCTCTCCTCGCTTGTCATGGGAGCAACTTGCACCACAAAATCATCCTCGAAGTTTCGTGCAGTTCAACTCAGCACCGCCTTTGCCACGAGCTCGCGCATGTGCCAACTCCACTGACTTACCTCGCCGACTGCTTTCATTTCATCAGGTTCATCAGTCAGGCACTGAGCCAAGATTCTCATCGAGAAGCAAAATGCATGGGTAGAGGTGTCCAAGCCTCACGCAGAATCAAGGGACGCACAGAGCTCAGCAAAGGAGTCTCTGGCGGGGGGCAACTGGAAGGATAACTCCGCGGAAGACGCAGGCCCGAAGACGTGCGCGGCAGGGCGAACGGGAAAGGCCGGCCGGCAATCAGGGAAGCCGCAGATTCCAGAGGGAGTGCAGAATAATGGTGGGTTTGAGATAGCCGACACTAGTGAGCTCGGAACGCGCGCCGAATCGAGATGGCATGGTGGGCGGACTGGCAACCACCACGTCGTTGAGGGAGGGTGACTGGATCAAGGGGTGGGATAAGCGCGTGTGCAACGCCCTGGTTGGCTGTACGAGCGATTTTAAGGTTTAGAGACTGCGATGATCTCTTGCTGATGGTAGCACGGCGTTTCCGCGAGGGGCGCCGAGACGGGCCGGGCCGGTAGAGAAAGCCTGTGTGGCCCCGGGATCCTTGGCGAAGCGCGCGGCGGCTCTTGGCTCGTAGAGGAGCGGCAGCTTGCCGAGTCTGCCAAGAAGCCAGGGGCACAAGAACCAGAGTTGTCCAAGGAGAACAAAGGGCAACCGGGTGATGAGACGGGTCCGAGGCGGACTTTCTTGGCAGTGCAGATAGCGGGGGCAAAGTCTCGACCTGGGCCCATTGACTCTGACGCACGTGGTGCCAAGAGGCTGTCGCGGTTGGATGGCATGCGTTGCATAACAGCCGTTTCCGCCTGGCTGGGGGGCGTGGCGTCGGGAGTCGCGGGCACGCAGCTGGTTGGACGAGCAATCGCCGTTGCCACTTGCCATCGCGGGACTCTTGCTCGACGAGTCTCGAGTTGAGAGGGTCGTGGATGGAGGTATCGCTTGAGTCTGTTGGAGATCGAGTTGAGGCTTCAAGGGCAGCTCGAGGGCGACTCGGCAACTCGAGGGCAAGGGGCATATTCACCAGTGCCCAGGCACCACCGTCAAGAGGCGCAGATCGCAATCTGCCATTTTTAGCATTGCGGTTTCCGTCGGCAATAAACCAGGCCGTCGAGGTGACTTGCCGGATAGCAGACTGAGACTCGGAGTCTATGGGTTGGGTTTGAGAGGCGAGAATACAGGTGCCGTGACCTGGCGGTGATGCTAACGGAAAAGAGACGTTGACTCAGTTACGTCATCAGACTCATCACAGACAGGAGCGCGCAGGCAAGACTCAAGAGGAGGCAGGCAGGGCGGGCATCAAAGTATCGGCTACCAAACGGTTGCCCTGGAAAGACAGGCTGTCCAGTAAAGACGACAACGGCCATACCGGTCACCGACTACATGCGTATTGTCCAACTGGCAGGAAGTGCTTCCCTTTCTTTCCTTTTCCTCCTCCGTCCTTTTCCCTTTTCATTCCGCCCATCTCCTCCCCCGCACTGGAGATTCGCCAACCACATCAACCTACCAAGCAACTCGAATCGAGATCCAGCCACACCAACATCCTTGCGCGCATCACTAAACCTTGCTTCTTCCCCGGCACCCGGGCCGTTTGCTTGGCCTGTCCTGGCTCTCCATCACGCTGGCGCGCAATCGCTACCGCTCTAATGCCAGGGCAAGAGCTGCCGGCGCAGTATCAGCTCCTCAAGGGCCGCCTCCAACACGAAGCGTCATGACAGCGGCTGGAGTGCCGACAATCCCTCCCCCTGCACACAATGACGCCAGCCGACCGCCCGAGTCCGAAGTCTTTTCTCGCCTGCATTTCTACCGCAACCGGTCGCCCGTCCGCTACCATGAATCTTTTCCCTCGCCTGAGCCCGGCAACCTGGTCCCTCCCGGATCCGCAGACCGCTTCAGTCGAAACTTTTCAGATCTCGACGACAAGATGAGCGCCGACGTACGAGAAACGCCCCGGCTGCCTCTCGGCTCGCCCGATGTCCAGGCGGCCGATAACAAGAGGCACAGCGCCAAGTCGCGCTCCGATTCCGACATCCATCACTTCGCCCCCAGGTCGTGGGCTCATTCTCACCTCTCTCAGCCCCATTCTACCATTTCCCCGTCGTCCTCGGCCGTCCACCGTCGCCGCAGCGTCCGCGCTCCCTCGGCCGTCCTTGGACCTCTGGAAGACTGCGACGAGCTCGACGATGGCTCCGGCGACGCGCCCTACGGTACCCGTCCCGGTTGGCACCCCGGCTCGGAGCCCGGCTATGATCCCGAGTTGCCAGACGGCGGCCACGCCTCAGTGCCTACCCTCGGCGCTCCTTGTGACATCACCGTCGTCGATTGGTCCTTTGAGCGCATCGTCACTCGCCGTTTCGATAACGATGCCTTCATTGAGTTCCTCGATATTCCTCAAGAGGATTGGGTAAAATGTCGCTGGATCAACGTCAATGGCCTTAGCTGGGATGTGATTCAGGCCATTGGCTCCAGAAAGGGTCTGCATAAGCTTGCCCTCGAAGACATTATGAACCTGAGGAACCGCACAAAGGCCGACTGGTGTGATATTCCGAATCAACTATTCTGTGGACTCATGTACTGACATCTTCAGGTATCCGAACCACGCCTTCATCGTCATGACGCTACAAAAGCTCATCAACATATCCGATTCGGACTCGGAACAAGAATCTGACGCCGACTCGGACGCCAATAGTATCCTCTCTCGCAACCATTTATCTTCGATACGCAAACTCTTCCGGCCCAGGTACAAGGGCAACACCAACCTCGGCATTAAGCGACGCAACAATCGGGAAACCAGAGAGACCGGCGGCAGTGGCGGCAGCGGCAGGACCAACCTCGCAGGCTCCGAACCTGGCAGAAGCGACATGGAAAAGGGTGTCGCGGCATCAGAAGCAACCGACGAAACCGGCGAGCGCCCGTCGGTCATGCTGCGCTCCCTGCAGCGATACCACGCCTCCGGCAACGAGGCTCGCACGCGCTTTCTCGAGGAGCACTCGTCGCTCGCCCCGTACAAGATGGCCGTTTCGGCCGAGCAGGTTTCCATCTTGCTGACCAACGACAACACGGCCATTTCCTTCTTCGAGGCCTCGGCCGAGGATGTTGAGCGCCCAATCGTGACGCGCCTCAGCACCCCCGGCACTATCCTGCGCGAGTCTTGCGACGCCTCGTTACTCGTCCAGGCCATCATCGACGCCATTATAGATCTTGCATTGCCCCTGACGGCCGTCTATACGGACCTGCTCGGCGACATTGAGCTTGACGTCCTCACCGATCCATCCATCAAGCAGAGTCGCCTTCTTTACATTTGCATATCCGAGCTCAACAAAATCATGCGTTTCCACGGTCCGATTGAAAACCTCGTTAGCGTCCTGAGGGACCATAGGACCCATCTCGCGTCGGACTTGGCAGCTCGCGAATTCACCAATCCCGCATCGGGAGTCATCATCTCACCCCTGACGCATACTTATCTCGGAGATGTCCTCGATCACTGCATCATCATTGCCGAAGCTCTGCAGCAACTCAAGCAGTCGAGCGAAGATCTCATCAGCCTCATCTTCAACACCATCTCGGCCAACCAGAACGAATCGATGAAACAGCTGACAACCGTCACAATCATCTTTCTGCCTCTTACCTTTATTACCGGCTTCTTTGGTCAGAATTTCGACAAGGACTTTCCCGAGATCCACAAGGGCATCTGGTACTTGTGCGTAAACCACTCCCGTCCCTTTTGGGAGACCATGTACTAACTTATGCCTGTAGTTGGGCATGCGCGGTGCCGACTGCCATTGCGACTGTACTTATCCTCAAACGAGACACAATTTATAACTGGTGCGTCAGCCTCGTCCAGCGCCAGCACATCCTCAGCATCCGCAAAGACGCTACTTCAAGACGCCGGCGCCGCAAGCTCATGACTTGACATGAACTCACGTGATTGGGTGAAGGAGAAAGAGGAGGAAATAGTTATCACGAGCACTGGGGTTCTTTCCAAGCCGTCACGTAATTAATTGGTTTGAGCCTCCTTCAATTCTTGGACATATATACCCGAGGACGAGTTTCTCATTCGCATTGAAGTAGAGTTGGGTTTTTAGAATGCAATCTGCTAGGGAAGACGAGCAGAGGTTTTGGGCAGACTTGAAGCAACAGCGTCTTGCATCATACGACTATGGAGGTCATTCTTATAACAGCCGCATCACGCACGGCGCCTCTTACCGAAAAGCAACGAAAGCAACGATGAAGTAGAAAACGAAAGCCAACGACACCTCAAACCATGCAATTTCTCCGTTTCGTCCCACTTGAATCTGCTTGCGATTGTCAATCCGCCTGATGGGTCACAAGGCCGGGTGTCGGTCGAGTTCAGCGGCCGACAACGGCCCCCTCAGCCGGTAAGCATGTATGATATTGGCCCACTGCTCAATCAATTCATTTTCCCATCCAAGCTGCGAGAGAAGCTTGTGGCATCGTACGGTCCAGTTCAAGTTGTCAGTAAAGGCATCGCAGAGAATCTTGTCTAACAGCCAAAGAATGTAGCGATATTCGTTAACTGGACCCGAGGCACGAAACGCAAGGGTCAAGACCAACTCGATCCAATACTCTGAAGCATCGAGGTTCTGGTAGGGGTGCCATAGGGCATACCGAAACCTGATGACGTTCTGATAGCTACCGATTTCAGCACGACCTCGACCTAGACCTACTGGTGTAAGGTTGTGTATGGAAAAGGAGAGCGGGCGAGCGTTTCGGTCGCGGAGACCCTCCGCCAAGGCTATCCGGTCCTCGTAGCTCCAGATCCGGTCAATCGCCGTCTGCGCCTGCAAATCCCGGAGCTCGACGTAGTGTGCTTGAGAGGCTCGCCTTACCTCTAGGGACTGCGGATCCTGCGACGCGTGTGGGCGCCTTAACATGGCGTGGTTCGTCAGGGACCGCGTCGGCAGGGGCATGGCCGGATGCAACTGATTGAGCAGGTCGGGCTCTAGGATCCAGACGAACGACGCCAGTTTCTTGAGGTATTCTAGGGCGTACGGCCCATCACTCGAATATAGAAGCACGTTGAAGTTGCAAGTCGAGTTTACGTGCATCCGCACCGCGCGACGCAGCACGTCGAGGCTCGGCGGCATCTTTGGCAACCCGCTTCCTGCCGGCTCCTCTCGCAGCACCGGGCTGCGCAGATTGACACCGATCCAGGTGTAGCCGCTCGGGCAGCCCACCTGGGCTCGGGCAAAGGCCGCGGGCGACATGACCCATCCGCCGACCTCGTCCTCCTCCCACGAGAGACCTGCCACGGAGAGTCGCAGAGGGTATTCCACAACCGACTGACCGTGGCTCTCAAGGACGGATTGAATCTTGCGAAAGATGACGGGGTACGGGTTTCGCGGGTCGGGGCAGGACCAGCGCGCCGTGCGCGGCCCCCCCGTCTCCTCGTCGAACACTTCGTACACGCCACCTTGGTTCTCCACGGCAACGAGGAATTCCACCTCGATGCAGTAGCTTTGCAGGATGTGCGAGACGCCGCTGCCGGATTGGCCTTGTGGAGGCATGATGACTGTCTCGGAGGGCGATTGTAACTGAAGTTAGATAAAGGGGGTTCTTGAAACGACGTCGAGCTTGAGAGCAAGAGTTTCTTGAAGGCATCGACTGATCTGCTCGGACATCTGGAACTCTCCTCTACCTAGAAAGGCAGCCGATAACCAGGCAATTTATACCCGTTGAGTCCAAGGGAACACAGGGAAGTCTTCCATCAAGAGACTGCATCTTTGAATCGGTTCTGCGCTCGCAGGATGTCGAGCAAACGAGCCGGCCGCCCTCGTGACCCGTCAGGACGGAGAGTTCTGAAGAGGTTGCCAAGCTGCGCCCTGGCAGATTGTACAACCATGGGGGCCATTCCACACAAGATGAGCGTGGTAGTTGAATAGGAGTTGCTCAAAGTCGTTGAAGCGGGAGGATATGCCAAGAGCTGGGTGTCCTCCCGCGGACGCGTTGCTCGGAGGTTGTGATGAGAGGCTCGCACGTGCGTGGTCTTGGCGGCCACGGGAGTTTGCTGTTGGAGTAGTTGGTGGGGAGTTGCTGCCGCAGGACTGTCGGGATCGTGGTTGTAGAGACGTGATGTCGGACGTGGATCCGGGGTGAGGTGGGCTGAGGGTAGGGGAAGTCAACTTTTTTGAAGAATGGTTTCTGGAAACCATGGTCAAAGCTCTGATGGATCGAGAGATTTACGCGACTGAGCTCCCAAAGTGTATATTCAGCTGTTGCGGGCAATCTCTTGTCTAGTAGCAGAGCCGGAGGCAGCACGTACTGAAAAACGGTTATTGACCCCTAAAGATGATCAGTAAGGACTCAAGCCTGGCTGGCTCTACTAATATACAAGGCGGAACTATGTGGTTCGTGGAACCAGTGCAGGACCGCATCACGGCGTTGGTGTTTGGTGTTGAGGATGGAAACGACCATTCTGGTGTGCACACTTTCAACGTTCTACCTCGCCCTCTGTGCGACATGTTCATGTGTGCCATCAATGCTGGAATAGTTATCCCGACAGCGGCGTCGACTCATGTTCTAGTTTGTAACAAGCATCACGGCTGTGATGAGCGTGTGAGACGGCTAGGTAAGGGCATCGAGTACCCTTCGAAGCTGACACCCCCTAAACAGGTGGAAACGTGATGAGGGTACGTTTTGATTGCCTGGGGTCGATTCAGAGTTTCCGAGCATAGCTGGCCCTGGAGTGGCACTGCTACTGCCATGGTGTCGGCCGGGGATCAAGACGTTGAAGAAGGTAGGAGATGCTGCTCTAGTGCTAGGGACTGTGAATGGCGAAGAGGCGGCATGGTGTAGACCTTCAACTTGCTGTGCCGAGGATCTCGTGGTGAAAAGAGTATTCCTCTTCACATCCTCGGAGGGAACAGGCACTCAATCGTGACTGGTTACGCGTAAATCCGTTTACCTCCCGCTCCCGGATGCCATTCACCGTCTCGAGCGCGCAAACCCGGAGAACGCCGAGCCGTACGCCGACGTGATGCGAGTAGCATGCGGCAGAGCAAGGACCAAGTCGATTTGGGGCTTCCTCTGGCCATGACGCGCATCACATATCCAGACTGGCCTCCATAGCCATCTTGAACCACGCGCCTCTCCGTGCCGTGCTGGAAACGTGGAACTCGAGGGGGTTTGCGTTGACATGGGTGCAAGTTTGAAGCCTGGCGTTGGCTTTTGTATCGCGATGCTGGCCTTGTTCTGATGACGAGTTGTTTACGTTTGATGGTATTGGGTGCTGCTTGGAGTAGGATAACTGGAGAGAGTTAAGCAGCCTTGCTTTGCAGGGGGGAAGAGGAGTAACAACTGTTTCTATTGCGCTTGATGATTATACATGTGCTGATAAAGTGTAAAACAGGGCCTCGATACTTTACATACGCCATGGCTGTTTTAGTATTCGACGACGACGACCTATCCATGGTCTCATTCTTTACAGATATGTACACAACACTCACTCATGGCCTTCTCAACTGTCCATCTCCGGCGCTGACCCGGATGATGACGTCTTTCACGTCTCCAAACCGCGACCAAGATCAAGTATGAGGCGGCCGATCGACCCCATTGCAAGTCAAGTCGCAAGCCAGCATCCCGAATTTGTGATTTCGGTATTCATAGTACGACAGGAGGCTAGTCTCGCAACTCTCCCTCGTCCAATGATGCAGACAGCCGCAAGTCGCGCGAGCTACTTCCCACCCACACCCTCTTGGGGTGCTTGGTCACTACCCAGTTCTGGGCGACGGGGTCCCAGTTGCTCACGTCGCGGCGCGTCAACTCGGCGCGGAACTCGACGCTCATGCCAGGCCCAATGTCCTCGAGACGGTCGAAGCCGCGCAGGACCCGCACGGGCTCGTCCGGCCCGCCGAGGCTGACGTAGAGCTGCGGAATCTCGTCCGTCGTCCTGCTGCCGACATTCTTGATTGTGCATCTGACGGTATACATGACGTCCCAGAGCTGCGGGTGGCCGCCTTGGCCGCCGGACGAGGGCAGCAGAGGCTGAGGCCCTCCATCCGTCGCGCCCGCCGGGAACGACGTGTTGGGGCTGATGCCGTATTCAGGATCATCCGGGATGGGCGCGCCGTGCTCGTCAGTGTCGAGCCACGGATAGATCCATCGCCGGACTCGACGTATGGTCGGAGGATAAGCAAAGGCCATCGACGATTCCTTGTCGGATAAGACGGGCGCGGGAGGCGCGAATCCAGTCGTCGGCACGAAGTCCGGAGCGCTGTGCCTCTCAATCACAAGGTCTGAGTACTCGAATTCCGACCACGAAAGGCCGAATCCAAACTCGTACATGGGCGCTTCTGGAGAACCTTCCGGCGCTACCTTATCAAAGTGACGATAATCAACAAACAGGCCCTCCTTAAAGTCTTGCTGCGGTGGCCACTCTCCCTGGTCTTCGTATATGATGTCGGTACCGTAGCTCTCCCGACTCGGTCCCCATGAAAAGGGCGAGCGTCCCGGGCTTTTCTTGCCGTAGAGGATATCGACAATGGAGTTTCCGGATTCTTGCCCCGGTAAACCGGCCCACAGAATGGCCGAGATGTTGGGATTTGTGTGCCATTCCATCAGCACCGGACCGACGCTATGGATGACGACAATCGTTCTTGGGTTGACAGACGACACGTTCTTTATGAGCTCGTCTCCGTTGTTCCACAGATTCAAGTTTGACCGATCTCCGGCGTTTCCTTCAACTTTCAGGTATCCTTCTCCGGAGGCAGCGTTGACAAAGACGATTGCGATTGCATGAGGCTGAGAAATGACCGTCTCGATGCTTGCCCAGTCCTTGTTGGTCAATACGCTCTCGTAACGCGTTCCATCGTCGATTGCCTGACGTTGCAGAGCGCTATGCGGGTCTATCAAGTACGGGAAGTTGGCCGTACCTGAGCCCCAGGTCATAGCTAGAGTTCCGTTATTGCAAGCTCGATCTCGACAGCTATTGGGCCCCTGGGGATTAGTCCGGGCATCTTCGCCTACCACGGCAAGGAATCTGGGTGCCCGTAGGGGGAGGATGCCGTTGTTCTTTAGAATCACGGTCCCTTTGGCAGCAGAGTCGCGGATATGATTGGCGTGTTCTTTGCCTTTCCGGACATCGACGAGGCCGTTGATGACTCCATAATTCTCCCCAATGGCCTGGTTGCCGAATCCAGATACGTGTCGCGACCAAGAGTTGAAGTTGGTCTTGGGCAGGCTTTCGACCTCGTTGCCGACTTTGAAGAAGGCGCTCATTATCCGCATCGCCATGTCGTCGATACGCCACTCGGGGACGGTCCCGTTCAAGACGGCCATGGTCAGGTTAGAACCCCAATAACTGCGGCCAAAGCTTGACCAGTCAATATCGCCTGCCATGGTCATGTCGAGGCCGGCGAGCGCCGAAGCAACGCCAGAATGCTGAGCCATCCAGTCGCTCACCACGAATCCTTGAAAGCCCATCTCCCCCTTGAGAATTCCATTCATCATCTTAGAGTTTTGACAGGCGTACGAGTTGTTAATCTGGTTATACGAGCACATGATGGACCCGACGCCGGCTCTCACGGCATCGGCGAATGGCCACGCGTAAAGCTCGTGCATTGTCTTGTCGTCGACATTGGAGGAGATGAACTCGCGAAAATGTTCTTTGAAAGACGAGTTAGCAAGGAATAAGGGGTAGTATTCAACGTGAGTCGTCCTTGCGTACCTTGCTCGTTGGCGATCCAGTGCTTCGCACAGGCAATGACACCTTCGCTTTGAATCCCCTGAACCATCTCAGCAGCGGCCTGGCCCTGGAGATATGGATCGGACCCAAAGCCTTCATTGTTGCGGCCTCCGGCCGGTACGCGCCCGAGGGGGCCACTCGAAGGCGCAAGAATAACGTCAATTCCCTTGCCTTTGGCTTCGGCGCCGAGAGCTCGCCCCCGTGCCGCCCATATCTTCCTGCTCCAAGTCGCACCTACCGTCTGCCCCGATGGGAACGCGCTATTATAGTCGCTAAATCGGAGACCAACAGGCCCATCTTGTAAGCAGAGAGCGCGAAGGCCGAGACGAGGTACGGAGCCGGTGTTTCCGAGGCAGTTATCAGCCATCCAACTAGAGGCTCTTAGTCCAAGGACGTCGTTCACAAAGACGCGACATACCCAGAACCTGTTGTCAGGTTCACCTTCTCAGCCAGCGTGAGCTTCGACACAAAAGCCTCGGCCTTTGCGCGGGCTTCCGTCCAACCCTCTGCGCCTGCGTACATCCATGGTGAGGGATAGGACGGAGGAGACCGCGGCCCCCGCGGGCCGCCAGTCCGCGGGGGCGGTACCGGAAGCGAGCTACCTTGCGTGTACTCGTCGATCTAATTCGAGTTCAATGAGTCGAGTCCCAGGAGTGAGCAAAGTGAGCAGCAAACAGGGGAGTGCATGTTGTGGATCCCCTTCGAGTCATGTCTCTTCCTCGGCTAGAGATGCATGTTGGACACAAAAGCCAATAAAACTCAACGCGCATAAATGACAGCGATTTTGCAGTGAGTTCTCGACGTCAAACCGGGCATTGAAAACAAAGCTTTTGGGCGTGATTGAAATAGCCCATGAAGGTCCTCGCCAGGGTTCGCATGCTTGACTGGGCTGGAAAGGAAGATCCCGGCTTTATCTGGGGGCTCACGTACCTCTTTCTCCGGCAAGTCTGCCGAAGCAGCTCCTGTTGCCAGGAAAGGCAATGCTGCCACGAAAATCAGCGTCTTCATTCTTCGAAAGCTTGGCCAGAAGCGCTACTCCAGGTATGGCCGCGGAACGAGGCGTAGTCGGTCGGCGCGTCTCGAGCGACGTGACGCAAATTTCAACTTGTCCAATAATCGAATGGTCACGTGGAAATAGACGTACAAGGCCGCGGGCTCTGCTATCGTGAATTCCGGAATACAATACGTAAGAGATCGTATCTATGGAGACGATAGGTTCGATGATGCTTCCGCCTGGCCCACCGCAGCGGAGCCCTCTGTTACGATCAAGGCCGATATGGACAACCAGAAGGGACTTGGAAGAATAGTTAATTATCGACTTCTTAAGGAAGAGAGGAAGAAGAAGAGGAACTACAGGAAGGAGGAAGCAGTATATATACATAATGGTATGTGGAGGTGGATACCGTAACACCCTCACGTTGCTGCCTAGGGGCTTTTGAACGATCCATGGGGAATCTGCATTGGTTCCCATTAAATCTCCGAGAGGATGACTCACTATGCTAACGAGCATCAGGCTGGACTTACTGGCGATGCGAATATATAATAGGGATTCATACCCTTTGTCGTTGCGTCTGCCCGCGTTCCCTTAAAGATCTCTTCAACATAGTTACTACTCTAAGCCCTTACCTCCACGCCTTTCTTAAAGCAACGCCCTTCGTAAGATGAAGCTTCTGTCTTGCCTAAGTCTCTTTGCCGCCGGCTCTGCTCTAGCTGCTGTATGTCCGGTCTATAATTGTTCTCGGGCCTATCCTAACATTGGCTAGGAGCCTTCGAGCGAATGTCCCGGCGCTGTTAACTACGATCCGTCGACCTACACCGGACAGTATACTGAGGAGGCATGTGACCAGGCATGCGAAGAAAAATATCAGTCTGATAGCGATTTCTGTTCGGGATTCAAGGACGCCCAAAGTCGCGGACAACCCTTGCAGTATATTGCTGTAAAATTTCACCAGATCCAGCAACTGATCTGCGAAGTCCCTAAGACGGGGCATACTGACATACAGCAGCTTGAATATGCCTTCAATCTCTGCGAAAGACTTCGCGCCGCTAATGAAAAGTATAATCATGACCGCGGCATGGTTTATAGACACTATCTGAAGTCGGTTGAAAAGGATGATAGGCTCTTTGCTTGTGAGGAGGCGAAGCCTGAGTTTGGAAGCAGCGAGGGCGCGAACTATACTACTACATTGAGCTCATGATGATGATTTATGTCGCTGTCAATATATTTGTGGCTGTGCATGACCAAACAACCCCCCGAGATTCCAAGTTCCTTCTCCGCGGTGAGGTTTGCCAGGCAGCTGTTGAGGCCACACCATGTCCGCAGGTCCCAAGGCCGTCTGACCCTGCTTGCGCCAATGTGCCGGACTGCTGCTCCTCAGGCCGGCTGAATGCGGCCTGCCAAGCTATCATGCCTTGCGATAGCTCTTCTTAGACGTGCAGGAAACGAATCGTCGATTTGATTGAGAAGTTCGAGATGTTAAGTGGGTCGTCACTTGGGCTGATATTTTTAGTGCGTTATACTGCTTTAGTGCATATCACAATCCTAATTGCCACTGTGCTAGGCAGCTCTAGGCTTCCAGGCAGCAGCAGCACGCTACGAGCAAATGATGCTGTCGCGAGAAGCTTATAAACTCACAAATATCGAAATAATCAACCGTGCAGCATCGATGTCCTGCCTCGAATATTGTCACAGTGAGATGCGCTTCATCGAACTCACTGCCGTACCCTAAGCAAGCCCGATAAAAGGTCGCTCGCGAGCCAGCGTCGCATCATCATGCAGCAACCAGACAACGACGCTGCCCGCGAGGATGAGATGCAATATGGCGCCTTGGCCATCGCCAAGGAGGAGCTTGAAGACAAGTGCAGATTCATTTGGGGTGCCATCAATTGGGCAGCGCCGTTAACACGCGGACAGGTATCCCAATCGCCCGAGGAACCATTCCAAGACGCTGCCATTCCATGACCTGTTCCTGGAGCTTTTCAACCCTCTTAACGAGAACAAGAAACAGCCTACAGGTGGTCCGGCGCGCAAAAAGGGGCCCCAAGGAGCCCATAGTCTGTCGCCGCAAGAGCAGCGCCGACACATCATCGAGCGCTTCATCGGCAAATGGCGCAAGCAAGTCGGAAATGACTTTTATCCTGCTATCCGCCTCATCCTCCCAGACAAGGATCGCGATCGCGGAGTCTATGGCCTCAAGGAGAATGCCATTGGCAAGCTGCTTGTCAAGCTTATGAAGATTGACAAGAACTCCGACGACGGCTACAATCTGCTGCATTGGAAGATTCCCGGTCAGACCATGGCCGCCAGGCTCGCCGGTGACTTTGCAGGCCGCTGCTTCGAGGTCCTCTCCAAACGTCCTATGAGGACGGAATTGGGTGACATGACCATTGCCGAAGTCAATGAGCAGCTCGATAAGCTGGCTGCATCTTCCACCGAGGCCGAAAACCTGACCGTGTTCGAGACCTTTTACAAACGCATGAACGCAGAGGAAATGATGTGGCTCATCCGCATCATTCTCAAGCAAATGAAGGTTGGCGCAAGCGAAAAGTCATTTTTGTACCTCTGGCATCCTGATGGAGAGACTCTCTTCAGCGTATCATCCAGCCTTCGTCGCGTTTGCTGGGAGCTACACGATCCGCAAGTCCGCCTTGAACAGGAGGAAGCCGGCATATCCCTCATGCAGTGCTTTCAGCCCCAACTGGCCCAGTTTCAAATGCCTGCGTCCTTTCAGAAGATGATTGAGTTGCTGCGAACTACCGAGGAGGACCCTGAATTCTGGATCGAGGAGAAACTCGACGGTGAGCGCATGCAAATGCACATGGTGGAGGATCCCAATCATCCCGGTGGCCGCCGCTTCTGCTTCTGGTCTCGGAAGGCCAAAGATTACACATATCTGTACGGTAACGGCTTCTTTGATGACAGATCCAGCTTGACCCGTCACCTCAGCAAAGCATTTGCACCAGGCGTCCGCAACTTGATCCTGGATGGAGAAATGATTACATGGGACATGGAGGTTGACAAGATTGTGCCTTTCGGCACGCTCAAGACGGCCGCAATTGCCGAGCAATCAAATAAGTCGGGTTCGGATGCCTCTGGTCATCGCCCTCTATTCCGCGTCTTCGACATATTGTACCTGAACGACAAACAGCTCACACAATATACGTTGCGAGATCGGTACCGGGCTCTCGAAAAAGCCGTGTCGCGTGTGCATCGGCGTCTTGAGATCCACGAGCATACGGCCGCCACGTCCGCCGACGCCATTGAGCCCTTGTTGAGGGAAGTAGTGGCTAACGCTTCCGAGGGTCTCGTCCTCAAGAACCCGCGATCCATGTATCGCCTCAACAGCCGCAACGACGATTGGCTAAAGGTCAAGCCCGAGTACATGTCCGAGTTTGGTGAATCTCTGGACTGTCTCGTCGTGGCCGGCTACTACGGCTCTGGGCGCCGTGGCGGCACGCTATCGAGCTTTCTATGCGCCCTCCGTGCAACCCCGAACCACATTCAGGCCGGCGCGAAGCCGGAGAAATGCTTTAGTTTCTTCAAGGTCGGAGGTGGATTCCGCGCAGAGGATTACGCCGAGATTCACCATCAAACTGAAGGCAAGTGGGTTGAATGGGACTACAAGAACCCTCCGACGGAATACATTGAACTTGGCGGCGGGGAGAGCAAGCAGTACGAGCGGCCCGATGTGTGGATCAGGCCTCGAGACTCATTCATCGTGTCAGTCAAAGCCGCCAGCGTTGCCCCGTCAGAAAGCTTTGCCTGTGGATTTACCCTACGTTTCCCTCGCTTTCGCCGCCTGCGACTCGATCGCAGTTGGGACTCGGCGTTGACGATTGAGGAGTTTCAAGAGCTCAAGAAGCGGGTGGAAGAGGAGTCGAGGGACAAGGCCATGACGGTAGAAGACCGCAAGCGGCGTAACCCGAAACGTGTCAAGCGAGAGATTGTCATTGCGGGAGAGGACGCGGCACCCGTCGAGTTCACTGAACCCACCTCGGCTCTGTTTAAAGGTCTTGAGTTCAGCGTCTTATCTGAGTCACTCAAGCCATACAAGAAAACCAAAAACCAAATCGAGGCCATTATCAAGGAAAACGGTGGCACCATTTCGCAGCGAGCCGCCGCCGGCACAAGCACTGTCCTTGTCGCCGACAAGAAGGTTGTCACGGTTGCGAGCCTAATCAAAGGTTCCAACGGAGAAGTCGACATTATCCGACCTATATGGATTCGCGACTGCCTCGAGCATGGCGATGGGGATTTCGTGCTGCCTTTCGAAGAGCGGTATATACTACATGCCAGCGGAAGGCTTCGAGAAGACGCTGCGAAAAACACAGACGCTTTTGGCGACAGTTTCGCGCGAAACGTCTCATTAGAAGAGCTCAAAGAGATTGTCGAGGCCATGCCATCGCCACAGCTCAAGGGCGAAGAAGCTCGAAAGACGGCGCGGCTGTTTCTCGAGCAGCTTGAAGACGATGCAAAGGGGCTATCCGATATGCGTGCTTTCATGTTTCACAATTGCGTGGTGCAATTCGCTGCAGTCGGGAGTCTCGAGGGAAACGCCACCGCGCGGCTGGCGCGCTACGTCACACACGCCGGAGGGCGTTGTGTTGATAATGGGCCGCACGACGGGACAGCCACTCACATTGTCATTGTGGGTGAAGGGTCGGAGTCGAGCCGCATGGCTGACCGTATACGCAAGGAAATGGCAGAGAGGCCCAGAATACCGAGACTTATCACGGACAAGTGGATAGAAGACTGTTGGCGGGAAAGGACCTTGTTGGATGAGGAACCGTACGCCGTACTTTAAAGACTCGCACGGAGATGTCGAACCACTTTTCGAGTTATCACGTCTGGCAGCATTCACTCTCACGACGCGGACAGCGTTAGTTACGATGAACAGAGGCTCAAGGACAAATATACGCTATTGACGCGGTATCTAGGATTGCTCCCTCATCCTTGAACCCAGCTCAGTCTTCTCCGATGGTGCTATTTGCCGACAGTCAGAAACAGGCGGTCTCCAATGTCGCCCAGGCCAGGCTCCAGCATGCCCTTGGGCGTGAGTCTCTCATCAATGCCGGCGATCCACAGTTCCGTCCCCTCAGGCCACTCTTCGGCGGCCTTGCGAACGCCCTCGACGGCGCCAATGACGGACAGGACAATGATCTTCTTGGCGCCCCACTCGCGGAGAGTCTGGATGGCGGCGAGACAGGTGCCTCCGGTGGCGATGACGGGATCGACGACGATGGCGAGGGAGCTGGCAGCCGCTCCGGGACCGCACTGGGGAAGATTGTTGTAGTATTCGACCGGGGCGAGGGTTGTTTGCTCGCGATACATGCCCAGATGGTGGACAGGTACGGAATTGGGGAGGACGGATTGGGTGGCTGTTCGCAATCGGCTTAGAGAGGAGTGCTTGTACGGGACGATATTCAACCAACCTTCAACCATGGCTAGACCGGATCTCAAGATGGGAACGATGCAGATATCTTGCGGCGCAGTGGTTGTCGTCGTGTACTCGACGCCAATGGGGGTATGGTCCTTTGTACGGCGCAAAGCCAGTCAGCGAATATGTCTCGCCGGACGCAGAGGGGGCATACTGGATAAAGATTCACTGACCTTGGACCCATCGACGGTCTGGACATTAGAGGCGAGGGCGTCGCAGGCAAGTATGAGGGAGATTTCGTGGACAAGCGTCTTGACGTCCTGGGGATTGGTGGACCGAGAGCGCAGCTTGCTAAGCTTTGCGCGCAAGCAAGGATGTTGCGAGACGCGAACGTTGGATGGCAGCCCCGACATTGTGTCAAAGAGATGAGTTGTTCCTCAGGACCAAGGAAGATGGGCTTCGTTGGAAGGACAATGGCTTGGTGTTGGACACGGCGAGGCAATCGTGTGTTTAAGCCGAGGACAATCAACGATGCACTATCGCCCGTCAATATCCCAAGAGCCTGCAAAGTGAGCGTACACCGAGAAGCACTGGAGACGTGTGGTCGAGGAACAAGAGAAGGTAAAGAGCCGACGGTCCTGTGCTCAAGCGACAAATGTCGTGCCTGCCGAGGCTGGGCGGCGCCCATGGGCAGGCAGCGTCGAGCTGGCTTCCCCTGGCTGCTGGCAACGCGGAGCGGGGAGCCGGGAGCGGGGGCGGGGAACGGCTCGAGGATCAGCGGGAGAGGGGGGTGCAAGGACATGTGGGGCAGGACCTCGCGAGCTCGCGCCTATCGCAGGGCTGGAGCGACAGACACTACAGCAGGTACCAGGTACAGGGCGGGTACCGCAACCGTCGGCGAGGTGCTTGCGCATGCATGCAGCTGGGATGATGCAGTCGTCTTACCTACTGTGCATAGGAAGTTCCTGGCCGGTAAATGGATTCACTGCAGTACAGTCAGACATTTACAAATCGGGAGCATGAATGGGCAAAGTAAGAGAGAAGGTGGATGACTTGGAAGAGTTGGACAGATTGCCATGTCAGCGTCACCTCTTGTCAAGCAAGGCCCGGTCATCAACCCTGGGCATTGCAACGAATTCTTGCAACATCTATCGGCAGCTGTCGGGAATAACCCGTCTCTCTGCTTGATGAAATTGATTTGTCCCTGATCTACTTCGTACTTTTGTAGGCTACTTCGTACGCAGTTTGGGGCATCCTCTCGGATCGTGCCGTATTCTGGCACGGGAGGCTGATCCGAGGGCGTTTCCATGTACCGAATACAAAGGCCAAGCATCGGCGCTTGACTTGGCGTGGCCGAGTAAACAGACAGAATCATCACCTGCCCGAGAGCTCCTCAATCTCAACCTCCTTCACGGCGAGCGGATGCCATGACCTCGCGGCCTCGGGCGGCGCCAGAAGCTGCGGCGCGACCCGACAATACCCACACGGCTCTCGGCGATCTCCACGACGCCGGGCACCATGGCCAACTCGGGCCCGACAACAATAGTCGGCACGCATACAACGCCCCTGGCGAATGGCGGCAACTCGACGAGCTCGCCGTCGCGGGCTCGATAGACGAGTCTGATCATGATCCCGTGCACAAACACACATCCTTGGAGGAAACGCACTCGCAAAATGTTTCGAGCGGTCGAGACGCAAGGAAGCTGCCGGCGGCTGGGGACGTTGGGACGCGAGCGGCGCAAGGAAACCCGCAGCCGCCTATGGCCATGGAAGAAGGGCGCGAACGCGAGAGACGCACCTCCCGCCTAGCCACGCAAACCTATACCATCTCGTATCTCGTCTTCTTTTCCCTGCTCGGCACTCTCGCGAGACTCGGCTTAACGGCATTGACCCAGTTCCCCGGGTCGCCCGTCATCTTTGGCACCGTATGGGCCAACTTCGCCGGCAGCCTCATCATGGGCTTCCTTGCCGAGGACCGCGCCATCTTCCTACATCACGATAAATCGGAACCAGGGAGCGCATCAGACGAAGATCTGCTGACTGCTAAAAAGGCACACCTGGCCGTCAAGAAGACGATTCCTCTGTACATAGGCCTCGCCACCGGCTTCTGCGGCAGCTTCACCAGCTTCTCGTCCTTTATCCGCGACATCTTCCTCGCCATGTCCGATGACCTAGAAACGCCCGGCATGCCGAATGCCGGCAGCAGGAGCGGCGGTGACTCGTTCATGGCACTGGTCGCCGTCGTCATCACGTCCGTCACCCTCTCTCTAGGCGGGCTTTTCCTAGGCGCGCACTCGGCGACTGCGCTGGGGCGCTTCACGCCTTCGTTGCCGCGCTCGGCCATGCGCCTGCTCCTCGATCCGCTCTGCATTGTTCTCGCCTGGGGATGTTGGCTCGGCGCTGTCTTTCTCTCCGTCTTTCCGCCTCACGAGAATTGGCGCGGCAGGGCAACCTTTTCGCTCGTCTTTGCGCCGCTCGGCTGCCTTTTGAGGTTTTACCTGTCTGTTTACCTCAACGGACGGATAGCCTCGTTCCCGCTCGGCACGTTTGCGGCAAATGTTGCCGGCACCGCCGTGCTTGGCATGGCTTGGGACATTGCTCATGTTCCCGTCGGCGGCGTCATCGGGTGCCAGGTCCTGCAAGGAGTCGAGGATGGTTTCTGTGGCTGTCTGACAACCATATCCACCTGGGTGGCCGAGCTGAGTACTCTTCGTCGGCGGCATGCGTATACATATGGATCTATAAGCGTTCTGGTGTCATTTGCCCTCTTGGTCGTCATCATGGGGGGGTTACGCTGGACTGATGGGTTCAGTCCTTTGCAGTGTGGTTAATCTTTGCTTAGCGATCATGGGAAAGGAATAGACATTTTCTGGCATGCTCTATTCGTTTCGAGAAGATGGGTTTGACGAGTGTACATGTTCACAGGGGCTGTTCGCACTCCATTGCCACTGTGGTTGGCGCTGTGGGCAGCCGAGTGTCGGGTCAAGTGGCTTCGAACAAACGGAAGCAACTGATGAACAGAGGTGCTGCCTTATGACAGTACAGCCTGAGGCCACTACAACGCGCTCTACCTCTCTGTTTCATCGCCCGCCCAGTCACATGTTTTTTCCCAAACGCGCAGCTGGCGACTTTTCTCTTCGCTGACCTTTTATTCAACACACTTTGCTGGACCACCAGCCTTTTCCCCTATCCTCCTTTCGAAGCAGCCTTCCGAGCAGCTTCATTTATTATCCAGCCATCGTATTTTGGCACTCTGCCGGATATTCAACATGTCTATTGACTCCGACGAGACGCTCAGAAGCTCCAGCTCGGCATCCGAGTTCATCTCCATCACCCAGCCGACTTGTTCGGCCGAGAACTGCGGCAACTCTTATGATGGGATGCCCACCATACCTTGTCCGAACTGTCTACTTGTCGTGGTAAGTTAACACGACACGTCTAGAATATGACGTCTGCTGACAGGCAGCGGGCAGTACTGCAAAGAGGCTTGCCGCGAGCATCACTGGCCGGAGCACAAACGCGACTGTACGATAGATCTTTCGGCTGCTTCTGCTATCTCTACGCGCAACTGCGACTCTGGAGGCGACAAGTTCGTGCTTAAGAGCTTCTGGAGCTCATACGCCGCCACCGATGTTTTGAATCTCGACAAAAACGAGGGTCGCTATTACGATGGTGATCTGGACCTGCTCTTCACAGGAGGTGAGCTCTACGCAACCAATTCCCCATCTTCCGTTTGGGTTCTCGACTTACTTTTCACAACAGATTCTGGTATTCGTCACTTCATCTACTCCATCGTCAAAATGCCAGAGACCGCGTCACCTAAGATGTTCGTGGCCTTCAACGAGACCACCAGCACACACCTTGCCCGCACTTTTCTGGCTCTTGCCCTGCTCTCTGCTCGCGACTACGATCCAATACTCAACGCAGAAGCCGTAGTCCACATGTGGTACTCGGCAAAGCTGCCTAGACGATACCTGGATCACATCCAAACCGTCGTGAGAGTTCACACCGGGAACGCTCTCGATAACATTGCCCAGGCGCACCTGGTGCAGACAGATGGAAACCCCCGCCGGACTCGATTACATTGGTCTATGAACCGTATGTCTGTCGACGCAGAACTCTTGCCCGCGCAGTGGATGTCTGTTCGTGAGCACACGTTTCCTTTGGTCAGGCTCAATGCGGGCGAGTGCGCGCTGCTACGCCTGAAGGACTCGCGTCGGCATACGGAGCCTTCCGTTCGCTTCCTCGCGCGCATGACTCGATCCAGAGCTTTGGGTGTCATAAGATGGCAGCAAGACGGACTGCTCTTGCCATATGGGCACCCCCGTGAGGACTTTGACACTCCCAACCCGTAAGTAGCCGCATCATGGACGAAGCGATGGTTTGGCTGACGTGTCGTAGCATCTTTTTTAGAAACCCAGGCTCTTTCCCACTTGGTGCCACCTCGGAGCCTCTCTCGGAATGGCCCATGGAGCTCTTGGATTACGAGGACTGCCCTTCCAAGAACGATGTGTACGGTAAAATGTTTTACTACCTACGCGACATGTTGGTTGAATTTCAGCGTCGGACAGCCAGTCTCTCGATATCTGTGCGATTGACTTGCGAGGTCATGGCCGAGCTTTCCAGCTGGAGTGAAGCGCTGCAGTTTGAGCGGCCGTTTGACCGCATCGAGGTATGTGGCAGACATCGATCCTTGATAACGACACGTTCAGAAGCTCAATAGTCATAGATTGGGCACCACTTTGATTCGCATCCATTCTTATCATTGGCGGCCGCGTCTAATTTGTTGCGTCATGAAGACGAAAATCCCTTCGCAACACTGCTTACGATCACGAAAGAGGCCGTGATCAGCGACGTTGGCACCGTACGCAAAGAGTTGGAATCAGAGAAGAAAGATCTTTACCGCCCCGCAAACACAGCCTTGGACGAGCTTGCCCCCCCTGTAGCCGAGGGAGCAGACCCCAAATCTCGCGATGTTGTTCGTCGAAGGCTTGGTCTAATCATGTGGCGCAACTGGGACCGTTTCGCTCTTCGGTAAGTCATTTCGCGCGTTTTGACTTTCTCTCAAGCTTGAACTTGCGGCAATGCGTGTCCGGTTCAACGAGCCCTGATTCCGAGTGACGATTGACATGGTTTCCGACAGTTATCTCCATTCGCCGGCCCGCTTTGCGTTTGCGTCGCTTATGGAGCCTGCAGCTCAGGCTGAGCATGTCAGCGTCATCCTGACGGGGTTCCTTGGTCTAGTTACGCGTGATAAACACTCCATCGTCCGCAAATGGCCAAACCGGCTTGTTCACAGCAAAAAGGACAAGCCGGGATTGAAAGACTTCAACCGCGCACTCGGTTGGCCCATGCCAGCGCCTCAACACTGGCTTGAATGGAAACGCTGCGCCGACGTTCCTTTACTAAGGTGGAACGAGTGGATGAAAATTGCCACTTCCATGTCTCGCCCAGCGTTCGAAAGCGCTTTGGAGTCGATCGTCTCTGGCCAGACTGGTGATGAGGATAGCAGCTCCGAGACCGGGGCCACCGACGGCAAGCCTAACGGAACTGACGAGGCAAGCGTTAAGGACTCTGTCGAGGAAATCTCGTCAGGCCTCGACAACGTGGATATTGACTCGATCCCGGCCAAAAAGAAGAAGAAGAGCAAGAAGTCGAAGAGCAAGAAGAAGTAACTTGTGCGACACCATCATGGGTTGGCTAGCCTCTTAATTCTCTGTTGCCCCGTGCATGGTCTTTGGGGCTTGAAACAGGTTAATTGCATGTGGGCGAAGCGGGAGCGCAAGCGTTTGGTTATGTCTTGTTGGAGTATGAGATATCTTGATTGTATCACGGGGCTTTCTTTGAGTTTGTTCATGTCTACATTGGCAGCAAGTCTCGACAGATACATGTAGTCTGGTCGGTTTGGGTTATTGTTTGCCCCTCAAATAGGCTAACGCAGCGTTGATACGAGGGATGAAAGCGTTTCGTCAATCATCATTGAAGAACACGTAGTCTTGAATGCTGGTGCTACTGAAGTTGGCCGCGAGATTCGTGGAACCAGTAATAAGAGAGGCATGAGAAGCTCCCTAGTGTCGGCTCCCGTCAAGATGACAACCGACACGCGTCTATGGCAGCCACTTGAATGCCAGACACCGGTTGCCGCCAAGACAGCGCCAGGGGTTTCGGGCCCGGCGAGCTTCCGTCGAGAAGTTGCCGCACAGACATGACCTCGCTCCTTGTTTTTTGAGCGACGTTCAGCGTTATCGAACAGCCTCCAGCCGCGTTACGGGTGAGGCGTAAGCGTGTCTGAACTTGAGCAAAGCCACGATAACCAGTGCATGGTATGGGAGTTGATGAAGTGTGTCCATCTGCGGCGTCGTTCTAGAGGCCAGACACCGGCCAGATCGCACCTTGATGAATCGTCGCCTCTAAACTTGACGCTGTCCAAGTAAGCGATCATGGCAGACGCCAATCGTGACTCGCCGCAAGAACGGCACACCGTCAAAGTCTCCCAACAGCTGGGCCTTTACTTCAAGTGATTGTGAATTCTGCCTCTACGTAGCTGTAGTTTGGTTAGGTCATATAGACATGCACATGAGTCAATCAGTGTTTAGCTGGTTTCTGCACAAGTGAGAGAGGAAACATTGTAGTTAACCTTGATGACAGTGATTCAGGGACGAGGCCGAGAAACGCCGCGGAGTCTTGTGCGAGTGCATGAATGCTCTGGGAGAGACAAACATTAGAAACATTTGAAGCGGTCAGGTTTTGTGTTCCGGTGGAGAGCCTGAGTTTTGGCTAGTTCACGTCCCCCGTGCTTCAGCTATCCGCCGACAAAAACAGCTAGCGTTGAGGCTGTGATTACGACTCATGTCTGGTGCCAAGAAGGACGGGGAGGAGGGCAGGAGAGCTTTGGAATACCTCCTCCCGCTCTGTGCTCTGGGGGGCCAAGGTTCAGTAAACAGTGCTGGAGGAGATGGTACCGAGAAGACACGATGTCGATTACCTCGACTGTGCATGTACAATATGTGAAAGAAATACCAGAACAGGAGAACAAGGTTGTTCGCAGAGAAATTGTAACTTCATGCGCAGATGAATATGACGGCGACATTATTGGCGTTGCCGGGCCTGTGCGAGCGATGCTCGAGTCCAAAGAAACAACGCCAGCGACTCCATGTCTGCTCACAAACGATGGCGCAAGCAGACATGTGCCGACGTCAACGCCATCTCCGTTTGACAGGGTGACATTTTGCTCGACTCGGCACAGGGAATTCGAGACCAAGTCCAGTCCATCCGAGGCGCACGCATCAAGCGAGTCATGCCAGGCGGCGCTTCCCTCTCCGTCTCTCGCCAGCGATGGTGGTTTCATCGCATCGCCTAGGAGATGGAATACCGGAAATCCCAGCTTCCGGTCGCCTTGATGCTACGGTAGGCCTGAGTCGAGGCGGATTATCCGGACTGGAGGTGCGCAAACGATGGGATATCTCTTCCAACGCTGCGTAGGCCTCGTGCGCAGTCCAGATGGAAAAGGCAGCTTTCCGCACCCCAGGGAACTTTCTTCAAATACTCTAGAGTCCCGGTTTGATCCGCGACCGTCTTGCCTGTTCCTAGGATTTGCGACGCTCATTTATTCTCGCACTGCACCTGGTCGTGGCCGCCGATCCTTGCGCCGGAGATCAAAACCGCTTCAGCGTCTGGCCCTCATTTTCTTTCGTGGTTCTCGCTTCAAGGGCTGGGCTCTTGCTTGAATCTTGGGTCGCTCGTTTTCTTTTTGGTGGTTGATTCGAGTCGCATCGAAAGCCAGCGTCACCATCCACCGGCGCTTTCATTCACCGCCAGACGGTTTACATCCATCCTTCAACAAACAACATTCAGAGAACAGTCTCGGAGGACAAGAGATATGAAGACGACGACAAGCTTTGGGCTATACTTGGCCGTCGCAGCCTCATTCGTCGCTGCGGCGCCTGTTCCATCCGCTCATGGACTTCAGCCTAGAGGTATTGTTATCCACCTCTCCTCCCCATATCGACGTCGGCTGTTCCAGAGAATGACATGTGCTGACTGAGATTACGCGGCAGCTGGCGGCGTGGAACTTGCCATGGGCATCATGATGGGCGATCCGTTAATGATTGTCAAGGGCTCCCAGGACATCAGGTCGGGCCGCGAAAGCAAGCAGCAGAAACAGTCCGCCGAGAATCCAGCGAATCAAGGACCAACCAGCTCTTTGCCTGGCGCCCCGAAAGACGGGCTGGGCAACATTCCCATTGCCAACCCTCCCACGCCTGGGAGTGCTGTACCCGGCTCGTTCCTGGGTGGTACGGGCGGAGCGCCTGCTGCAGCTCCTCCTCCTGCTGCTCTGCCTGGCTCTCCTCCTGGTCTTCCTGCTGGAGGTTTGGGTGGCACTCCAGGTGTAGCTGTGCCTCCAGCTGCGGCCCCTGCGGCCCCAGTTGCCGGTCCGCCGGCTGGTCTCCCTGGTGCCCCTGGCGCTCCCGGTGCTCCTGAAGCTCCGGCCGCACCCGCGATTCCAGGTGTCCCCGGCGCTCCCGGTGCCCCTGGTGCTCCCGCTGTCCCCGGTTCTACCGCCGGTGAGTCTACAAGTGCTCTTCTCACCGGCGCCCTCACCGGCGCTCTTATGGGTTCCCCGGCCGGCGCACCATCTGGTGCTGCCGCTGGATCAGCTCCAGCCGGTCTGAACAAGGCTGCCGTCGGGACCAAGGCTGCCGGAGCTGGATTCGCATCCCCAACCAAATTAGCAACGGCGGGCTCTGTGCCCAGTGGTTTCCCCGGCTCTCCTGTCACTTGAGTGGCCCTGTCCAGCCGCGATCCCGAGAGTCCTTTTTCGCACCGCATAGAATTGTCTACAGATGCGTGTTCAGAGCGAGTTTGTTTTCATGGATTGGCTTTACCAGCCGGGCTGGTCCGGCTTTCTAGAATTTTGCACTTGGCATAGGGTCCTTGCCGTGGAAAAGGCTTAATCACGATTCGTAACGAACTTTCTTCCACGGCGTCAGCCGCCATGACAGCGGAATCGGACGAGTCGAGCAGTGGTCGACCTTTTGAACTGTATAACGTCACAGTGTACTTTCAGGTTTCACTTCCAGTTTATACGATAGCTATAGCCAGTTTCTCTTGTGTCAAAGGATACCCCTATGTAGCGACAAAATCTCGATCATAGATCGGTCTCATCACATTTATTTCAATTAATACTGAGCCTCCCTGCTACGAAGAATGGTATTGTTGACTCTTCTAGCCAAACGTTTGAACTCAGTCCTCCTCTAGCTCTGGGTAATGGCGCCAGATTCCCTCTCCATACTGGGCTCGTCGATCGCTAGCGAGGTAATCTTTGATCTTGGGCCGATCTTTGACGGCGTCGTATAGTTTAAAGACGCCATCGTACTTGCCTGAACCTTTTAGGTTGGCCATTGTCTTTGGAAAGGCGTAGTTGGTGCCATCAATGCTCTACGTCGGCGTCAGATCTGCTTGGCAACGGATACTACTTGAGATTTTCTCACCTGAAAGAGCACCAAGTCGGCAAAAGTCAACGAGTCGCCGTACAACCAGGGGCCGGAACCGCTCGTCTTTGCTTCAAGCACCCGCTGCAGGTATCCAAGATACTTGGGCAGACGCTCGTCTGTAAACGCCTTGCTGCGCTTCTTGGCCTCTGGCTTCTGCTCGTTGTAGTAGCGAGAGACGGCGATTGGGTGGTGCGTTTCGTGCACCTCGTTGACGAGGCCATCGAGGATGGTCAGGACGAGCTGATTGAGATGGAACAGCGCATCATCGCCCGGAGCCGGTGCCAAGCCAAGCTTTGGCGCGAGATATAGCAGGATATTGGGGGTTTGATTGAGCACCAGGCTGCCGTGCTTGAGGACCGGGGAAGCAAAGATGGGGGGATTGTTGGCATCGCCCTTGTTGTCAGGACCCATGTAGTCCACGACGGTGGCGACAGCCTGTTCGTCGCCGTTCTTGGCCGTGTCGGTGTAGGAGACGCCAGCCTCTTCAAAAAGAAGACGGATGAACTCGCCGCGGCCTGGGAGGCCTGGCCAGTATATGAGCTCATACGGGGCATCGTCGTTGCCCTTGACGCGTTTAGCCTCTGGTTCAGATGCCATGTTTGTGCCGCAAAAGTCACTCTTGTGTATGGAAAGTCAACAAGTGTCAAGTTGGTTACAACAAGACCTCTTTCCTTGGCAGGTACAAGAGCAGTCTTGGATGCCAGAATTCGACTTGGCCGTAACAAACCGAAGGTGGATGCCGCTTGATTCCCCGCATCCGCAGCAGCTGAGATCCGTCGGCGTTTATGCCGAATGAGCGGGGTTATAACGTTTGACAGACGATTGGTTAATTGCTTTTGGGGGCCGATATGACGTTGGGGTGAATGGATGGCTTCTTTACCGCCTTGATCAAATGCACTCACAATGTATGAGGAATTAGTTTTGCAGCTTTGCTCTTGGTCTCAATACTTTTCAGAACCGACACCAGGTGAGCGTACTCAACAGCCATTAAAGTTTGATTCGGTTCATCTCTCTGTCTCCAGAGTTGAATGATCTCATCAATGATAGCAGTGTCAAGTTGCTCGGGTTCGATAACTGAGCAATACGTGTCACGACATGGATGTTACTACACTGTAAAGAGATGTCTACAATAGACTCTAACCAAATGTGCCTGTGCTTTGTAGAACCATGACCACACTTTTACAGACCCAATCATGAGTCGACGGCATTCTAGAGACTACATCAAATGTACATTGGAATCTTCAGAGACTGCGTGAATGAGCAGGCGAGTTTCTTCTGCAGGGGGGCAAATCTCTGGAAATATGGCGAACTGCAATCATGCATCGCAGGCGCTCTCGCTTCGGATATGGCGTCTAAAGAAAGGCCTTCTTTAGACACACGGCTGGCTATCGCTCAGAGACTGCAAAGTGAACGCTTGTTAGACCCAAGCGTCAGCCGAGTTTCTCCGGTTTCTCGTGTTGGATACGCGCCCAATCACGAAGCATCGGCAGAAGGGCCTCCCACAAAGACCGACGGCAGCCACACTTGAGACAGCGCGCGCGGTTATGACCAATCCAGATTATCCAACCAGCCAACAGGCCCCCGAGTAAGCTTCCCGGCTCCCCGGGCTGCTAGCATGTGTTGGAGATGGGCGGGATTTATTGCCCAAGTTCGAAACCACAAAAGCCCAGCCGGTCGCCGTGAAGAATCCAGGTCCTGACCGACGCGCTCATTGTCAATCACCACTTTTCTTTGGCCAGAAAGACACGTTGAGCTGTCGACCAAATTGCCCAGTCGCCATGCCCGTCGCACCGATCATCGCGCTATCACACGGGGGAGGTATGCATCTCGCAATGTCGACAACTTTCTCTGTCTCTCCTCCGGGCCGGGCCTCGTGTAGCCCGTAGAAGACCGAGCTGACGCCATGTTCCCTTTCTCCAGGACCCATGCCCGTCTTGGACGACCCTGGCCACAAGTCCATCATCTACTCCCTCAAGAACAGAGTTCCCAAGATTCTCGGCCTCGGCACGCCATCGCAACCTCGGGCCATTGTGCTGGTGACGGCGCACTGGACAACGGGAGATCCAATCATTTCCTCGGAAAAGACCCACGACCTGCTCTACGACTATTCCAATTTTCCGCCCGTCGCGTACACGTTCAAGTATCCTGCACCTGGTGAGCCTGACGTGGCCAAGAGCGTCAAGGCCGCCTTTGATGAAGAAGGGCTGAAGTGTGAGCTGAACGGGGAGCGCGGATGGGATCATGGCGTCTTTATCCCCATGATGCTCGTCAACCCCAAGGCCGACGTTCCCATTGTCCAAGTGTCCGTCCTTGAATCAGAAGATGCAGAGAAACATTTACGCATGGGCGCTGCCCTGTCGCGTCTGCGCGCCGACAACATTGCAGTGATTGGTTCGGGCTTCGCTTCATTTCACAATTTTTCCGTCATGAGAGGGCTGCGCAATGCCTCGTCGGCTCAATTCGCGTCCTTCAAAGCCCAGTCCGATGAATGGAACGCAGCACTTGCAAAGGCCGTGACGGCCAAATCCAAAGAGGACCGCTGGGACGGGCTCAGGGGCTGGAGGAACTTGCCTCATGCCGACACAATGCATCCTCCAAGGGGTGGCGAGCATTTCATGCCTCTGATTGTGTGCACAGGCGCGGTGAGCGACGAGGACATTGCTAGGTCTTATACGGACGAATACATGGGTGTTGATATATACACTTTCTATTGGGGCACAGAGCAAGTCGAATGATGGGGTTTTGAAATTACACGAAGGTAGCTATGAGTTGCGGGAACGATGTGAGCCATTATACTCATAGCAATCAACTATTCCATTGCTGACCTAGCTTTTTGTTTGTGTCTTTTATCAGGGATAATTTGGTAAACCTCCGTGTTATGGGTTTGCCCGACGCTTGTCGTGCTTGTCAAGCTCGGCTGTCGATTTTGAGTGTCTACAAGACTGGTCATCCAATCGTCGTGTATGCGTCAAGGTATGAAGCTGTTCGATGTACAATTGCGCTCTAAAACGTGATTTCTCCTCGTAACTTCTATAGCTAACAGCGGAGATTGCATGCAGAACCCGTGCTGTTTGTTAGTCGCCCCTTGATGTTGTCTGGTGAGAACGTGAAGAGTTGAAGAGAGGCCGTTGGCTCAATAACAATCAAGGAGTCGTTCAGGACGCGTCAGCCTTTCTGTCTGAGGAGCTCTGAACCTTAAGTGAATGCAGGAGACTCAGGGGCATTGTCGAGACGATTACGCCGCATCCATCCCTTCCATTGTTTCCTGACCTCTCCCCTTATACCGCTGCGGCTGTGCGTCCAGACACGAGCATCGCCTGCAGACTCGGCGAGGCTGATGCTCTCTGCAGCCAATGCTACAGTAGCTTACGCGTCGCCTCGTGTCCCAACATAGGACGCCCATACTGTCCGTGGTCCGAGCACATGCACAGCACACACAGACTAAGCCAGGGGAATCGAAGCAACGGCTTCGAGGCTACTCCAAACACGGTAGAAGGGAGGCAAAGCCAGGGCCCACTTGTTCCGCTTTCTTTCTCGAACAGACTGCGTCTATGGCGGACATGTCGGCTATTGAGGCGCTAGATGACTTGGGCATTTCTGACCGGGATCGAGCGAAGGCCATGTGCAGGGATTGAAACTGCAGCGAAACCTAGACCACACAAGAGCACAGTGATCCTTCGTGTAGCTCGCCTGTGAGCCGTTGCGGGAGGCCTCGATCCTACCACTTGGAGAGGACTGGGAGGGAGCCCATGCGCGTAACTCCAGCTGAGGACATGCGCGGACCAAGAACTTTGTTCCCGTTAGACGCTGTAAGTACAGCTGGCCAGAGGTCAGCCAGCTTCTCCTTAAGGCAAAGCCGTACTTGCCTGCGGCAATGGTCCGGCAAGTTCCTAGACACTGTCCCTTGAAATGCCTATTGGATGAATTGGCCACATAGACTTGAGGCCTTGAACATGGCGTCAGATAGTTACATGTACTCTCGAGTTGCTGGCAGTCTTCAGAACACTTGCTTAGAGACTTAACAAGGTCGATTGGGTTATTGATGCAAAACTGCAATCTACGTGTGTATACTTACCGTCTTGTTCAAGTCATGTAACATGCCCATCGTTACAGTCCTTCTCGTAAAGTTTGGATTCAATGCCTCCCCTTGAAGATCGGCATCGGCAAGTCAGCGTGCCCGTCCCGTGTCTATTGTGGGCCGCCGGAGCCGCCGGCACTCGCGGTCGGGCCACGGAATGCTGCGCCGACCTCTAAGTTCATGCTCTGATGCAGCAGCTGTTCGTGTAAAGGTGAGCGAGCGGGATTCTGCACGTACATACATCGGACTTCGGGTTGATCCCCGTCGCACCGCCTGCGCTCGGAGGATTCAATGGTTCCAAGCCGCCCTCTTTCGGGAACTGCATCTTCGTATTCTCCGTACCCAAGCCCAGCTCGTCGCGTTCGTATTGTCCGATTAGAATCTCTGTACGACCGGTTGGAGTCTGCATTGGACGGCAGATCAACTTCTTGAGCCTACAATGTGAAGAGAGCGAGTCAGGGGCGTCAGCTGCATATGTGCTTATACGGCACGCCATCTCAAGGTCGAGCGTTTTCAACACATCCGTCGTTAACCGACTCGGATTTTCGAGTCTCACAAGACTTCGCATTGTCTTCTCGACGTCACTGTGGCGACAGGACGAAGAATAGGCGACCCAAAGCAATAGCGTGTCAAGCGACCAGTAACATGGCTCTGATTTCCATTGTGTTGCCGCGGCGCGAAGGCAAAGGCTGTCCGTTTCAGGGGTTCTCTTGCCCTCAAGGTCGTCTCCAGCCATCCTGAAACAATGGGTCAGATCCCGGATCTCTATCCGCAGTCATTTCCGGCCGCCACCAGCAAGAGCGCCGAACTGCCGCCGGCAGTCTCTTGTTCTGGAGCTCAGATTCCGCCTATACGGATTTGATGTCTAGTCCATGCGGCTGCACTGCCGAGCCCATCTGTGCGTCCCGTCGCGGATGATACCTCGTCAGGCACTGGGCGAGCTCAAGGAGCTGCTTGCCGATGCTCGCCGACGTAGGCGGAGCAGAATCCGTGTAGGGCTCTCCTGGGGCCCTTTTCAATGGTCCTGGAGGTTTATATAAAGCAAACGATGCCTCCTCTTTTGCCAAGAGCTCATCATCAACACGCAGTGCGCCGTCAAAAGGGTTGTTTCCTTGTCTTTCTCTCGCTTGAGCTCCTTTTCCTTGCCACCACTCGTTTCCTGATTGGCATCTTACCGCTCGCTTTCGTTATTCACTTTCACCATATTGAACTCTTGCTACCAACATGAAGCATTCCGTCTCTTTGACGGCCACTTTGGCCATGATGGCTGGTCTATCATACGGGTTCCCCAGGAAGGAGGAGATTATGCGCCGGGCGGCTCTCCAAAAGAGAGCTTCGGCGGAGTTGATTGGTGACCTCCTGACACTCCAAGATAGCCAGCTCACGCAGACCGGCAAGGACATCAAGGCCATTCTTCTGGGCACCACGCGAGGGATTGACACGACTTCCAACTATACCAACGTCCCTCAGATAAACTCGCCCGAGTGTCGCCAAGACACGTGCTGCATCTGGAAACACATTGCCGACGACATGGCCAGCAGCATGATCGGCGATGCCGGACGCTGCAACGACCTTGCTCGAGGCTCTATCCGTCTCGGCTTCCACGACGCTGCCAAGTGGTCCAAGAAGACGACCGGCGGAGGCGCCGACGGCTCCATCATCCTGGCCGGGGAATGCGAGTCTCGACCCGACAACGACGCGCTCCAACCGACCTGCGCCCAGATGCGGACCTGGTTCGACAAGTACAAGCAGTTCAACGTCACCGTCACCGACATGATCCAGATGGCTGCCAACGTCGGCACCGTCTCCTGCCCTATGGGACCCCGAGTACGCTCCTTCGTCGGCCGCAAGGACAGCTCTACCGAGTCGCCTCAGGGGCTCATGCCGCTCGGCTCCGACAACGCAGACAAGCTGATTGCCCTCTTTGCCGACAAGACCATCAGCGCCGACGGACTCGTAGCGCTTGTTGGCGCTCATTCGACTGCGCAGCAGCGAGCCTTCGATCCTGCTCGCTCCGGCGACCCTCTTGACAGCACTCCTGGTGTCTGGGACACCAACTTTTACAACGAGACGCTCGAAGCCCGAACCCCTCAGCGTGTCTTTAAGCTGCCCAGCGACATCAGCCTCAGCAGGGACAATCGTACCAGCGCCGCCTGGAAGCGCTTCGTCGGGTCCCAGGGTCAGGGCCCTTGGGACGGGGTAAGTCGATTCTTTTGCACCGTGTGATTCCGTTCGAGCTGCCAACTGACGTTCGCCAAGGCATATTCCAGGGAATACGTTCGTCTGAGTCTCCTCGGAGTCAACAACATCAACGAATTGACAGAGTGCACCAAGGTTCTGCCTGCCTTCATCCCTACCTTTGTCAACCCCGACCAGACTGAACTGTCTTCGTACCTCGCCAACAGCCCCCAGCCCGCGCAGTCGGAGTCGGCCAAACTATTGAACGGAAGCAGACTTAATGGATAATAGTATCTTAATGAATAGTACCATAATAAGATTCTCTCTCGGGCGAGAGTCTTCTCGTGTCGCCGGAAAATACGTTCAAAAAACCACAGGATTCAGGATATATGCGGAGTTTCGGCTGTTTCACTCACATCTCGCATCACGGATTATAAGTTAGATTAGTAGTAAAACTTAAGGTCTATTACATGTAACGACACATCCTAACACAGTGCTTGTATACAGGATTGACTAAAACATTACGGGATCCTCGTTGTTCCTCCTATTTTGCCAGAAAAGATCTCTTTGCGTTTGTAACAAGCTGTCGTGAACGGGTACACAACCTTCGATACCGTGCTACAGATGACAATCATGGTATGTGAAGTTGCTCATGGTCATCGATAATCATGTGAAATCATCTCTGAACATCTCTTAAGTTTCCTAGCTCCTGAACAGGTTCGCAAGCTATGGAGACAACATGAACCATGCGGCGGTCAACAACAGGCAACCCCTGAACGAAGCACCACCCTAGACACTTGAGCACGAATACCAAACGTTCCCGCACACTTTAATATTCATCTCATGCATTCATCAGAGAACCAAATTCTCCATTCAATCTCGCATCTTGTCTTATTTCTTCCTCCTTGTCATTGCAAACCCCAAGTGGCTTTCAATGGCGAGAAATCCAGAAATGAGCACAAACGCGCAGCTGCGAAATCGCATTCAAGACAACACATGTAGTAAGCCCCTGTGTTTTCGTGGTCTCTCCAGATGAGTATTTCTCATCCGAGTCGTGACGAGGGCCAAAATCGTGACGAAACTGTCTTTAATATGGTTCAAGAGGAGCACCACTTGAGCCATGACACTCAGGTACGCTGACATGAACGTGTATTCGCAACGCCATGTACGAGTAGTGAGATTTTGGCCAAGACCTGACGAGAGTGGCTGTCGGCTGTCTCGCGACTTGTTCTGCTGCCTTGGCCATTCCCCTGTCTCAGGCACGATGCTCTGAGTCTGATCCATCAACGATGAACCTCTGCTCACGACGCGTCACTTTTCAACAACCCATGATTTCATGCATGCATTTTAGATTGTCATGGTCATCTATTGTCCTGTTTACTATTGACTTTGGACTCGAAGAACGGATTAAAGAGACTTTGGCGCTTCTTTCAAGCGCAGTAGCGTCGGCCCTGTGCGGGCACCAGACATTAGCATTCCGCATCTTTTGCGCGGAATGCATTCCTTTCTATCATGAACCTTTCCCAATTACCGTCCCGTCCTCATCCAACGTGGGAGGGACCAACATGCTTTGATAAATAATACTTTTTTACAGGTCGAGGGGACTCGGTTTAAGCCCCCAGATGGGATGGATCAAGTCACATTCCAAGCTTCCGTCCACCTCTTGCGGATGGATCGGAGATGCGCCCGCGGGCGGGTAATGACCACGCCTCGCAAGGCTGTGCTGCTAACGAGGAGATGGAATGTGCGCCTTTTGGTCGAATAATGTACGTGAGGCGCTCACCCGGGTTTTGGGTGGGATTAATGGGATGAGAGACCGTTCGCCGCCAGAGTGTGGGCAGTCTGGAGCGAGGCATCTTTGAGACGCGGGATTTGAAAAATGCTGCTTCATCGGAGCGAGACTCGACCGTTACTCACGTCGAATTGCCTGACGTGCATGCATCTCCTCAGGTTGCGCTGCTGGTCCGAGGTGCCTTCGCAGTTTGCGTGGAAGACAATCGTCTGCCCGCCGACAACCGCCGACGCACCTCCTGGAGCCACGAGGCCGAGCGCGTCGTTGGTGACGATCAACGGAGCGGGCGCGCGAACGTAGGGTCCCCTGACGCTCCTCGACGTGGCGTAATGCACGTTGTAGTCCGGCTCGGTGAAACAGCCCGCGCTAAAGAAGAGGATGTAGGTTCCATCGGAATGCCGGTAGATGAAGGGGGCCTCGACCAGAGGCTCCGTGCCCACGCGGTCCAGGATCGGGCGCGGCGGGCCGAGCTTGGTGATGCCGTCCGGGGCGACCTCCTGGAGCATGATAGGGGTCGGTACCCTGGGCTCAATGCCGTTGCCGCACTCGCCGCCCGGTCCGAGGCTGTTGGAGTCTGTCTTGTAAGTCACGTAATTCCTGCCGTCGACGTCGGAGAAGGCAGAGGCGTCGATTTGGCCGCCGTCGGACAGGTCGCAGACAAAGGGCTCGTCGCTGGGGATATAGGGGCCAAGGATCTTGTCGCTCCTCGCGACGCCGACGCAATGGTGAGAGGTGTTGCCGGCGACCTCTCCGCTAAAGTACATGAGGTAGTTGTTTCTGCCGACGACGCGGACATCGGGCGCCCAGTTGTTTCGCTCGGTAAAGAAGCGGCCAGTGTCAGGAAGCAGGTCGACGCCGTCAAGCTTTTCCCATGGACCATCTGGAGACCGGGCGCGGGCCACTTGGGCCTTGACGGGACCGCTCTGCGTCGCGAAGCTGTACCAGGTGCTGTCAAAGTCTTGAATAATGGCCGGGTCCGGGAAGTCGCTGTTGATGGCCGGCGGGCTGGGTCCGACTCTGCTGAAGATGCTAGGCGCGCTTCGCCCGAGGAAAACCAACATCAAGCGCCGGATATTTTTGAAGCTGGGAACAGACATGATGGCGGCGTCTTCGATCAGGCTGACCTGATCTCGTGCCCAAAGAAGAACGAGAGGCTAAGGAAAGGAAGAAACGAGTGGACAGCAGCGTGGCAACAGACCAGAGGGCGCCATGCTGGAGGGTTCGACGATGCTTATAAGACGGTCATCTGGAGGCTGCAATCTGCCCATGCCCCTTTTGCCTGACTCACCCATGGACGCCTTTCCCTTCATCCCTTGGCTTGGCTTCAACACCTCTGATCTTGAATCATGCTCCCAGCAGGCTGACATCGGACAAGCTTGCCGCTCATTGCCCTGGTGGTTGCGACCCACTTGTTGGAAGTGAGACAGGACCCGCGAACGCTGCCTCATGCGCAGGGAACCTCATGACAAGGGAGTGAAGATTGGAAAGGCCTCCGCCCGGGCTCCGGGTAATTTTCTACCTGAGAACAACGATGCGCACTTGCGGATTGCCCGGCCGAGACTGCGGGTCGTGGACTCGGAAGCGCGCTCTGGGCGGTCCTCTCCCCACGACAACCGCAAACTCGGCTTTTTCGCACTCGTTTCAACGTCGCCGGCTGCACTGTCGAAAGCCCCGGGTCGAGAACCGCCATGGCGTTGCAACCACCTTCATCCAGGGAGGGGGGTGGGAAGAGAAGGGACTGCGAGATTAGGTTTAGATTCAACGGCTCCAACCACATCCAAATCTCCCGGATTTTAGGGAGATCGCCAGAGGACACACCCATGCCGACCATTGGAAGTGAAAGACTAACTGGATTGGATCGACTTCGAGTGCCGAGGTGGCATGTTGCGATGCCAAAGGGTTCTTCGTCGGAGATGCCGCACGGGCGTCGACATCAAACGCAGCTTGCTTATTGTCCTTTATTGGCATCCTGGGCCTTCCCTCTGTAGATCTCATGATCTCTTTGGAAACAAGCCACATTCAACGTGTCTTGCCGTCTGCTGGAGAGACTCTGTCTGAGGCCGTTTCGTTTCTGCCTGTTGCGTCGCGGACGCTGGGTGAAGAGACGACTGGTGTTTCCATGCCGCTGCAACTATCGAGGAGCATTGCTGACATGGAAGAAGCTGTCCATCATTCTTGGTCGCTTGCTGATCGAATACCTCCCTTCTTGTTAGCAACTTCAACTCGCCATTGCGCTGGATTGACAGTGGAGAGTTAATATATCCCCCGATCCAATGCTTACGTCGCACTCAATCCAGAGGGTGCGGGAATCCAATGGCTCACAGCAAAAGATCATCAGTCTTTGGGGATCATCATTAAGAACCAGACTTTGCTGCTTTCTGTTTCGACTTCCGAATCTCCGAGATCGCTCGACCTAATGTGATTCGTAGATTCACGGCATTCCTATTCTGCACCGCGGCACATGACTTGAGCAAGCAAAGACGGCGGATGCATCTAAGCAAAACACATTTGGATCCAGGAATGAAACAGCTGATGAGTCCGGATACGCTGCCCCGAGAATACCGAGCAACACGACATGTTTCTCCTTCGGCGATAGCAAGACCTCGGCTTTCAACCAGCACACTACCTAGGTATTTTGAGTCAAGCCTGGATTAGCTCATCAGCCAATCGCGTACAGAGGCGGGAGGATGCACGCAAACAAAAAGGCACCAACACTCGTCATGCAACAAAAGCAGTGCCGTTCGCCAGCACCACGTAAAAACAAGACGAGAAAAAAAAATAGAAAACATACAGCAGCCGGTGTTCGCTGGTCGTCACCGACCCAACTACTAATCTGCCCCTTACCAGTTTAACGGATGGAGAGCGGACGGGATCCGGTCTATTCTGGTAGGTATGGCCGTATGTGATGACTCGAGGCAAAATCTAGGTCTATCTTCCACGAGACGCGGAAACATCTTATGGTAGGCCCTCGAGCATGACTTCTAGCGAAGTGGCTGTTTCGCATGAGCTGTTTCACAGACCGTGCACTGCTTTCTGGGGAGGCACTCCAGAATGCAAATTCCCCGTTGGGCGGGCCGCTTGGGATCGATTGCGCTGCGTTACGACTTGGAGCCGCTCCGAGTCGTGAGGTCTTGCTTCCATCAAGTCGATTCCAGAAGCCTTGAGAGGGCGACAGTATTCGACTGTTTGCCGGACCCAGTGGATCCACGACGTGGATTAACCGTCCCCAATCTGGGTTATGTCGTCCATTGTATCGCCGTCAGTTGCCACATTTTACGCTTCATCAGGTCCTGCCGGCAATAGGCACATGCACTAGAGCAACTACGTGCATGTAGGGCCACAGAATGCAGAGCGGGTTTGCGTGAAAATTCCGGGATACCTAGCTGTTATGTGTCGATGCAGATGAAGGGTGAATGATGGTCGAGATTTGCAATGATGGCAGCGCTGACCCTGTGCCTGACTATTCATGTCATCAAGGGGCGATGACACGTGGACGCATGCAAGAAAGCGCGCTCACGCTTCCAAGGTGAACCATGTCGTAACCATGTCTTACCAAAGAAGACTGTCCGTCGATCCCGCCCCTGAAGGGAGTGGCATGGGTCGACTCCGGACGACGGGAGGACCTGGCGCTAGGCAAACGCCAGCAAGAGGTGGTGGGTATTGCTCTCGACAGCGCGGAAACACTACTGCACCAAGGGCAATAAGCAGAAGCAATGCAGGGCGAGGCAAGACGGCTTCGTTACTCGAAAATCTGTTTCAACTCTCAACCTATCCCTGGTGGGATTGACGGGACGAATCCTTAAGCGCTGGTTCCATCATTCTTTGCGGCGAAGAAAAGCAAAAGGCTTGCAGATATTGTACCAGCTTCACCATGCTAGACGTTTGCAAACCGACGTTGACGAAAGAGCCCGTGCATGCCCTGAAGATGATTAGCCTGAGGCCTCGGTTATGTCCATTTTGCCCTTGAGTCAGGGTGTCTTCATGTTGACTAGGTCAATAGGCTTTGGACAGTATTGAGGCCGTAGTCTGGCCGTGAGCTTTAGTCGACTGCTATTGTCCTTGCTGACTCGACTGGCTCTCGCAATAATCTTTTCGGCTCATTCTGGAGCTTTGCGCACAGAAGCTTGGTTCATAGCATGCAAGAAGCCCATGCCGTACCGCTTTTGTGCTCGACAAGTCAGGACGAAGGCGGCCGCCAGGTCGACATTACGCGCAGATCCTCGCTTGTTTGTCAGAGTCAGCGGCTGTGCAAGATATGCCACCCTTGTCCTTGCATCGCGCAAGCTCCCGCGCCCTGTCCTGGTTGACCGACTCGCGTCAGCAAGGGCCGACGGCTGGAGCCGGCAACGCAGGGTCTGGGCCGTTTGATCGTCCAGTAGCCAGCTCGTGGACTGGCTGCCTTGTAAGCTTTTGCTTCGCCACACCGGGCAGGGCAGTGGGCGTGCTGACGGCGCGATAGTTTCCGAGTTCCGTCCCAACATCCAGTCTCTCGTCTGAACAAATGAGGTCCACAGGACGAGGATCACATTCCAGGATGCTCGTTTGCCGCGGGTACCTGCATTCGAAGGAGGAGAATGGTTGCGATAAACTCAATGAGGCCTGGCCTCTCATGTCGACCACTTTCCGGGCATTCATCAGGTAAGGCCTCGCTCGCATATTTTGCCCAACCGGCAAGTTTGCTCAAATCGCCCTTCCTGAACTCCGTCGCGGTTCAGGGTGCAAAGTTGGTGGACGTCAGAGTTACATTCACGTTGTCGCCTTTCGGGTGCCGTTGCTCAAAAATGCAAGGTGAGGTTTTCGAGTCAGCTTATACGTATGTGGGTTCGTTCCCTCTGCAAACGTCCCTGTCCATCGCATCGGGCCTTGTTGCCGATGTGCAATCGTTCAATAGCCGTTTAGGATGAATCGAATGAGATCTCGGATGAGGCAACTGCCATGTTGGATCTTGATCTCACGCTCGACTGGCGAGATATTGAGCTCGCAATTGTGATGCGGCATCTGCACTATGAGCATACCAGCCGCGAGTACGAATACAGGCCGTAGGCAAAAGGTTAGCTGGATTTACAATTGAATTGCTCACTCGAGATCGGCTGGACTTGTCACAGAGCGATCTCGGCCCGCGGCTACTCGTCTTGGTCGGCACTTCCAGGAAGTCCCTCCAACGAGAGTAATTGCCAGTAAAGGACAGCGATCCGGGGAGAGCCTGCATTGTAACTTGCGTCGCCGGACCGCGCCAAGCGTCGAGGCGGAGCCAGGTGCTGCGCGGAGGCCATCGTCTCTGCTCGTTACGGTCGGCCTGTGGAGCGAGTCATGCCGGGAGGAGCGGCCGGCGACGCTGTATGGGGCGGCGGCTGCGGCGCATCGCTATGAATCTGCACATCGTCTTCGATCCGGGAGGACGCTGCTCTGTTGTCGGCGAAGCATCCCATACGGCGCTCTCGAACGCAGATATTCGTCCATGACACGGTTGCAGTCAAAGGCTGTGACTTGATGACGTCGCCGCCGACGACAAGCCCATCGGTCTTGCAATTTTAATTGCTAAATGCCGCATCGCTCTCTTGACCACGCGGAATCGAATGCTCAATCAATATTGGCCGCGGATTCACAAACAATGGGCAAATGATTCGCAAATTCCCTCGTCCAAATGTGGAGACGATTAGACGGGCGTGTGCGTGGTGATTCTCGACGGACATTTGGAGCTAGGACGGGCGACTGAACGACGAGTGGCATTTTCTTCGCTCAGGGGGCGCAATTGAGACAGGCCTGGAGGCTTTTGGCGACGAGTCTGTTCGGGCTTTGACTCGGTTTCGCCTCCTTGATCAGGCGCAGAAGTCGAGGCTCCAAAGGGGGTTTGACTAAGCTCCACTCCTACCCCCGTGGTGACCGCCCTTGGCCGTCCTCCCTGTTCCACTCCTTCCCTCTGCCGTCCCCTTCTCTCCTCTACAGCCGCAAACAAGGGGCATCAAACGTCTTGATTATCGGCCAACCCGTAAGCGAAAGCCTCGGCTTCGGGCATATCCGGCGAAGCGGTCGCCACTCTACAAACGTTTTCCAGTCGGCGCTTGAACAGCTGAGGCTTTCACGACGAGCAGTCTGACGAGCTGGCGCCGTCTGCATCTTGGACAGCCATCTACAGAGAACGAGGGCGGATTGACGTCAAAAAAAGGAGCCGTCTCAAACGTCGAAATAGGTTTATTGCAAGATTACTATTCTTCGACTTCAATGTCCCCATGTGCCTCTGTTCACTGTTGACCAGTCGCCCAGGCTTCGTCAGTGGTCACAGGGCGTCGACGACACAGATCAAGTCAATGTCTTCCGATGCCATTTGCGCCCCCACGAATAGAGAACCCGATTCTACATACGTCTTGAACTCATTTACCCCGTGACCAGCCGGTTTCCGCTTGCTATCCGGCGCGATGTCATGGATTCACTGTTCATCTGCCTCGGTGATCCCATCCAGCCGTCGGGACCGTCATCATGAATCACCCTAATCCATTCGCGAACTGCCCCCGGCCCTCTTTGCTGAATCCCAACGTCGCTGCGTTGGCCGCGTCTCGCCCGAGAAACCCCATGTTTCTGGCGTCACATCCCATTGAGAGTGACCCCTTGCTCCAAGCTTGTATCAACTTTCGCGCCTGCCATACCGCCAAGTGCTTGTTGAACTTGTGGATCTTTGAGATGATTTTATTTTGCAGCGTCTGTCCGAGACTGTCATGCCAGTCCGTCGTAACCCATTTGATATCTTCGCGCCCAAGTGGGCATATTGTCTCTGGCACGTTGGAGAACGGGTCAACCATGGAGAACTCGACCTTGAGCATAGCTGGGTTGCAGCTGTACGTCGCCACTGCAGAGACTTCAGCCTTGCAGATTTTCGACTGTTTGCAGGCCTCCATATTCTCGTGGCGATCCGGGCTGACTGAGGAGAGCTTGGATTAGCTGCTGATACAAAGGGATAACTTCTCAACGACAGATGTGCGCGAACCTACCACAGATGCGACCAGCTACCACTGCTGCCTCTATGAAAAATTCGAGCTCTGGTCTGAGAAGCTCACCGGCTTTGCTGCTCGACCAGTCGTTGAAAACGGCGTCCAGGAAGCTTTCGACACTCGCTCGCGTCTTGGCCAGAGTCGCCTCCAGATCGGTCGCGGTGCCACACGCGTGCAAGATCTCGAAGCACTTGCTCAGTTGCTGCTCCGTCAAGTGTTCTACCGATAGAATCGGTCTTGCTACACCCGGGTGGCTGTCACCACGCGCAAGCGAATCGAAAAGTAGCGCGCGCCTCTGCTGCGACAGCACGGTACTGGTGAGAGGCGCGGTGTAGACGTGGATGGGCGATTCGGATTCCCGTTGACGTTTGGCAGTGAGGCGTTCAGAATGCCTGTTTGATGGCGGGCTGCTATCAGTCAACAGCGATACCAGAGCGGGCGTGTTGGATCCCGACACTGGAGCCATGGCTAGCCGAAATATGTTGAGGCGGCAGCATGAGATGAAGCCCGCGAGAAGCTCGTGGAAGTTGGTAGGAGTGGCAAAGCGAGATGAGATTCCCTGCGCGCGAGAAAGTTGGAGTAGCTTTCGCCGCTCTGGAAAGAGGTGCGAGCTCGTTGTTCAGAAGCTGGCACACCCCGGCGTGTGGGAGACCAGCCTGCGAGAGAAGCGAGGAGTGAGTGGCTGTTCGCAACATGTTGAGATCTCGGGCAACTCTGCCATCTGTCATTGAGCGTACGAGGTGGTGTTCAGTTACGACCACTGTTCGGCGCAACTCAACGTAGCGGCACCCTCGTTGTCCATTCACGAAGCTCCAGGTAGAACCCGGATAAGTGAGTTCTCTTCCATTCTCAACTTACTTATCGCAACTTCGCTCAGGCCCAAGGTGACGGTAAAGCGAGTCGCATAGGTGCCTAGCCTTCATCGAGGCTGCACGCTGTTCGCGATGAAGCTGCAGAGATGCCCATGCTTCGCGACGCAGCTATTCACGAAGTGTCTGTCGATTTGGAGCGTCACCTCTCGCGTCACCTTGAAGCTTAATCCAAAAGATGATTGAATAGCCTCTGCAAACACCATGAGAAGCTCTGTTCTTGCCTTTCGGTCTATGTAGACAGCTACGGCAGGCTTCAGACCTGCGGAACACACACACAGCACTTCCAAAGTCTTACAACTTTGGAGTTTGCTCGAATGACCTTTCTGCGAACTCAGCCCCCGTTTGCCAAAATATGCCGATGCACCCAAAATTCTATATGGTATCGTAGTAACACCGAAATCGCATTGGACCTCCACTTGTTTCTGATGAAAACGAGAAGATGTTTGCACATGGCTTAAAGGACAAGCAACGGCCTGTCGTCGCCGCGATGCAGGGTCTCGTCTTTCTCGTAGTTTGCGCGAATGTAGCTTCTTGGGAGAGAGCCCAGGCCCTTTTTGGTGTTGCTAATGCCAAAGACCAGCGGTGGCCTGCCGGATACCAGCGTCATGAGCGCGGAGAGGACGAGCGCATCGAAGCACCGCATCGGCCGCGACAAGATGACGGGTTCGCCAAGATCACCTCCAGGGCACAGGTCAACCAGATACCACATCCGGTTCGAAGCAAAGTATAGGTTCGAGGGCGACAAGGCGCGCGAGATGGTCGGCGTGGTGTGAAATTCTTCCGTAAACTTGGCCGCCTTTTCGTCCACGGGCAGCGGCTTGGGTGCGTCGTGGCCGAGGTGCTTCGCCATGGCCTCGCGATAGGCGTTGAAGGCCCGGATGGCATGGACCTCGCCGGCCGGCGGCGTCCTGCGGCCGACTTCCCACAGCGACCTCTCCTTGCCGAGGGCCGGCTTGACAACAGCCCAGGTGTGTCCTACGAGCTCCCCCGACGGCAGCTCGTCCTGTCCGATTGCCGGATCAGGGTCTCGCAGGCCAAACCAGATGTCCACCTGGTCGCCCTCACTCAGACAGGCCTTCATGGTCTGATAGCACGTGGCGAGACGTGGCGTGCTGCAGCCTCCAGGCGCCTTCATGACAAACTCGTTGGCAAAGTCAATCGCTGTCTGTCTCGAGAAAAATAGGTGGCCCTGGGAATTGAAGATTTGCTCGCTGGCCTGCGGGCCAGGAATGAAGCTCATTCGTTCCATGTCTAATTATTGTTCCCCGTCTCGTGAGTGTTTCTGAAGGACTGGACGAAGATGTTGATTTAGGGGTCCTGTGAGTCGGACTTGTCTGACACTTTTTACGAACTGGAATTTGTTTGCAGAGGGAAAACGAGGGGAAAGCAGGTTTATCCATTCAAGACTCGTTCAATCTTGCCACCCGGTTTTTATAATCGAGTCACTATTAATAGGCAAGGTCAGACACTGTCTTGGGTGGTTGGACTGTGTCGAGGTCTTAGCGTCGGCGCTCCACGGCTTCAGCTCGGCGCGTTTGCCAAATGAACAAGACATCAGCTGGTAATGAACTTGTACAGATTGACTTGCTCGGAGATTCTAGAACCCAAATTCAGTTTGGGAAACAATGTTGGGAAACCCTCATCATCTCTCGACGCGACTCCGTGACATGTGTTGATAACTACATGTACCAAATCACTCGACTACATCACGTTTACTGGCCAAAGATAAGGGCACTTGTCGAATTAATGGAATCAAGTGTACGTTAAAGATGCAGGATATTTGTTTAACTGTCATGTTTCATTTTATGTAAGGTTGTAGTAATTAATGGATATCCAGATATTATTACCAAATGCCTATTACTTTCAGATTCCACCATTCTCAACCAGCCTGGTACAAGGCCAGAGCCGCAACATGCGGATTAAGAGGAGATAAGTTGAACGCCGTGACAAAAAGACCCAGGTCTGTCAAGGCGAGGAAGACGGTACCATTAATGGCAGGATCCCCTTAATAAGTCGAAGTATTCGGTTGGATAGTGTACCCGCTTCCATCAGAAACGTTGAGTAGTGGCGAGCATGTCACATTGAGCTGCGTGCCCAAGCCACGAACTTGGGGTCTCCAGCAGACGTGGAAGTGACATAGCTGTTGTTGGGCCCAATCATCCGGCCAGGCTTGTCCCACTCAAGGTAAACTTCCCGACCTGGGTAAGACAGCGGATTCGCCCTGTTGTGCCAGATTGCCGGGTCGCAGTTTTCTCCAACCGTGTGGGTGTTGAGGCAGCTGTCCTCACACGACACGTTTTTCGTGCTCAGGCTGTTGGCTTACCCTCCAGTTGTTTCGTTATACGCTTGCTTGCCACGGACCCGTGCAGGACTCGGCTGGTTCAAGACACGCAACGCAGGCGGATTTTGCCAAGCCAGCCGAGTCTGGTTCGCTGGACATGACGAGATGTACGGCGCAAGCAGTGTCCATGCCCAAGATTGAGGAATGCCGACCTCGAACCACACGGGCATGAGGAACAGTCCCTCGAATTGGCGGAAAATCATTTGCTGGCGGGCTTCTGTGGTGATGGACTGCAGCAGAATCTGACCAACCTCGCGGGCGTCGAGATGGTTGAGGAAGCCGCATACACCAAACTCGCCCCAGCGGTTGAGCTTCTGGCAAATGTCGATCTACTCGCGAACATTGCTGACTGGGTAGTTATAGGTGCATTGAACAGGCGCCTGAGGACCGAGCATATTTGTCAAGGCCGTCGCATGGCCGACTTCTTGGTTGGCCATGAACTCCAAGAGGAAGCGGTCCTCAGCCGTCAATCCCGCATCCTCAAAGTCCTTCATGGAAAAGGTGACCAAGCCCCAGTGAAACAGATCGAGTTCGACCTATTCTTGATACAGGCCCAATGCGATGGACTGGTAGTCAAAATCGCTTTGCACTCTGTACACGGGCTCAGATCCGTTGGTGCCTTGGCCGCCGCTTGGTGTGTAAGGCGCCGGTTGCTTGTGGTGAAGCTGGCCGTCGGCAGGGTACAAGAGCTTCTGCGGGTTCGGCGGCAGGTATGGTATTGTTTGCGCAATGACTTCTGTTGAAATGGCCCCTGTTGTGGTTGCCGAAAGTCCATCATAAGAGCCATGAGAAGTCACATCGGAGTGTGGTACTGCAGGAGGTGCCTCTGTGGTAGGAGCTGGGACTTCTTGCGTAATTCCACTATTTGTCCGTGACGCCGGGACAGCCTGGCAAACGGGCAAGGCAATGGCAAACACCAAGGTGTTTCTCAACGAGGCCTTTGAACGCATTGTTGTAGTCAGGCGGTGCGCGCAGCTCTCGACAAATCACAATACTCAAACGCGCTCACTCAGGCTCACAAGAAACTCATGGAAACGGCACGATACATGTTAAATAAGACTTCCTCGTTACAAACGTCCAAGTCTGTGATTAAAGGTTGACGTCGTGTATGCGCCGTTGCATCCGGGCGGCATGGGGATAACGTCGTCATCGACTCCGTTGCAAACGCCAACGAACCTGGTCGTAAAGGACCAAATCCCCCGTCAAGATAGTACCAAGTCCACCGTTACCATGCTCCTATGCATAGACAGAGGCGCTTTGTTAGCTTGTGCTGCGGCGGCAAGTGTTCTGGGGCCCATACGATCCAACCAGAAGCCGGGCATGGGTGATGGCTGCATGTAGGTCTGCTCATGACGCACTTCAGATTATCTCGGAAGAGACGATTCTTCTGGCAGCCCATTATCCATCCCCGGCTTTTCAAATCTCAAACCGGAAACCCCCTTGCAGGATTGACCAAACCACGGGCTCAACTGCCGATACGGCGCAGGATCAAGGCTGGTTGTTCGCTAGCGAAGTTCGCCCGGGCCAACGAATTCAACTCGTGCCATCCGTAGACGCAGACTAGTTGGCATTAAGTGATGGGAAATACGAGACATGAGCGAGAACGCCTAAAGATCGAATGACGTTCAGGCAGTTGAAAGAGACTTTATGTTGCCGCCATGTCGCTTTGCAGCTTGTTTCATCGCTGCTCAGACACTCGGACTGTTGTCCGGGACATGTGTTGACGGGTGCTTGCCGCGTGCCAAATTGGGCGCTCGGTTTACTTGACATCTAAATGTTGCCATTTGCATATTCGGGAAACTAATGCATATAGCGGTTAACCAGATCTTTCACCCAATATATATGATTCGTGGTGGCATTTCGCTTTAGGTGACAAGCACAGTGGCATAATTGGTCGAACCCGGGTCGATTATATCATTCACCAACGTCAACGTACGTATGTATTACCAAAGACGGATTCACGTCTTCGATCTTATGCATATCCAAATGGACAAGGACGACGATCTGGGGATCCATCAGGGCATCCATGTTCTCCGAGAGCGCCAATGTTGGCGCTGGGGTGTGTGTTCCCTCGTCCATGTCGCTACCGTTTGAACCCTTGTCGCCTCGGAAATCTTTCGGTTATAAACTTGACATCCAGATTATTCTAGGCTACGTACTCTAATGATGGGCTCTTGTTTCGTACAATCAGCGATCGAACAAGGGTGCTCAGTGCTATGCTGAGGGTAGATGATATTCCATGTCCTGACTTGCTTAGAGTTTGCCTTAGTGACGGACCACTTCATGTTTGCCCCACGATCGGGATAGCTTCTAGCATTTTCCATAGTGCCCGATGCATTTCTTCCTTCCATGTATTCCCATCTAATGACTGTTTGGCCAAAACTGAAAACTTGCAGCCGGTTCTTCGACTGCAAGTACGGCGTTACCGTGCAATAGATGTACCCGGTGGTGGCTTATTTCGATCACAGGCGAATATGACTCTGGTTCGGCCGCTCTGTCAATATTAAGGCGCTCATTCACGATGCTGCCTACTGCCTGGTAGGCAGTCACGGCTAGTCGAGCTGCTGCCTGCAGGCAGCAGCAGCATTCAGTCTCTCTATCATGTATATAAGAGGGATAAGAAGTCATTCACTAAATAGAACCCAAGAGTCTTTCGTTGCCCGATTCACAGGGGATCTTCTGCCCGATCGTCGCTCAGTCATCCATGCTCCTTGTGCGCCTCGTTGTGTGATAAACCGGGTTCACTATGCTAGGCACGCCCGTGACACTATTGAATACTACCAAATGTAACAGTTGACAAGGTCAACTCAACCTAGCGGACATACTTAGTGAATAGCAGCTTTGCTGATAAGGCCCTGTAGCTCGCAGAGACAGGTAGCAGGCATGAGTTCCTGCTTATTCTTTAGAGCTCCGGTCACACCGAGATCATGTCTTGTACCCAAGGGACAATTACAGGCATGTTGCACCTAATACTCGCTAGCTTCGCTGCATTTCGAAATGTAACGAGTTCGATAAAGATTGGCCGTATAGGAATCTAAATCAGGCACCTTTGTTAATCTGGTCAGTGCCGGTCCCGAATGCGATGCCCCTGGTACTTGGCCATGGCCCATGGCCCTAGTACTTACCTCGGACGGCGGTGCATCTCGGAGGCAGCAATCTCTGCCAGGCTCTGCGTTCTTGCACTGTTTACCCTATTGCGATATTAACATTCGATAGACCCTAGCCAGGAGACACAGAGACACTCACTTGCAGGCAGCCCTAGAAAGACGGAAAGTCAGTAGCTGCTATTATTACAGAGATTTAAAGGTATTACCTCTCTCTCGATCTGACGAAGAACCATGACTCTTACATCAGTAAAAGCATTGGTCTTATCATGCAGAAGCTTTGTGAAGATTTCAAAGTTGCCCCCGTTGATAAACTCGCGCTCAAAGTCGTTAAAAACCTTTTGGCCCAACTGCCGGTCAGCAAAATCCAAAATCTGGCTATTGATGAGCAAGTCGCAGGACGCGTTCGCATGTTGAGGGAAATCTTCCGGCTTCTGCTCCAACACACGGTCCGGCGCGCATGCCGCCATGTAGCCGTTATAGTACGGCCCGAGCTATATCATTTAATCAGCATGATAGCCTCTATATTGTCCCATGCGAAAATGACTTGCATCGAAGGGGATTGTCCATCTGCGATCACAGCATTCTTTCCGGTCCATATCCGTTCTTGCTTCACACACTGTTCTCTGTGGATAGACGTTAGCTTGTGGCCTCTGAAAGTATCCATGGATATGAGAGTGAATTACCCTCAAGCAGCCCTGTGCAAGCGTCCTTGAATTAGTCTCGTACGCTATAAAGTCTGCGCATGTGTTGGCCGTATGTCTAACTTGCCTGTTTCTCCCATTCGCGAAGAGTACGGAAGGTAAGAAGATCGTCGTCGTCTATCTCGTCATCGCTTATATGGTCCCCGAATTCATTATTGAACAGGTCTCTAATCGTCTCCTCCTTGGTATCCCACCAGTTCTGCTGCACAACGGCATCGCAGGAGACGTTGAGTTGCACTGGCGTGTATGCCTCGTTTATATGACACTGGTTTTCGCAGTTTTTGTAACCATCGCCTGGCTACAAGTACTTCATATCAGAATCTCGACTTCATTGCTTTGCTTCCCATGCTACATTTACTTACATCCGCGAGGCCTCCATTGTTACGGGAGCTGATATCACGACCAAGGTCCGCATCCCGTTGGGCGGACGCAAGGCCACCTACTCCGAGGAGGACAAGTCCAAAGGACAAATGCAGAGAGGCAAAGCTATGCATGTTGGAATGCCAGGTGTCAGAACAAGTAGCAATGAGAGGATGGAGTGCAGTGGTTTTGTAGATTTAGGGCGATAGATGACTGGGAAAGAGGTTGGGTAGCTTCACCTTTATGAACAGACAATTAACGTGAACAATTGGCATCATGCCATGACAGATGAATACTCAGAGCATAATTAGTCGGGTTATTACTGGGCCGAGCAGATAGCGAGCTGGGCTGCAGCTCTAATGTTCCTCAGAGCGGAGTCTCCCGCACGCTTCATGCAAGGCCTGGGCCTTGGGTGGAGTTGCATGGTTGACACGACTGGTTTTGGAAGGAGCCAGCGCGCGAAACACCAAGCCATTCCGGGCTAGCCCTAACAAAGGATGACGAACCTTGTCAGGGAGCCATAGACGGCCTTCTATTAGCCCTAGGTAGCGAGACTCTCCTAATATATACAAATAGGGCTATAAAGAGGGCGAAAGCTAGGATAGCAAGGTATTTAGAAGCTACGATACCCATAAAGGACGAAGACATCCTATATAGCTAGACTAGAGAGATCCTATGTATTCCTATTACTTAATTTATATAGATTGTTTACTTTATGCTTCCCCTTGTGATTTACTATAATAGCTGATAACTTGCATTGATGGATTCGGTGAGATAGCGATATATATTAGTAACGACATATATTAATAGCCTGGTTGACCGTCATGGCACCAGTCGGGGCGATTCGGATCTAAGTACGTCGATTGGCGTGTGTGGAACCATCAATCAGGTCGTTCTCCCCACCCCTATACAACTTTAACGTCTGATGGGATGGTGAGAATCATCGTTACAGAAGATGTGCCGGCCGTGGCGCCAAAGACGTACAACCTGGCCGTTGCCTTGCTTCGCCACCCCTTGGCTGGTTGAGAGGGATTTTGTGTTTCCTCTTTTAGATGTGCGAATTAGTTCGGGACGCAAGGAGTTAAAAAGCGTGGCAGTCTTGGTGCATTCAGGACCAGCAATCCTGTACGCAAGCTTAATGGGAATAGAATACAAGCCCTGTAATCTCCAAAGACATTGAACGACCAAGCTATTTACTGGATAATTGAGACCATCAAAGCAACAGAAGGCATTGTAACAAAGAAGCCTTGCTTGACCTATCCAAGCTATTAGACGGCAAAATCCTCAAACTCCACGACCGGCACCCAGTATTCGCCGTTGGGACCTAGCCCCTGAGAGAAGAGCTGCTCGGCAAAGAACTCGAAGCCAAAGACGAACTTCTTGGGGAACTTGCCAAACGCGTTCGACAGCCGGTGCGCGGCCTCGACGGACCTGAGCCCTGCCTTGACCGACCCTCTCAGCAAGCGGCGGGCCCTCTGCTCGACAAAGGGATTGCCGACCACTCGCTTGACCAGAGGCTGGTCACGAATGGCCGAAACGAGCTTCGTGGCTGGCTTGGCTACCCTGCGTATCTTTTGTACTTTCGACGCCTGAAGGGCTTTCGACTCCAGCCTTTGGTTGTGGCGCAAGCGATCGACAACTGCCCAGTCACCTCGCCCGACGCAGTTCACAGCGGCTTTTTTGCAAAGGCGCGAGACAGGTTCAGTAGCTGGAGGGTAGACCTTTACGAAATTGTTGCCTTGCTCATGCTTCGCTATGCCAACGAATTTGTTCTTGCCGTTCAAGATGACGCGGTAAGCCCCACGATCACTTCCTGTGGTCGGATTACGATCAGTATTATTGGAAAAATAAAAGGATTAGATGCTTCGCATACTCCCTGGTGTTGGCAAATCAAGCTCTTTGAGGTTGCTGTAACTGGTCTTTGCGCCCGGGGGCTTAAACAACTCCCGGTCGGGAACTGGTCTTTTATTTTCGTACCTGATGCCCTGGTTATAGAAGTCTTTTCTCGCGCCTTTGGACCCGGAAATGGCGCTTTCTATATCGGCCTTGGGCCAAGTATACGAGTTATCGCTGAAGGTTTCCGGTATATTAATAGCCACCGAGAGGCCGAATAGGCCAAAGAGAAAGACCCGCTTCATGTTAAACATCATGTCGAGTACAGAATCTACACAGCCAAATGGAAGGAAGGGAACGCAAAGACGAAGTCTGATGCTGCACGATATTTAAATGTGTGGGGGTGAGCTGAACGTGGCGAGCTGGACTCATCGGTGTCTCTTATATACGGTCGGTATTTATTTCCCTTTGTGTATTCGTACACGCCTAGGAAAAGGCGCCCTGCGCGCCGAAACCCCCCCTTCTCTTCCTCCCCACCCACGAGTTATTGCAAGGCCGGAGGGAAGAACCTTTCGTTTCTTAAGGCATCCGATCTATTCAGCCTGCGTCTACTCCTTACCGACTCAAGCAGCTGTGTTTAAACTGATTCTTGCATTTGATTAATGCCCGTAAAATTAGTTCGGCGGCCCTAACTCGATACGGAGATCACATCCTTATCTCATCATTCGTATTGTATCCAGGGTTAATAACTCGACCAAAAACGCCGTAGTGAAATAAAATTTCTCTTGCCCACAGGCTACCCGTGCCACGCCCCACTATATCTACGCATATCACGCTTATTAGCGTCGCTCTTTTCGCTTATATTTAGCTAGTAGCCCTAGTGTAAACTCCTTATTCTTTGCAGGCACCTAACAAAGTCTTACTTTGCAGCCTCTTTTCCCGAGGTGGGTTAAAGTGGGACGGAGCACGAGTAATACGAAGTCCCGGCAGTCTTTGCCTTGTTGTGTACCGCTTACTCAGGCGTGCAACTAATGAATAGCTGGGTTCTTGGATAAGCCGTATCGTAAGTAATGCAGCCACAGGAGCTGGTGGTTACTTATCTACCTCGGCTTATTCTAGAACGTGACTGTATTATTTTCCGACCCGCGTTATAACTTATGCGTGAGCTGGTATTGATTCGTGAGGAGGCTAATACAAGTGCCGGCATCCCTTGGCATGATCCTAGCGCTTCAGCTCCACCCATATCTTGATGCTTACTTCTATAAAGCTGTTAGCCATCTTCCCTTAAACTCAATCGCTACGTGTCTGCAAGGAATAACTATTGTAAAGGTCTTCTATTTGCAACCATGCGCAGCTTTGTCACGCTACTTCTGTCTTCCAGACTCATACTCCTGCCCGTTGGGGGAGGCAGCTTTACTTTTGCCCAGCAAGTCGCGGACCCTGGCCTGGATGTAAGTGTCTAGGAGAAAAGTTCAATAGTAAAACAGATATTCTAACTTCATTCATGTAGCCAAGTGATGGGTACTCTCGATGCGAAAACCAGTGCAAGGCTTCGTTTGAAAATAGTCCATTCGTGCCGGTGCAGCTTAATATTTCCTGCGATGCCGTTAATGACTTCACATGCTTGAACTATGACTACGGTTTCAATCGAGACGATATCGAGCAAGAATTTGGGCATATCGGTTACGAAGATTATCAGATCATGTGCGCAGTACGTAGCTGGGAGAAGGCAGTAAGTGACCTTGTACCAAGAAGAAGCGACGGGTTCCCGGCTAATTGGCATTTTGCTAGGGCTGCAAGAGGGTAAGATTTCAGTCCGTCTATAGCGGGAGTCTTTAACAACCTTAGCAGGGAGGAGAGTGCCGAAAGAAGTACCAAAGTCAGCAAGATATGAAGAAATGCTGCGATGACAGATGGTTCATCCCATATAGTGTAAGTGTCTATGGTCATGCGGTGTAATACACCTATTTGCTAACCAGAATCCTAGCTTGGCCCTTCCTATAACGGTTATATGGCGGGATGCGCGCCGGACTACTCATTGACGCTAGATGACGCTCCTAACCATAGAGTGACCAGCTGTTACAATATCCAAGTGATACTGAACAGATTTAAGCGCATGGAAGAGAAAAGGGTTCGCGTTGATCTAGAAGTTTACCAGCTACGCGAGTGGGAATGGAAGGTTCGTTCTTCGAGTCGTATTTACTACAAACAACGACGCAGCTAACTCGATTTGTTTCCTCAAGGGCTGCGAGCAAGTCAGTAATTTATTCCAGCACATCTCGAACCTACACCTCGTATCAACTACTAGAATAGAGATTGACTCTATACAGGGAGCTAAGTGTGCGACAACGTCCGATGAAAATTGTTGCGGTAATGGGGCGCCCTCGGCGGTAAGCTAGCCTGTAGCCCATTTTTTACAACAAGCATGAAAGTATGCTGATTTTGCACATTGCTAGACGGCTCATTTGGATCGCTACATGTCCAAGTGCGAAGAAGCGAGGAAGGATCCTGGGTCAGCTCGGGAGATTGACATTGCGGTAACAAAGTTCCAAGACACGCCTTGATAAGCCTGAAGGGCTTCACTGGTGGGGGGCAAGGGTCGGTTTAGCTTAATGCTGCAGTCTTTGTAGATAAAAGGATGCATATGGGGAGCTCCCTCTATGGATAGACTTGAAGGGGCTATGGGTCGGCATCGGCTCCGCGCAAACGTCAGATGACGACAGGCCACAGAAGCCTCCACCTTCCTTCCTTCTCTTGGATGTTCCGGACCTTTTGTTCCTATTTCGTAATTGTCCCAGCTTTCGCCGTCCTCTTGAGACACTTGCGCAATCTAGAGCTTAGGTTGAGCTTGGGCTCCCGGCATCAACGTCGAAGCTCCAGTGCCTAGACTTGCCGAATCTGGCTGCAAGACCATCAGCTCAATCCACGGCGACCGAGGACAAAGCGATTGTGTGCCATGGACAAGCTGCCCGTAACCAACGAGTCGCTGGGGGAGAAGCTATCTACCGAGAACAAGGTGCTCACCTGTGGAGCATCCGTCACGCAGGTCAGGATCCAGATGCAGACTCCGCAAGGCTCTCATGTCAGGGATTGACTCGATGACGAGCAGGACTTTAAGCCGCTAAAGAACATTTGCGCTCATCTCAATGCCTTTCATGCATACGCCTCTGATCCCAGTCGCAGCGTAGAGGCCAATCACTACTGCGCCCATGTCAGTAAGTGGCACCCAGCGTGTTTCGGTCCTTGGACAACACATCTAATGGCAGGGATCAAGACGATGAAGTGCGGCAGTGCCTTTTGTACGACTCACCAGAGCCCAGCGCTCGACTCATCGGCATCGAGTACATGGTGACGCCGCGCATCTACGAGACACTGCCGCCCGAGGAGCGCCGACTATGGCACTCGCACGTCTACGAGGTGAAGTCGGGCATGCTCATAATGCCCAACTCCGTTGTACCGGAAGCCGCCTGGGAGGTGGCTGAGAAGAAGGAGATGCAGCAGGTCATTACGCTGTACGGCAAGGTCTACCATCTGTGGCAGACTGACAAGGGCCATCCAGTACCCCTGGGCGAGCCTCAGCTTATGACCAGCTACACGGCAGACGGTCAACTCGATTTTGCCAAGGTGGCAGAGCGAGACGCGCGGTTTGGCACGAATTACGAAAAGAAACGGGAGGGCAGGCAGGACATCCCGTCGCCAGAGATTCATGCAGGTAGGTGAGTGCATTCGTAAGTCACCGAAATTGATGCTAAATTGCCAAAGACGCAGATAGTACCTGGAAGCAAGAGAAATAAGCCGCCAGAGCCTGTAATCCTGTGGCAACCTATCGCTTTGGCACACGTTGCGCAGAGCCAAGTTTGACACGAATCTGTCGTCAAGAGGAACAGAGCCGAAGTATGTTTGAGAATCAGAACACCTGTCAAGACGTGCCTGAAGACTGCATTTGTCGATGATAGTCGTTGTATTATCATATCTGTAATCTCGAAGTTCGAAATACCAGACGCTTTCAATCGTTGACAACAAGGACGCTATTGACATAGCAATCCCAGTGTAATGATATCGGGAAATCATAATCAATGTCCAGAGCTACGCTCTCTGATTTGCATCCACATGTCTGATATGGTAAAGATCCAAATGGCATTTGATTCTTGAGTTTCCATGGGTCTGTCGGGTTCATGAATATATTTTCTCTTCGTGTGGGACTTAACGTTGATCGCGCAGGAGAACATGAATGCGCCTCCAGTTTCGCATAGCTCACATGCAAGTAAAGGGCACCCGAGGCTGACCGGAGCCGATCGACCAACATACCTCACGATGTAGGACGAGGAGTCGTTGACAAGGAACAGCGAAGAGGGAGCTCGACTGAAATTAAGCCGTGAGCTTTCCCACTATTACATTCGGGTTTTTTCCCTCCTTCTGCAGCCAGGGAGCGATGAAGAAGGAAGAACTAGCCGATCTTGCTCCGGTGATTGGCATCATGTCCTTGACCATTTTGGCGGTAAACAGCTTGTTGTATGGGAACCTTGAGGAGGACTCAACTGTATTATGAAGGCCCTTGTGCCATCATAGGACAGATCTTGTGGCTGACCGCACACCGCAGACTCGGATGCGAGAAGTTGCCCAAACAAGTTTCCTCGAGTGACGAAACATATCAAATTGTGGCTTACAAGGCCCATGCATCATGTCTCTCCTCCGTCAGTAAGACACCATGTGGACGATGTCTCGTCCATGTTTGTCCCAAGACTTTCACTCGACATGCTTCAAGTTTCAAGACCCGGGAGCGGACTGCTGATTCTGCAAGCAGCAACCGTCCGTCCCGGGTGCGTAGGGCCTCGAACATCTTCGACTCGTTTTCTTGGCAAAATCTGGCAGGGAACATGGAAGCCTGCACGTCATGTTTCCCACTCTGCATAATGAGCATGTTATTTCAATGGCACGCCGTATTTCCATATACGTATGCGACCCTTGGCAGATGCCTTTCCCGTTGTTTGATACGGAACTGTTAATCAGGATTGGAGTCCATTGCCCGGTCCGGCCCTTCAGTGCTTGCAAATCCAAGACGAGCTCTCAACTTTTGCCTTGAAGCAGTGGTATTAGCACTTTTCTAAGAGTCACTTCCCAAAACTGAGAAGATGGCGAATTCATCGGTTGAAAACGCCCTTACCGAGGCCAAGGCACTGGTTTCGTGGCTTGAAGTATTCGACGGAACTTCCGAAACGCGTACCCCCTTACTCAGCGCGCAAACGACTTACGAGCTGCTCTCGAAGAGCCCTTAGACATGGCAACACGAATGATTGACAACATGACGATAGCCGGAGCCCTCTACGACCAGCATCCCCAGCATCAAAATTCATCATAGAATCATCAATGCTCCACATTCGCAAGTCGGCAATCTATACTTGAAGACTTGAAATCTCAATTGTTATGCCGTGCCATTGCTAGCCAGCCTAAGCTCAATAACCGCCGCACCGTCCCTGAATGGCCAGGTCTTGTGTCTGACGAGGTGACCCTCACCACCAGTTTCTATAAGTGCATCCCACTCTGCCTGGTTTCTAGAAGGTCTGCTAACGCTGGCAATCATGTGAAGATCCAGCAAGTCGAACATTCGGGATCGACCATGCCCAATATCCTCCTCCGTGTCCAGAAAGTCGTGAATGAGCAGGCGTGACGCTGGACCCATCGCATCGACAATGGCTCGAAGTATCAGAGCACAGTTACTGTCGGAACTTGTTAACCTCTCCAACGAAGCCAAGACGTTTTGAGACTCACTCGTTAGTGTTGTCCATCAGCACATGGCTCAATAGATACACGCTTGCTTCTCGACGAGGCTGCTGCGCAAAGTAGCTGTGCGCTTCCCAGCTGATGCGGTTCGCCACGCTTTCCGGAAGTTTTGCTGCCACGCTTGTGACAGCAGCAGTCACCACATTATCGTGGTCCTGAACCACAAACCGTAGCTGTGGGCATCGGGACGCCAGTCGAATCGCCTGCTGTCCGTTTCCGCCGCCAATATCCACAACCAAGGAGCCGTCTGGCAAGTCTTGAAACGGAAAGATGGATTCTATTGGACGATCCAGCTGTCCGTCGTAGTGCCCGGCCATGGCGCGAGAAAACCGTTGGCCTCGATTGATGTCAACGGTGTGATAGTATTCGTAGAGCGTCAGATCCGCTGCCAAGCTTTGGTTATGTTCCCGCTCGTCCCTTACTTCTCTGGCTGATCATTTGCTTACTTTGAAACGCTTCACAGAATGCAGCCTGGCTGGGATCGTCTGGAATCTGATATTTGTGTCGTGACATGGTGCGGGACATGAAGGCGCCGATCATGAGGCCATCGTCCGCGCTGGATAGCTTGTTAAACCCGGCATCGAGTAGGCAAACAGATAGTACTTGCATGTAATGTACTAAGCTACCAAGTTTTTCATCGCGCAAGCAGAGAGAACGCTCGTTTTGTCGATAGAGTCCGCTTCGAGGTTCCTCAAAGATTGACTGATGGACACACAATCTCATGATTCGGCCTGTGAGGTCAATCTTGGGCTTTGTTCCGTGCAATATGTTTCATGATCTTACCTATCAAGACGGACGATGCCCCGGTGCACTGGGCAAGGTGATGAATTTGCTTCAGTCCCGTCAGGATCCATGTGCTGCGGAATGCTCAAATCCATGCAAAGGCGGAGCGCGACGCTGTCAAGGTACGACCATGCGGCCCGAGCTACCCAATGATGGGGGTTTGATATCATAGCTTGAAGTTTTGTACTTGCGTTCACAATGGCCTCGGCCTGCTCCTGTAGATCACGACTCTGCTGCAGATCGATTTTTCCTGGGGAGCCTTACTCCCAAATCCGGGCAGCAGCAACATATTGCGTCACTTGCTCGCTGATTGACGAGGACAGCGACAGCAGACTGTCAAGATCAGGTAGCTCAGATGCCATCATGGATTCTTCAAAGGACGGGCAAGTTATGAACTTGTGCAACGAGAGATGAAAAGTGTCGGCTAGTGTGACGGAGTTCCCCGTTCAATCCTTGGTCGTGGAAGGTCTCAGTTTTGACCCGGGGGGGCTTATTCCCTCGGTTCAATACGTACGACGGTGTGTAATAGACAGGTAAGAGGACTGTCCAACTATCTACATGCAGTCTGTCACGGCGTCCCTTTTATTCGATAGGCCAGCTCTTGTCAGAGACAGCCACGAGACCAGACACCTGGCCGGCGAATAGAAGACCTCGGAAGACATGAGCAAGACATCGACTCACCGGAGGTTACATCAGCATGTAGATTGTTTGCGCCTTCATCGCTGAAGATTGAACGGGGATGGGCGAGTTGCCTTTGGTGTATTCAATTCAAACTGATGCTGAATCCGAGATGCCACATCAGCTTCTTATGCTGCATGCGGCTTTTAATCCGAGGTGAGATGAACACGGGATGTTGACAGTTGCGGCAAAAACACCGAAGAAACGCAATATTTACTACCTTGCCATGTATACGATATATTATATTCCGGTGCTAGTAGGTGGGGAAGCCAGGCGTAAACGAGAAGAACTCCAGCGACCCGGTGCCTGTAGGTCGTTACATCATGATGTTCTGCATTAACCCGAGGAAGCGGTAACGGGTGCATCTCTATAAAGGGCCTGCAGTTTCAAGTGCATATCAAGTTTACTTCACAGCTCTTTGCTTCGAGTTTCATTCGTCTTTCGCTTTGGCTCGCCAACAATGACTGTAGACTACCCTTCTTCCGTGCATGTGGGTGCTGAGGTCCTCATCGACCAGATCTCCGGATCATACGAGGACGCCTATGGCGACAATGAGGGGCTCCAAAATCTCTGAATGGATTGACAGAGTATTTCGACGGCAAGACGGGAGCATCTGTACTGGACATCGGATGCGGTCCTGGAGGGCCGGCTTCCTACATGGCGGACCTTGGTTTCGCGGTTACGCGCATCGATGTGTCCCAGAACATGGTTGACATTTGTCGAAAGAACATTGCCGGTACATTTCACAAGGCCGACATGGCCACTTTTGAACCAGCAAAGCAGTTTGAGGCCATCGTCAGCTTGTATTCCATGTTTCAAGTCTCGTACCGATCCACATACTCCATCATTTACAAGATTGCATCGTGGTTGTGCAGGGAGCCCCCGACAACGAGGTGGTCAACCTCATTAACAAGGCATACGCTGCCGCTGTGGGCACGAACCAAGCAAGCCTCGACCACCAAGGCTTGCTCCTCGCAACGGCTTCTAGAGTCTTTACACGACATGGCTTCGGAGACATTACACTCACGAGGGTGGATGTCCATTGCAATTTCCCAGAGGAGGACCTTACGACGCGGTGTGAGCAGGCGGCCGCTGTCTTGACGGATTTCTGGTACAAGGACCATCCGAAGAATGCCGACATCAGGGATGCCTTTCAACCCATCCTGCGGGAGCATTTCGCCGATCGGGCCTTTGAGGTTGGAGACCAGGCAGTCATGTTGGTAGCAAGGCCGAGTATCCAAGAATAAGGGCCACTCGTCCGATTGAGGATTCGTTATATTTTTCTACGTAGGACTGATTCTTTAAACATTCAACAATTCACCGTTACACCGTTCAAGTTCAATGCGGTAGGTTCAATAAACTTGGTGTGCAAGGGATATTCTATGCGTCTACGAAGAACATGGATGGCCGGATTCATAAAGCGGTGCAAGGTCTGCTGGATTTGGCATTCAATGCAATTACGGTTGCAGGAAGTTTTAGTTAGCGAAAGTTGAATATGCGAGGATGAAACACGCATAGATAATGGATCGTAGCCGTGAAATTGACAGACTCGATACCTCCCCCGACAATGGGACTGTCGCATCTCCAAGTCATTGGTCCGTATAGTGGAAGGTTTCTGATGAATCGTTTTTGTTTCTAGATTGTAGTTGGCTTATTTTACATGCCAGACGCGAGAGTATAGCCACCATCTATGACAACCGTCTGCCCATTGACATATTGATTCGCGGCGAGGAACAGCATGCCTTGCGCCATGTCCTCATCCTTGCCCGGTCGGGCCGCAGGGACCTTACCTTCGAAGTTCTCCTTGGAGATATCGCTCTTTTGGTGCTTGTCGCTCTCATTCGTCGTCATCTCGCTGGGGAAGACGCCCGGCGCCAAGTTATTGATGCGAATCTTGAGGCCGGCCTCTGCGAATTCCGACGCCATCATGCGCGTCAGGTGCTTCACGGCCGCCTTGGAAGCGTTGTAGCTAAAATGATGTTGCGCCGTCTTGACAAGGCCGGAGATGGAGCCGACGTTGATGACGGTGGCCGACCAGCCGCGATGACGTTCCGACGAGGCCTGCAGCAAAGGTAGGAAGGCACAAGTGGTGAAGTAGACGGCCGTCACGTTTGTGCGGTAGATGCTCTCCCATTCATCGTACGTTGCCTTGTCTGCGTCAAAGAGGGACTTTTTCATGTCCTCGGCCGTCTTGTTCTCGGTGACGGCAAAGGACTCGCCACTGACGCCGGCATTGTTGACGAGAATGCACAGGCACTTTTCACGCGACTTGATCTCCCCGACGAGCGCCTTGACGCCCTCTTTGGAGTTGATGTCTGCTTGAATGGGAATGATTTCCCCGGTGCCGTCCTTGCTGTGGGCCTTGGCCACTGTGTCGAGTTTCTCTTTGGTGCGGCCGACGACGTAGACCTTGGCGCCATTGGCAGATAGCGTTTGCGCCGTCATCAAGCCAATGCCGGAACCGCCGCCTAGTGAATTGAAGAGCGTCAGCAGTTTCTGGTGGCGTCAAATGGTCAAGGGCCGACCAACCTGTGACGAGGGCGACCTTGCCCGAGAGATCAAAGAGGGACTCCTTGCCCAATGCGCTTGTGCTCGCCATTCTGGAGGATATAAGGGGTTTGAATGTTGCTTGAGTATCGATTCGGGCGCGTGAATGTGTAATTTGTGTAGCAATCTGTCGTGCAAAGAGGCTCGTTGAAGGGTGGTGAGTGCGCGGCGGGGATCAAGCAGCACCAAGGGGATGCCATGACGTTAACATCCACCAGGTAACGCAACGTTGGCCAGATGAATCAAGGTCCTTGATCGGGCATAGATGCGACGTTGGACGAGCCTCTTGTATCGAATGGCACGACGCGCGCAATGACGTCGGCAAACAGGTGCTGTGTTGGTCCTGGATGAGATCATTGCTGCGTGTCGGGACCATATCTATGATGCCATGTGTATGCATTCCCCCGCAAAATGGGGGCCCATCTCGCTTGGCCAACTGGCCCCGGCGATTGAAGTCATTGTGACTAGACTTCATTGCTGCTCTGGCTTGTCTAGAGTTGGGCTTTCCGTGGTTTGGCGCGGGTCGGACCGGGCGCCGCCGTGTCTTGAGTGTGTAAGGGACGTTGTGATTCGTATCAGGAGGGACGGGTGCCCGTTAGAAGACGAGGCTAAGTTGGTGGTCGGAGCAAAGTACGGGATGGTCCAGTATATGACGGCATCATGGACATGAGCTTATTTGCTGCCAGCTCGTTTGTTGCTAAGGGGACTGCGGTTGACGAAAAGTGTTGTTGGGATTCGAATAAAGACTTGCTACTGCTCAAGAACATCAGTCTTTGTCAACAGATTCAACACCATGAAGAAATGCTGGCAACATCGTAACAAGGGCATCTAAAGAATCGGAAAACCAATCCAATAACCACGACCGAATCTTGGCCGTGTTGCCAAGCCAGAACCATGAATGCAACAAGAGACCTCGACACTCGAGAAAGGCGACGGCACAACTGACAGAGAAGAAGCACCGTAACGGATTAGTTGCAGATCGTCTCTTGCCCTCGAAAAATAGCAAGAAACATCCCCGCCCTGCTTCTGGGCCCCCGAGACATGCCCCAAGGCGGCCCAATTGTACGGCAGCACGGAGACCCCGACGGATGGATCCCTTGCCAAGGCCAAACGCCATCGGGATTGGGTCGCACCAGGAGAGCGGGAGAGATCTAGGCTCATCTACCGTCTTGGCAGCGGGTGGGAAAGTTTCCCAGATGCCAATCGCCAAGGGGAAACAAGGGTGCGGATGCGATGCAGCGACGATGCATCTTCGTACTGCCGGAGCGTCACGCGCATGCGCGTCGAATAAAAGACGACGTAGGACGGGTGACACCACCCTCCCATAACGGCCGCGCAATCCTTCTCACGCCGAGCTGATGGATGGGAATCCAGCCTATGGAATCATGTGCGTTGCCGGTTTGCCGGCTTAGTGCGTGCGGCTTTTTCCTTTTGCCTGCTCCCTTTGGCCCAATTCTCCCGTTCCCCTGTTAGCCTGTCAGCCGTCTGTCTGTTGCCTGGAGGGCTTCCTGGGGGGGAAGGGAGATGCGAAAAAACTCAACCGCGGTTTGGGCGCTCCCTCGTCGTTGGCCATCCAGCCCAGGGCGCTGCTGTTCGATACGTACGAAGCGAGACTTGACGTTGCTCCCTCCTCGAGTCGCCGCTACTTCCCGTCCAGGCGACGAGACTAGTGGACAGCGTGTAGCGACACCCGATACCTTTGCACGGCAAGAGCGAGCCTCGAAAGCACCTTCCAGTGATTGCCTGCACGAGCCCGTCTGCCCAGAGACAGTCAAAAGGGGGGGGCGACAAGAATAGACATGCGCTTGGCCTCATCTAAGCCTGTCGTACGAAGTACCTCCCTCTACGTAGGTCAAAGCACTTTTCAGCGCTGACCAGTCTCTGCCGGGTCGATTCACCACCCCGAGCATCGTCGTGCCTCAAAGGTCCAGAGACGTGTCGACGAGCATGCCGCAGGGCGCCTCGTGCTCTTTATCACGTCGGCCAGCGCAGACAAATTAAACAAGGCGACAGATCTGGGCGGCAACCGGCACGATCCTATCCGTCCACGGCAGGCCATGACGCTGCGCCCAAGGCCGGCGACACCACCAGCAACCATGCCGGCCGCCGACGAGCGTCGCTGCGCCACAACGACGGCTCCTGTCGAGGACCAGTCCGAGGCTGTGTCCAAGACACGCCCGGCATCGTCTGCCGCCGACTTACCCGTCGCGGAGAAGCGAGCCTCTTCCTCGTCGGACGTCGAGTCTCCGATCCCATCGGATGCTTCTCCCGTCAAGCTGGCCGTCGCTCGGGACGGCCAGATCCGGTTCGCCCCGGGGTCCCGTCTCCTCAACAACCTGTCGTGGGTCGTTGGCTGCCTCGAGCTGGCCAACGCCGGCGACTTTGCCGCCAACGTCTGGAACCAGGTCCCGATACCCATCTACGCCATCGTCTTGATGGCCATTGGCGGCACCGTCGCCGGCGTCATGTGTCTGTTTGCCTTTGCTGATTCCCGACACGCATGGCACAATATCCAGTTCCTCCGTCGTCAGCGCTGCCAGCTGCTCGACGAGCGGGCTCGTTGCAGGGAAGGGGACGCAGACAGCCGGGCTCTCGACATACTGCTCTGCGTCAGCTTCCGCGAGGTCTGGAGCGAAATCATTAATCGCTGGGCCATGGATATTCTCATGGGCTGCGGTGCCGTCTTCATCTCGGCTGGCACGTACATGGCCATTGCTGGCGCGAATCCCGCCGTCTGGCAGGCTAGCAACCTCCTCTCCGGGTACTTGGGCAACTCTCCCATGGCCCTCTTTGCCCTCGTCAACTCGTCTTGGGCCATCTACATTTGGTCCGTTGCCCAGGCACACGTCCGCTCGAGCCATCAACACTTGGCCGGCTCCCGCGCCGCCGCTCTGGTCAAACGCCGCAGTCGCAACCTCCAGCTCTTTTACGCCATCAACGGCACGGCCAGTATCGTTGGCGGTGTCGGTTCCATGCTCACGGCCACGTATTGGTGGGGCTATGTCTTGCTCATTCCCGTCATTATCTCTTCGATCTTCTGCAACCTATGGTGGCGCCATCGTACCGGCTACACGCGATCTCGGGAGCTTCCGCCTATCAACCCGACCGGGCTGGCCACCGGTCTCGAGTTTGCGGCCAAAGCCGAGGCTCTATTGCGAGAGGAGCAGCCCGCATCGCCCTTGCAAGCCTTCGTACCTGGGCACCCGTCCTTGTCGGAAGTGCTCGCTTTTCTGCGCCAGAATGGCTTGGGGGATGCTTTGTGTCTCGATGTGGCCTCTGATCCCAAGCTACGCGGAGCCTTGGGCTTGGAGCATGTTTCTAAAGGAGCGGAGTTTGAGGTCGGCCTCGACCACCTGGCATCGCTGCCTGCCGCCTGGCATTTAGATTTGCTGAGGAAAGCAGATGAGTGCATAAGTCGCGAGGGGCCAATGCATTTTCGGAATCGCGAGCGGCACTTGGCCGAGCTCCTAGGAACTTGTTGCAGCATGGTCGGGAAGATAGACTTTGAAGAGGAAGACTCGAGTGAGAAACACGGATAGCATCAAGGAAGGATAGAGCCGACGGCCGATTTAAAAGGATAATGGCGCATAGCATCTAATGACATGATTTGTACAAATTTGTTCGCTTGTCGAACACTTATTCGCTTCAACGCTAGGATTACAGCCGAGTTTGATCTATTCCGTTCCCCAGGCCGAGTTACGTTTCTCGATGCCCACAGCCCGCGAGAGCTTTGTTTCATTCTTCTACCCCCTTCCACTTCTTCCACAACGGTTCGTCATTGCGGTAGCCCGTAGCTAGCCAGGAGCTCGGCCATGGCGGTGGCGCCGTCTTGGGAAAAGAGAATCTTGGAGTTGTCCCAGGTCTCCTGCGCGGCCTCCCGGGCGCGCGCAAACATGGAGCGCTCGAAATCTGCGACGAGCGGCAGCAGCATCTCTTGGAAGGCCGTGGGGCATGATGGTGAGGATGATGCGAACGTCAGCCATGCCTGAGAAATGGCCTCGGCCAGGTCGAGCGCGTCGCGCAAGGCGAGGTTGACGCCTTCGCCGGCCCACGACATCATGAGGTGCGCGGCGTCGCCAACCAGGGCCACGCCGCGCCGCGAGGGCCACGTATGGCCGATGGGGAGCATGTGCAGCGGCCTCACCCATCGGCTTGGGCCTCGGCGGCGGCGACGCTGACGTGTAGCGATATGGCGCCGCCGACCGCGCGATGGGTGGCGATGCCGTGGCCGTCGCCGAGGACGAAGCACGAGCCGGACCCGACGAGCGCCGAGAGCCCGGGGAACCGCCCGGCGGCGTCGCGGATGTGCAGCGTCGTGTACCACAGCCCGCCGTGGCATGGCCTCGCGTCCGTGACGAGCGGCCGGACCCGGGACCACGCGCCGTCCGCGCCAACAACAACATCATGCTCGCGCGGGCCGCGCGGGCCAAAGTCGAGGCGGACTCTACCGCTCGGCAGCACCTGAGCGTCGACGAGCTTGTGGTGCCACTGTACGCAGCCCGCGGGCGTGGCCGACAGGAGCAGGCTGGCGAGGGCGGTGCGCGAGATCTCCGGGCGGCCGCCGTCCCCCTCGTCGCGGTGCCTGACGCCGCCGTGCTTGTCCATGATGGTGGTGCCCTGGCCGCAGTCGGCCGTGAGCGGCAGGAAGTCGTGGTACAGGCCGCACGCGCGGACGGCGGCCAGGCCCGTGTCGGAGTGCAGGTCGAGCATGCCCGAGGGCGCGCGCAGGGCGTCGGGACCGGGTTGCGCCCGCAGCTCGTAGACGGTGGACGCGATGCCGCGCTTGTGCAGGAGGGCGGCGAGGCATAGGCCTGCAGGGCCGGCGCCGATGATGGCGATGCTGGGGGGCGAGGCCATGGGTGTGCTTGACGGGAGGTGCGGGTTTGGATACGGAATGTGTGCTATGGCGAGCTAAAGGATGTGAAGAGTTGGGCTGTCATGTCTGGATCATTGAAGGCTATCGAGAAGGAGGCGCAACTCGGCCTTTTATAATGCCTCTGTCGGAGCGCAGCGTTGCTCTTCGCGGCGTGTCGGGGCCGTGATGCCGGGTTCGAGGTCCGGCATCCGACTCATCGGGCCCGGCGCATGAGGAAAGACGGCGGCATCGGGTCCGGGGCAGTCCTCTCGGTCCCGAGAAAGGGACCCGCTTTTTCTCAGCTACCCGAGTAGGCGAGTCGAGCACCCGCCCGCTTTCTCGTCTCGGAGCCGGGAGGGCGTTTTCGGACCTGGAGCACCTGCTTGAAGTGGCAGGCCAAGCGAGACGGATGACTGCTCGTCAGGTCCCAAGATGGCGCCTCCTCGACTGGTGGCCTGGAAACAAAGCAAACGGCGATGACTAGGGGCAGGCGGAAGATGCTGATGAACAGTCAATGACATGGAGGCTGCATGTACGCGTGCCGTTTCAGATTTGCACACCCTTGATCCCTCCAGGCACCTACTTCCTCTGGGCAAGCTGCGGGTTGGCCCTTTCTTATTCCTTGCCGTCTCCCCCGCTCTCCCCCCTCTCCGGTCCGTCTGCGCCCTCCGAGAGCCCGATGCCGAGGCATCTTTTTGGCGCGGGGAGAGACGGCGTGGCAGCCTGGCTGCGTCGGCGGCAACCAAGACGTCTTTTGCAGACGGCATCTCGGTTGATGGCAGTGTCTATACTCGCTTGTCTGTTGCGCTTTCTGACCTACATGTACCCCTTGATGGCCGCTGGATAGCACCCCCTCTGCTCTCTCGCTTACAACCACCGACTCTCGCTACAAGCCCTCGTCTTTTAGATTCGTTGCGCAGACAAGAAGCAGGCTATAAGTTACCATAGAGCAAATCTCGAACCGTTTCTATTTGCATCCAGATCATCAGCGTGTCGCATCTTGCCGTCATGATTTACAGGGCAGATCAAGCCGACATTCCCGTGCCCAGCCTCGACCTCTTGACCTTTCTCTTTGGTATCCCCTTCTCTCCCTCGACTGCTCCCCAATCCACCGTCTAATTCGAACCCGCAGACTCGGAGCACTGCCTCGCCCATGAATCGACGCCTCTCCACGCCGAGGCCCGCGACCCGGCCCGCGTCATCACAAAGGCCCGCGCCCGCGCCCTGACGAAGCAAATCGCCCACTTCCTGCGGCACTCGTACGGCATCCCGTCGCCCTCGCCGCCGCCGCCCAGGCCGGCCTGCCCGAGCGCAACGTCCTCGTCTTGGCCTCGCATCCGCGCGTCAGCCTCGAGAGCGCCGACGGCGTCGTGAGGTGCGACTTTCGAGGCTCGCTCGGGTGGACGCCCATGACGGATCCCGAGCAGCTTAGGGACCGCACAGTCTGCCTCATCTACTCATCCGGCACGACGGGCCTGCCCAAAGGTAAGAGCTGCTCGACGCCTGACGGGGTTAGGCAACTGGCTGACTGGGGTCGTAAACCAGGCGTCCTCATCTCCCACGCCAACGTCGTTGCCGAGACTTACATCACCACCTCCTTGAACCGTCCCTACCACAAGGAGCTGGTCCGGCAGGGCAAGGAATATCCGCGGCGCACCCTCGCTCACCTGCCAGCGGCTCACATCGCCGGCGTGCTGCACTACTTTATCGCCTCGATGCTCGACGCGGGCCTCGTCTACTGGATGCCAGCCTTCGACCTCGACGACTTCATCCGCTACGTGCCCGAGCTCGGCATCACCGGCCTCTTCACCGTGCCGCCCATCTACGCCGCCATCGCCAAGCACCCGGCCATCACCACGCAGTTCTCGGGCATCCGCCAGGCCACGGGCGGCGCCGCGCCCCTGAGCTCCGAGATCCAGCGCGCCGCCAGCGCAAAGATTGCGCCCGCCTCCGCCATCAGCCAGGTCTACGGCCTGAGCGAGACCTGCGGCACCGTCACGTCGACGCCCCTGGGCCGCACCGACACCATCGGCAGCCTGAGCCCCCTGCTTCCAAACGTCTCCCTGAGGTGAGTCTCGTCCTGGTGGCCGCGTGGCGTCCTTGCCAGAGGTGCTGAAACTCGCCGTCCGGGCATGCGCAGACTCGTAGACGACAATGACCAAGACGTGCCCGAGGGCCAGCCCGGCGAGGCGCTCCTCAAGGGCCCCATGATAACAAAGGGCTACCACAACAATCCCGAGGCCAACAAGAATGCCTTTACGCCGGACGGCTGGTTCCGCACCGGCGACATCATCCGCATGGAAAAGGGCCTCCTCTACATCGTCGACCGGAAAAAGGTAAATGCCCTCAAGCCACACGAGCTCTTCCTCGGCTCTCGCAGCTGACAAGCCCGTCTCCAGGAGCTCATCAAGTACAAGGGCATGCAGGTGGCGCCCGCCGAGCTCGAGGGCATCCTCATGGCGCATCCGGCCGTCGCCGACGCCGCCGTCATCGGCCTGCAGCGGCAGGACACCGAGGTGCCGCGCGCGTACGTGGTGCTCGCGCCCGGCGCCCGCGGCAAGACGACCGAGGCGCACATCGTCGACCACGTCAAGAGACAGGTCGCCAGGCACAAGCAGCTCCGCGGCGGCATCGTCTTCCTCGACGCGATACCGCGCAGTCCCGCCGGCAAGATCCTGCGCAAGGAGCTGCGGGCGATGCAGAGGCGCGAGGCTCAGGACCAGTCGAGGCTGTGACGGGAGACTACTGTGTGTCATTTAGCGTCATTGCATCATGAACATGAGATGATGATTTCCTTGCCGTCCAGCGCACCTCGCCCCCGATTGCTGTGCTCTTGATGTCCGAACCTGACACCCATCACATCAGGGCTGGTCGGCAACGGCAAATGTGCACATGAGTCCGCAGTGATCGCTCCATTCCACCTGCTCGTCGGCCTGCGTCGCATCCTCTTGCTCATCTGCAGCGCCATCTCCTCCCCGGACGCTCGTCGTTCCCGGGTGGAGAATCTCAATCGTCCTCACGTCGAGGCCCACCATCGCGATCTTGTCCAGTCGCCCCGGCGGAAAGTCCAGTCGCCCCGGCGGAACCTCCCGCTTGCCATCCCCCCCCCACGTCGCGCCGGGCTCGCCGCCGCGCAGCCGCACCCACGCGTCGTCCAGCCCATTGTCCTCGACGAGCGTCGCGTCCTCGGGCAGCACCGGGTTGAAGTCGCCCGCCACGAGCCCGCGCCCCGCGCCCCGCAGTAGTCCCGCCACCACGCCCACCTGGTGCGGGCGGCACGAGGGCCGCAGTCCGAGGGAGTCGAGGTGCACGTTGACGAGACGCACGCGCGCCAGCCGACCCGCCGAGGAGGCGCGCACCAGCACGTCGCAGCACAGGGCGTCGCGCCCAAAGAAGCTCTTGTACGAGACGCTCCACACCGGGCCGACGAGGGCATCCATACCGTTGTCGTCGTTGTCGTGGCCGAGGCGCCGCTTCGAGAGCAGCGTCAGCGTGCCAAAGCGGTCGTCGACATGCCAGCGCGGCGGCTCGACGTCGCTCGTCAGCCAGCCGCGGCGCACGCGCTCGTCGCCGAGGACGCACGACAGCGCCGCCCGCGAGACCTCTTGCAGGAAGATGACGTCGACGCCGTCGCCGAGACTGAGCATGTGAGAAACGACGGCGCGTGCGCGGAGCTCCGTATGGGCGGATAGGCCGTCAATGTTCCAGGTGACTAGGCCAAACACCTGTTCCTTGAGATTGCCATCTGCTGTGGACCGGTCGTCGTGCTGGCCCTCGTCCGGTTCGTGGGCTTCCACGGGAACCCAGGCGCTGCTTGGTCCGTCAAAGGAGTGCCATTTTTGGTAGTTCGAAGGCTGCTCGGGCTCCGACGACTCTGCCGTTGCGGCACGCCGTGTAGACGACCTTGACATGACAGTCTTGGCTAGCTTCTTCATATAGTCGCTTGCTGTGCTAGAATCGAGCAGCAGCTGAGCTGTCTGGGCGAATAATTGAAAAGCCGTCGTCACCTGACCAACCACCAACCACCGGCGCTACCCTAGATCTCGCACCTCCTCAAAGTCAAACTCCCAACTTCTCCATCTTCCCTTCCTATAGCCAAAGTTCATGCTCGACAGACCAAGAGCACATCCGGCTACCTTCTTCATCGAGCTGAGCATTATTCCCCGGGAATGCCAACGCTAGGTGGTTGTGTCCTGCTCTTTACTCAGTCGCCGCGTTCCGACCGCAGTCGTGATTTGCTCAACTGAGACAATCGAGTCTCATTCGCCCAACGTCTCTGCACCATCACCCAATCGCTCATTAGCAGTGCGACTACAACGTCAAATTTTGAGAGTAAAACACGAAGTCCTCGACAACAATTCATACGTCTGGCCTCGTTTCCAGCCCTTTCCCCACCGCTGGAGAGTATTCCTCTAGGCATATAGTCATTATTGTGAAGGAGTTTCCCAACAGCTCCACAACTACAGTGGCTTAGCAAAGCCTCTCATCTTCCGTAGTATAGTGGTCAGTATGCAAGCTTGTCACGCTTGAGACCCGGGTTCAATTCCCGGCGGGAGAGCTCCGCCATCCGGTATCTTTTTGACCATTTCACCGTCCCCATCGTAATTCACGTCGGGCGCCAAATTTTTTTTGGAACCAGTCTCACAACATGCAACTTCAATATGCAGCTCAGAATGCATCCCAATTGATAAAACGAATAAACTTAGACGTTGCGTCCGCTGGTGCCGTTCAATAGCGTCAACTCTCGAACCTCAATCCTTCCTATACAACCAATAACCATGTTGCCTCCCATCCCCCATAGACTCCGTTTGCCCGCCATTACCTCTTCCTCCGTTTTCTCCCGTTACTCTCCGTCGGGCTCGAGCTAATCGAACTTCCTTCAATATCCCAAGTCTTGCGTACCGCATCTTTCCATTCTGCAAATCCTTGCACGCGGTCGTCTTGTAGCTGGATCTCGCCCGTGTGAAGCAGCCGGTTCAGCGGCTCTACCACAAACCAATCGTGGTCGCTTCGGCAAACCACCTTGCTGTCGCCGTCACTCGTGCTGTTTCCCTTGCGTCGAATCACCTTCTTGAGACAATCCATGCAGTAACACTCCATGCAGTATCGGCACACGACAAAATCCTTTGAGGCCGATACGTTGTTGAAGCATTGAAAGCAGCTTCGATCGTACGATTGGATCCCAGGCAGCTTGGGTGCTCCCTTATGTTCCACTGGTGAGTCGCCAGGCGTGCTTATGGATGCCTCCGGGTTCACCTTGCGCATAGACCGAGCCAGTGCCTGCGCGTTCTCAACATCGTCGGCCGCGATGAAGATGCGCAGCAGATTGTCGAGCGCAAACACGTCATTTTGTGGCTCGTTATCTGACAAGATTGCCAGGCTGTCGCGAATGAGCGTCTGGAGGAGTTCTCGAGCCTCCGATTTCCTGTCGAGGAGGCGGTAAAAGCATGCCAGATATATAGACGCCACGTTAACGTCGGACCCAAGCATACTCACTGGCATGTCAAAGTTGTGATGCTCGTCCTGTTTTCTCTGCACCATCTCCAGGTTGCGAATCCATGGCATGACATTGCAAGAGTGAAGACCGGTATGGAGGGCCTTTTGCTTGTATAAGGCGGCCAGTTTCTGAAACGAGGCCGCGTGGGCCTGCCGCGTTGGGATATTGCCGCGCGGACGTGACTCTTGAAGGGAAACCTGCTCAAACATGTAAATGGCTTCGTCCAAGTCTCGATTGTAAGCAAAGGCCGTCCCGAGAGCCAATCTCAAGTACAAGAGCTTCAATGAGTCTCTCATGTTGTCTGCCTTGCCGATGGCCTGCTCCAGGCGTGCATGTAGAAACTCGAGCTCGCCAGTCTTGCTTGCCGCCTTCGGCAGCCAATCCAACACCAACGGCATCTTGAACTGTTCGAGAAGCAGATCAACGAATCGATCCGAGTGAGCCTCATCCCGGCTACCTTGGACAGACATTTCTTTAGCGAGATCCATCATCTCGCTGTGTAGATTCTCGGCGGCCAAGACTTGAAAGTAGACCGTCTCTGCCTCAAGCGATTGGTCTGCACTAAGATCCGCTTCCGGTGCACTGTCAATGGCTTTGCGGAAGTATTCGTGGGAGCTCTCGACGTTGCCGGTCTGATAAGAGCATTGTGCGATTAAGAAATAGTCTCTGTAAAGTCGATACTTGGCGTCTCTGAGTGCCGACTGGGCCAGACTGCCCTTGGCAATGTCGCGCTGTTCAATGGCCGCACACTCGAGGGCCTGTTCGCGCGCATCGTTATAACGTCCATCCTTGAACAGGCAATATGCTATACGGCTGCACGTCTCGACGCTGTTCCTATCCAACTTGAGAGCTGCATCGTAATGTTGAAGAGCATGGCCGTGCATGTGAAGAGGCAGGTAGGTGCTTCCTATTCGCCTGTGCCAATGCGCTATCTGCGGTTGCGCCGCCCATTCGGCCGCCGTGGCCATGCGCTTCTCAACCGATATGTCCGGCCAATGAAGGCTGGCATGCGACCACTCGTAACCAGAGTCCATGAAGGCAACGTTTTGCACAATCTTGAAGCAGAACAGGGTCGGGACGTACTGGGCGACACCTGCGGACAGCCAAGCTTTGGCGTAAAATCGGCCAAGGGGTTTGCAAATGCTCGATGCATTGGCGGAAACAGCATCCGCAAACGACTTTGCCTCGGGGTCAAGACCGGCGACAACATCAGCGTCTTGGAACCACCGTCTCAGACCAGCAATGTTGCTGTCTGTGAATACCTCGAGGCCTTCATCATTCTTTGCGTACATGATGCTCCACTCATACAAGGTGCTCTCGTTCGTGAGCATCTGGTGCATTTGCGCTCCGAGCTCACCCTTCTGCACGGCGCTTACGGTTGCAGGGTCAAGTGAAGCGGCGTGCTCCTGCCAGTACCATGCCGCATACTGCTTCAAGGCCTCTTTTCCGGGTCCGAGATCTAAGCGATAGAACCATTCTTTTTGAATGAATATCTTGAGGCAAGTCTTCAGAATGTGTAGGCGTGCGTCTTGCATGTCGAACCCCACTGCTGCAGAGTCCGTCTTCAACTCTCCAGCCTTGAAATGATTGCTGCTTTGGAAGAAATCTCGGACCGAGCTATGGAAGAACGTCACGCGGGTAGTCGACTTGTTGGAACGAAACTCGGTATCTCCGACGGTTTCAAGCACGTCTGATCCCGGAGCCGGACTAAGACGGCGGGGAGGGCTCAACTGTCCAGCAATGGGACTCGAATGTCGGCTGATGCGCCCCCTGCCGATTGGACTGATGCGACGGCGAGGCGAGGACTCTTCTCCAGCGCTCAAGCTCCTAATATGTTGAAAGCTGAAGCGCCTTGCCGGGCTGATATCCCGGTTCAGCTCGCGCTGAGCCCGCTCGAAGTCCTTGACCAGGTCGTCAGTCGTTAGACCGTCTTCCCGTTCGAGGTCGAAGAAGCAAGAATATTGCCTGCGAAGCGACTCTTCCAGGAACAGAGGCGGATCGCCGATTCGCAAGACCAGAACGGCTTCTAGCTGACCCAGCGTCAAGGGTTCCTCGGCGCAAGTCACCCACATCAGCATTTCGTTGAGGTCGATCACAGCATCTTCCGATATGGTCTTGGACAGACTGAACAGCGTTCGTGATAGGACACCGTCAATCTCCTTGGGGTACATCTGAAGACTGTCTAGGATCGAACTCTGGTGACGCTTGCGGTTGACGTCGTCGAGCATGAATTTGGCAACAATGAAGAAGCCATCCGCCTGCTTCTCCAGGGCCTGGATGACTTTGCCCTTGAACTCGGGACTAGTACGACTGAGGACCCTTGACTGAAAGACGCTGCTGGCAATGAAGGCGCTGACATCGTTTGCGATACGGTCCGACGTGATTTGAACGCTTGCCAAGGTCCGACCAGGTGAGTTGGGATCGAGCTGACTGACAATGTCGTCGGACATGTAAGATCTGCCAATGAGAGCAAACTGAAAGCAAGGTGCATGAAGCGGCTGCTGACCGACATCATCTGGGGCTAGAGAGCTCAAAAGGTCCTTGATTTCATCGGCGTTGGCCTCGTCGATGCCATCAAGAAAAATGTACTTTGTACGCGGCTCCTCTTCATCGTCAGGCGGGGTGAATAATTCCCTGAAAGCGCTTGCCACGGTAGAGATTTCGTCTCGACTTTGCACTCGCTCAATCAGGTCTGTGCGATAAAAGGCATCCTTTTCACTCAGTTGGTGGGCAACATCCCGAAGTGCTTGCAGGACAGATCGTGTTTCGGGATTGTTTGCGCGAAAGAAGAAGTACCCGACATACGGGATGCTGGCTGTGTTTTCGAGGGCCCACGAGATGATCCTGGCTGTCAGGTAAGATTTTCCGGTGCCTTGAAATATGTGTTAGCATTGTTTAAGCTTCAGAGTCAAGGAATCGGAGACAAACCGGCATTTCCAAATATCCATAAGTACGGCACCTCCCCGCGAAGCCATGCGTTGAGGCCCTCGTCTTCCAGTATCCAGTCTCCGGTCTCCGGAACTGTGGACTTTTTGAAGGCATTGTAGTAGTCCTCTGGAAATGGAGAAGGGCGGAGAATCTCACGCAGCTTGTCTTTGCTAGGGAAGCCGCCGAGCTCATCATGTTCCACCCTGAGGTTTTGGACGCCCTGATTCACTTCACCTACAATGCGCTCGATCTGGCCAGCCTTTGTGCTGAGCTCGGAAATGTTGCCAAAGGTGTCTGCCAGCACCTGCCTCTCCTCACCCAAAGTGAGCGCCTTGAGCTTCTGTAGTGCAGGCTGCACAGGGCTTTCGGACCCAATAAGCCGTTTGAGATAGGCTCGGAAGCGCCCGCGGCGAATCTCCTTGGTGGTGAGAACGAGGGTCTCAAACAAAGCAGTCAAGATTTCAATCAGCTTCCCCCTTAAGGAGGCGGAAATTGGATACTTGACGTAAACATCGAGTCGAGATGTAAAGTCCTGGTGTTGCAAGTTAGTGTTGACTCGGGATGAAAAGGAAGACGGCTCCTGCAAGCTTACCTGAAGCTGATCAAATAGGTCAATAATGGAATCGTATGTCGATGAAACGTTCTGTGCGGCCTTGACCAGGAAGAGCGTGGCAGCGTAGATGCTTTGCGAGGGCGGAAACGCGCTCGAAGCAGCACCGGCAGCAATGTCGCCGACGAGTTGAACCGGACGAAGGGCGGCCGAGACGACGTCGAAGACGGCCTGTCTCTTGGCACGAAAGGCCGAGAATCCGTCGTTTTGGAGGCTGAGCTGCTCTCGGAGATCATCGATCGTCTTCATGGGCGGGGTCATGAACTTGTCCAGAGCATCGGTCGACTTGTCACGATAAATCTTGGCTGCCTCCGCGACAATCTCGGCGAAGCGCCGCTCTATATCGGGCGGGCCCAGCGTCGAGGCTACCATGGTGCATAAACGCCAAGAATACGATCCAGATCAGATTCGGCGGACGCAAGATGGTGCAGTTGGAAAGGGACTGATGAGCCCGTGCTCTTGACGAGTGGTCGAGATGGCAGCCCACAAGTATGAATTTGAACCGGCTCAAGTGCCGGCGCTAGAGACGAGGTGAGATTTCGGTAGAATAAAGTGTCCTCCGAAATCCAACGGCAGGCAATGCCACCTTTCACGTCATGACAGAGAGCCGGGACCCGTGATGCTGGAGATGCAGTTGGTGGCAGACGGGCGGGTGCGAGACAACGTGGGGTAGGATCCGCACGTCAGCCTCTTGACGGCACATGGAGAAAGCGCCCGGGAGCTTGCTGCTTTGGTTTCCTTTTTCTGATGCCTCACACCGGACGAGGGGAAGGGGTTGATCACGTTTTGGGCTCCCCCGTGGCGTGGCTCTCTTTGGCGCCGGGGCGCGTTGGAGGCCTTGAGGGCATGGCTGGCAACAAGGCGGATGCGCCAATGCATGCGGGCTGCCGGTGACGCTTTCCCGAGAGGCTGCGCCAGCGAGTCGAGTCCGCAACGGGTGCCTTGGGCCATGGGCCGCGTAGACGCTGGAGACGAGACGAGAGAAAGATGGGCGTTGCTGCCTGGTGGTGAGCGTGACTCAAGCAGGTCGAGGCGTTAACGTCAAGAGCGATGGACGAAAGTGTCTGTTGACTTGACACTTGGATGATTAGAGAAGGTACCTCGGTGCTCTGGCCGTTGCACGAAAAGGTCGAGGGGCGGGCAAGCGGCACGCGGGAGCGGGAAGTGACAGCCCGCCTACAGCGGCAATTTGGTGGGGGCCAAATCGGGGTCAGGGTCGGCAGCGTCTCGTCCGCTAAATATTAGGTCTGGGGTGGTCTTTGTGCGACAAAGCGTAGAATCGCGATAGGTCAAGATGGCGGCACGAGCATGGTTGTAGGCAGATGGAGACTCATTAGAGGCGCTCCGCCTTTGCTGCCGACTGCTCCTCCAGCACCGTTTGCAACCCATGCCGTCCGCGAATCTGCCTTGAGCCTGTCGATCGATTCCATTCACCGTGGCATTACTCAGACTCAAGCCGCTTTTTGAGAGCACAAAAGATGGGTGCCACGGCATCGACTCCTCGTCAAGGCTCGCCTCGCCTTTGCCACGTCGACGCGAGCTTGAGACATCTTTCTTTCAATGTTGTGGCGGCTTCATGATTGTGAAAGAGCATAAGCTTCCCGGTGTCATTGCTTCTGAGGCACTCACATAAACAAAGCGGCTTACGGGCGCTCTGTATACTTGGATTCGTAGGATTGTTGTTCCCCTGGGATTAATTTCCGTTTGGTCTCGGTCTTTTCTTCTAACTCTTTCCCAGTGGTCGTACCCTTGCCCGAAGATGAAATGTCCTACTGTGACGATCCTTACAGCTCGATGGGATGCTAAACCAATCTCATCGCCACCCGAGTCGACTGGATGCTATTGCAGACGGGCAGGCACCCCGAGACTACACGCACGTGTGCCTTTGAAAGCCTATGACAAGGGCTAATCTCTGGACTGACTGAGCGAGCCGGTTCTCGCCGCCATTCTCACTTTGCCAATCGGCCTCCCATGTGTGCAAGAGATTTAATATAGCGATTGAGATGGCTCAGTCATTGTCTTGCTCCAGAGAAGCGACAGAGTTCTGAAGGGTCGATTCGGCCCGGCCCGCCTGCTGCGCACAGCCCACTCGTTCCGGTCTGCAACGGCTGTAGGTATATTGAGACGTACGTTCTCGGCTGAAAGCCAGAACGGTCGTTCTAGATCCCAACCGGGACCAAACCTGGTCACTCAGGTGCCCGATCACCAGCCAAAGGGTCCCGCGAAATAGCAATACATCACGGAACTGTTTCCTTCTCGCACCGATCAATCTGCACAGAGCCAGTTGGATTTATATTCCAAAACCTGGTGAGAGTGTTCTGCGGCAGAGGCTCCATCTCTGTTAGCAGACCAGGAAGCATAAACGGCAAGTGGGTCCCGTTCGGAGATGTTTGCGGATCATAGCTCCGTTCTGGGACTCCGGATGTGCTGAAGACCAGGGCTGAGTGGGGCAGGGGCCGTTTGGTGGGGCCGATGGACAAAGAGGCTAGAGGCAAAGTGTTGCTTGCGATGGAACGAGGGCCGATGTGACCTCGCAGCTCGGTAGCAGTGAAGATGATGATTCACCGCTCACGAGGCCCGTACTTACCTTATTATCTGCCTGCGTCTTGTCTCAGGAATTGGTAATCCTTCTGCAAAGACAGCCAGGGCGCATGCCCGCTCGCCCCGCCTCCAGGGCAGCGTATCGGCGGATCGGGTCAGCCGGGGAGCCATATGTATATTATTGGAGCCGGCGCTTATTCGCTGCCTCTGCGATGGGAGGCGTCGGCTGGTCTGGCGGGATGCAGAGCCATTTACATGCGCCAGGCAATCGTCGGCGGCGACGCAGTTCATAGCCTCTCTGCGCATCCATGACTCAGGCACGGCGTGACTCTTGTGCACGCTTTCTTTGCCGCATCATGAGCCAGGAGAATTCGACATTCACTTTCTTAGGCGTGATAACCACTTGTTATTCAACGACATTGACTCTTTCGCGGGGGTTTAATTCTCTCCACTTCTCCCAATCTTGGGGCGCCATCTCCTGACCGCCTGAGAAAACACTCGAGCAAGCGACGTGCATGTCGCTCGGCGAAGCTCAGCAGCCTCGAGCTTTGCTGGGTGGGCATGGCGCAGATCGCTTGCATGCAGGCAAGACAAGGCTTGGTTTCAGAAAAAAGGGTGCTGCGCCTGCTTGCGATACGCCCAATCTTGGCCGGCCAGGCCTTGCTCGCCCCGACAATGTGTCGATGGGTAGGTAATCACAAAGAACGCTTCGCCGGCCGTGTTGAGTACCTACGTACTTCGTACCTGACATAGATAGGTAGGTACTTGAACCCCAACAGCAAGTCGCTGTTGCCTGGCCCATATGCAGTTGCAATATAAAAAAGAGTCAGAGCTGTCAGGCACGAGTCCTTTGTGACTGGCGCTTGTCTTTGTTAGGCAGGAAGCGTAGACATTAACTGTGCCCGAACGTGCCTCTTTCCCCCGTCTCTCGCTGCTAAACTTAGAAGGCAGGTGCCCCCACGAGCACGACAACTGTCCGTGTCCGTACTGTACCTGCCGCTTTTCCTCGTTCTTTCCTCCCCACCTCACCGGAGCTCCGATTTTAGTCCCGCCGCTTCACCAATTCGACACGACAAGTAGCCGAGCTCCCGCCCTTTTTATCTCTCGCTCCATCTTATCTGATCTTGCCGCATCACGTCGCTTCGCACCATCTGTCGTGCTACCATCGGCCTAGCTCATCTTATTCTCAGGCAGCCTCGATTCTGCCACAGCTCTTTGACGCGCACAAGGCATTCTTGCCAAAGGAATACATTACTGTATCACGACGCGCTGCTCCGACTCGAGTATATCCGGGCGCGCTGGTACTTTGCCCACAGCCATGATACTCTCCTCGCGCCACTAGTCGAAAGGCTTGAGTGGAATAAAGAGTGCATATCCGCCACCAGCATCCCCTGTTTCTCTTTACCCTGATTTCATCGCAGTCAATAGTCTACGTCGCGATTTCGCCAGTCCTCGTCCTTCCATCATGTTTTATTCCAAGAACGAGGGTGCTGAGGCGGCCCCCCTGCTCGGCCCTCAGCATCCCGAACAACGACAGGCATCTTCTTCCGACTCCTCGGCCGAGCAACGTTCGAGGAATCTCCCCTCGCCGCAGGATGGCACCCACTCATTGTCCCGTCCATCGTCGCTCTCTTCATCTTCGGCTTCCTCCGCGACGCCGCTGTCAGCGCCGCATCCAAGGGCCCCTGGCGTTGCTCGCATGGACGCCATTTCCTCGCAACTTACCACGCCTGAGCGCGTCTGGTTCTTCTTGGCAATCTTCATCGTCGGATATGCGTACGGCCTGGAGAGCCAGGTTCGCTCCACCTACCAGCCCTACGCCACGTCTAGCTTCTCGCTACATTCATACCTGTCTACCATCAATGTCCTCCGCAGTGTCATTGCTGTCGCCGTTCAACCCACCGCCGCCAAGATTGCCGACGTCTTTGGTCGATTCGAAATCGTTGCCGCCTCTACCATCTGCTATGTCCTGGGCATGGCTATAGAGTCAACCGCCTCATCCGTCTACGCATTTTGTGCCGGTGCCATCATCTACCAAATTGGATACACCTCCATCGTCCTTCTCCTCGAGGTCCTCATCGCAGACTTCTCGTCGATGCGTGCCCGCGTCTTCTTCAGCTACATTCCAGCTCTCCCCTTTGTCATCAATACCTGGATCAGCGGAAATGTCACCTCGGCTGTCCTAGCTGTCACGACTTGGCGGTGGGGCATTGGCATGTGGTGCATCATCTATCCCATTGCCTCCACACCCCTTCTAATTGCACTTTACACCTTTGATCGCCGTCAAAAAGGCGCGGATAATCGTGGAACTTCTAAAGGGTTGCAGGACGATACGCCTCTTCTCCGCAGGAGATCCAAGACCGCTCTGTTCCACGAGCTTGACGTTGTTGGGCTCATTTCGCTCATTGCTGCCTTTGCCCTAGTCCTCGCGCCCCTGACGATTGTCGGCAGCACCATGTATCATTGGCATAGCCCTCGCATCGTGGTACCCTTCTCAATCGGCATCATTTTTATCCCCATTTTCATCTTTTGGGAACGACACGGCGCAAAAAAGCCACTCGTCCCCTTTGGCCTTCTAACCGATCGCGGCGTCTGGTCGGCGTTAGCTGTGAGAAGCCTGCTCAACTTTGCCTGGTACGTTCAGGGAAATTATCTCTACACGGTGCTCGTTGTTGCATTTGACTTTTCTATCGGGTCGGCGACTCGAATCCTCTCCATCTTCTCCTTCTTCGGCGTGGTCAGCGGTGTCATTGTTGGCATGATTGTCTTCAGACTCCGGCGCCTCAAGTACATTATTGTCTTGGGGACCTGTCTCTTCATGTGCGGATTCGCCGTCTTGTGCAAGTTTCCCGGCGGTGCATCCCATAACTCCAGGGCAGGCGTGATTGGAGGCCAAGTCCTCCTCGGTCTGGCGAGCGGACTATTTGCGTATCCAACTCAAGCCTCGATCCAAGCATCCGCCTCTCGCGATCACGTTGCGATCCTGACGGGGCTCTACCTTTCCTTCTACAACGTCGGCAGCGCATTTGGCACCTGCCTTGCTGGTACCGTATGGACGCAGACGCTTCTGCCTGCTCTAGAGTCCAACTTGGCCTTCCAGGACAACGCTACCTTGGCCAGGGCCATCTATGACTCCCCATTCCAGGTGATTGGACAATATCCTGTCGACACCGAGGTTAGAGTCGCCATCATCACTAGCTATAGATATGTCCAATGGCTGCTTTGTCTTACAGGGTTGGCAATCTGCGTCCCCATGATTGCCTTTGCGCTCGCTCTCCGGAATCCGAAGCTCTCGAAGAAACAAGTTCAGCAAGAGGTTCTTGTCGAAGGGGAGGAGACATTACGGTGATTGACTGCGAGCCATCGGCTAATCAGAGCCAAGGGAACCTTGTAGCAGGACGGACGGATGCAGCTGTCGTCTTCCCGCGCAGACATGCAGACATGCAGACATGCAGACATCCAGGCCACACTATCGTCATGCAGGTAATCAACCCATGCGAAGCTAACGCGACCGACGCCCTGAGACGAGCGGGGTTCGCTCCTCTGGCTCCGAGGACGCCGTCCGCTATTTTGAAAGCAGCCTGAAGTCTTAGCGACTGCGGCAATCAGTGGGTCTAAGCTTGGAGTGAACCAAACTCACGCGTCATGGGCCGCTCTAATGGTGGCATCGCCATGCGAGCACATTACAAATCCCGGGCATCCTTCTCCGTCGAGGTCAGGACCGTCGAGATATATCAGTCGCGCGAGCAGCATCTCGCCCAATTGCGCGCTGGATGCCCCTTACCTCAAGAGACGGCGTGTGCCAATTCACATTGAGAGCGGCTCTCCTGGTCGATTGAAAGGCTATCAGAGACATCAACATGTCTTCCCTAATTGAACCCTTTCGCATCGAGGTGCCCGACTCGGCCATCCAGCGCCTCAAGGACAAGCTTTCCCTTTCCACGTTTCCTGACGAGGTCGACTTCTCGGATGATTGGAACTATGGCGCTCCCCGCGCCGACGTGAAGCGATTGGCTGCGCATTGGCGAGACGGCTTCGACTGGCGCGCACAGGAAGCCAAGCTGAACGAGCTACCGCACTATAAGACCAAGATACCTGTTGATGGATTCGGCGAGCTCAATATACACTTTCTCCACAAGAAAAGTAGCAAGCCGGGAAGCATTCCCTTGCTATTCTGTCATGGATGTGAGCTGCATCCCGATGTGCTGGCTCTGTCTAGATTCTGCATATTGACTTGCTGCAAGGCCTGGGAGTTTTTACGAGGTCATCAAAATCTTGCCGTTGTTGACAGAACCAGGACAGGGGCCTTCATTCCATGTTGTTGCTCCCTCGATGCCCAACTTTGGCTTCTCTGACGGTGTGACCAAACGAGGGTTCAGCATCCCGCAGTACGCGGAGACGATGCACAAAGTGATGCTTGCTTTGGGTTATGATAAATATGGTGAGTGAGGCAGACCTCGCTTACCCCGGACGTGTCACCTTTGCCGTTGAGCCTGAACTCTTTAGGCAGCATGTTCCCGTTGCTCACATTAGACAGTTACTCAGGGCGGCGACTGGGGATTCATCGTGACGCGATTGATGGCAGTCCAGTATCCAAAGCACTGCTTAGCCACTCACGTCAACTTTATACGCCCGATAGGTCCACCAGCCATGTCCAAGTCGCCCATTCTCTACCTACAGCACGCTGTGTTGCCGTACTCGAACTTGGAAAGGCGAGGGCTGGGGAGGAGTGCGTGGTTTCGCGAGGAAGGATTCGGCTACAACCTTGAGCAGAGTACCAAGCCATCTACACTTGGCTTTGGCTTGGCTGACTCTCCTTTGGCGCTGCTTGCCTGGGTGTATGAGAAGCTTCACGATTGGACCGACGCGTATCCGTGGAACGACGACGAGATTCTGACCTGGATTTCAATCTATCAGTTCTCCAATGCCGGGCCTGCTGCCAGCGTGCGCATTTACTACGAGTCTAAGCACACGTTGACCGACCAAACAGCGCGTGGGCTCGCCTACGTACCCAAAGTGCTCCTCGGCTACTCCGTCTTTCCTCAAGACGTGTTCGTTCCTCCCCGAAGATGGGCTCGCGCCATGGGACCAGTGGCATTTGAAAGATATCATGACAAGGGCGGACACTTTGCCGCGCATGAAAAGCCGGAAGAATTGGCGGCCGACCTTCGAGAGATGTTTGGTGAAAAGGGAGGAGCGGCGGCTGTGAGCAGGGTTTTCGCGAATAAGGACTCGAGATTATAAGCGTTGACTGTGTTGAGATGGACTTTCACTCGGCTCAGCTACGAGACTGAGACCATTTGTGACTGGCACGGCTCCAATATCTGCGTGCAATAAGCTGATGCTTGTTCAGTGTAGAAGACGGAGTTAGGTAACAATACATGTTCCCGAATGCATTTCAGGGAACCGCAATGCTGGGAAACAAGGTTGAAAACTAAAACACTGCTGCGTACTTCAGTATGTCCAACGAGCATCGAGTCGAAATTGGAGACACATTGCTCTTGTGACTTTCAGGTCTGCCCCAACGAGTAACCCGGACCGAGAAGATTGACACTCGGCCGATGTTTGACAGTTCGTCAGCCTCCGCAACTACCGGTATTAGGGTAAGCGCTCGATATGTTTGTTCTGGACGACCGGGGGAACTGCCTCGAGAAGAGAGCCCGGACCTGCCGTCTTTACCGGGTCCGACGGGGGTGGTGACTTGGCTGGAGTTTCGGCCAGTCCACACACGAACTCCCCCCATTCAAAGTCCAACATCCTCGAAGGGGGGGATCGCCATGGACTCGCTGCTTCAAAACGCGGAGCGTGTCAGTTACCTCTTGACTCTGCAACTGTCGGAGGCGCAGACGCTGCTCAGCTAAAGATTGCCAATGTCGACGTGGGTTTCGCCCTGCCACCCTCCTCGCGAGAATGCTACCCTTTTGCGTCTTGTCTCGTTCTTCGTTTTCCGTATCTGACGGTTCACCAGATGTCCGTCGGGGAGGACCAAGCGCGGTGACAGTGACAGAGGCACGGTTGGCTGTCAAACTTTAATCGGGGCAGGGTTTTGACGGGCCAGCCGCGCCCTTTTGGTCAATTCTGGGGGAATCAATCCAAGCGGTCGAAAACCCCACAGACGCCATGAAAGAAAGACTGGCTCGGCAGATGGACCATGGTCGTTGCGAGCCTCTGATGCTTCGGGCGAGTTTCCCAGCCGAGTTCGGAGCGTCCACGTTGGAAGCCCGACTCTTTCACGGGCGCGATGCAACTGTCCGCATGCCGACACTGCCGAAAACAGCCAGAAACGGGGTTCAAGGGGGAACAAGGAATACGCGCGTCGAGATAGACAACGTCGGACTCACGCAAAACTCAATCCCGCGCCCTCGAGCAGAGGTCCTCGGCGCGGGCGACTTCTAGAAGAGCGTGGCCCGGCCGCGAGTAATGCGTCTTCCGTGCGGCTTTCTAGGGGAGGCGAGCCCGAAACCCAGAGTGTTCCAGGTCCAAGGGTGCGCCGCTGTCACGTCGCAAGCCGTCGTCTCGCCTTGGGTTCTCTTGGCTCTTGCCATCACGACTAACTCTTCTCTGCCGCGCGCTCGGCATCCCATGTCCTTCTTAATATGCTTCCGGTCCCGGCCTCGCTCCGGCTTGCCTCTGGTCGACGTTTCGGCCCGACATCGTTGTTAATATCACCGTCTATTAACCTGTCTTAATAGCCATAATCTCCTTCTCTTTGCTCGTCTCGTCTTCCCGGGGACAGATGGGTACGGCGCGGCACAGCTGACGACTCGACCGGCGCCTCCGTTTCCCTCGCCCTCGTCCTTAGTGCTGGTTCGGTTGGCGCGCTCGCCAGATGGGTGACCCGGGCGTCGACGAGGCCATGGCCTCTGGCCGCGTGCCCCCCGTGCTGACGGCGTACGACCTTGAGCGCAACCAGGACCTGTCGGGCATCGTGGGCATCTCCGTCGTCGCGGCGCTGGCGTCGCTCGTCGTCATCTGCAGGCTGGCCTCGCGCAAGTTTCTCCTCAAGCGCTTCGGGCTCGGGCTCGACGACGGAGTTGTCCTTGCGTCTTTTGTAAGTCGTCTTGCCGAGTTCTCTCAAATCGCACCGAGAGGATGGACACGGAGCAAGGGGACTGACTGGCGGTTGAACCGAGAAATAGATTACCTTTATCCCTTTTGTGGCACTTTGCCTCGCTCTTATTCGCATGGGCGCCGGACGCACCATTCCCTACATCGATTTCGTGGTCGGGGAGACGGAAATGGAGCACATTCAGATTCTCGACTCGGTCACCCACCTCATCTACAGCACGACACTCTGGCTGTGCCGCCTGTCGGGCCTCGCCTTTTACTACCGCATCTGCGCCCTGCACAGGGAGTTTGTCATCGCCATTGCCGTCATCCTGGTCGTCCTGACCTCGGGCTACCTGGTGCAGATGTGCCTAATCATCTTCCACTGCAACCCGATCACGCTACTCTGGGTGCCGTATGACGAGTTCGGCATGCCGCTTGACGGCAACTGCCTGATGTGGTACGTCGTGTACGGCACCGTCTCGGGCATCTCCCTCTTCAGCGACCTCTTGCTCTTTGGCCTGCCCGTCGCCATGCTCAAGATCCTCGACATGCCGCGCAAGCGCAAGATCCAACTGGCTTGCATCCTCCTGCCTGGTTTCGCGTGAGTTGGGACACGTCCTTGGATAATAAGGGGGTCTTTGTTTTGACTGACTGTGGCCGCAGCGTCATTGCAATCTCGAGTGCTCGCGTGGCTGTCGTCGTCAAATATGGCTGTAAGTCGACGCCTTCTTCTCGACAGCCATTTCGTTCCGAGACTGACAGACAATGCCTTTAGTCGAGGAATTCGTCACGTTCGATTTCGCCTTCATCAAGCTGCTCATCGTCGAGGTCGCCGAGGTCGGCAGCACACTCATCGCGCTGTCCATCCCTGGTGTCAAGCCCTTGGTCGACAAGTTCATCCTCCGCAAGGACATCTATGCGGATACCGACAGCTCTCGGGGTCCATCCAACAGGGGTAGTATCGGGTCGTTCAGCTCGAGCATCAGAGGGCTGAAGCAGTTTGAGCGTTACGATACCCAAGAGTCCGTTTGAGCAAGAGAGCGCGGGCTGGATGTTGTACGATATCTAGGAGCGTCTCGGGAAGCGAAAATTACTCGTAATCATTGACTTCATCCCAACTTTGTCATATGCTGCAGGTCTTGAATGTTGCTTATATCGCGTTGAGTGATGGGCGCGATTATTGCAACTCATCCGCATTGGCGGACTCTCATTCGCAATGTCTTGGGTGGTAGGGATGGATCTTAATACCAGCGCACTCGTTCCGTTCCTCAGTAGTAGTGGAATCGGGACGGGAATTGGCCCAATCACCGCAAATACGGTTGAACTTCAGCGGCTGCTTAATTTGACTGCATCATGAGCCAGAATAACAGGTCGTGGGCTTTAATCCGACTGCACATCGTACATCCTGATATCCAAACAGATCAGCGAGAGATTCTATATTCTCAAAGGACCTTTTCCAAACGCCGTGATGCCAGAGCTTCATATAGTACATAGGTCATGGCTGGGCAAGCCGCGTGACCAGACGCAAACAGAGATAAATGTCGTATGGCGGCATTGCCGAGGCGCGCACAGCTAGGCGGCGTCCATATCGTCCTCGGCGCAACTCTCGTTGACCATTTCAGTGAAGTAGATAAAGACCTGGTCCTGGCGCAGCGTGTCGACCACGGCCGCGACAAAGGGTCCCTGCTCGCCGCCCGCGCAGCCCTGCAGCTGAAAACGCAGCTTGACCAGAAAATCGACAATGTAGTCGTCGGCCTGGAGGCCCACGTAAATCATCTCCTGCAAGACGTTGAGCGCCGCGTGGGCGTCGCCGCGCTGTTCCCAGTGCAGGCGAGCGAGCCGGCCGTACAGGGGCGTCGACACGCCCAGGACATAGGAGCTGGGGCCGAGCTCCTTGATGCGTGGCAGGACGTTGAAGGCGAGGGGCGAAGGGCGCGCAAAGGATCGGCCCAGGTGCTTCAGCCCGTAGCTGATGAAGTGAGGATAGAGCGGTCCGTGAACGTATATCTTGCGCTTCTTTTCGTCTTCCGAGTCTGGCGCCTGCTCCGTCGCGCTCGCTTCGCCCGCCTCTGCTTGCGTTGCTTTTTTCCGTGGTGTTTTCTTGTTGCTTTGCACGAACCCTAGCTTCTCTGGTAGGGAAAAAACCTCGGCTTCCATGATTTCCCACAGCTCAAGGTCGGTTTTGCAGGACCACATGAGATTCTCGACTCTCTTGCGCTCCTGGACCCGCACAGGTGCATACTGAAGTCGCGCCTCCTTTTTCTCTCTTTCCGCCTCTTCATCAAGCTCGATTGGCTTGCGTTCGGTCAAGGATGAACCGCCCAGATTGTACAAGCCCAGAGCATGCTGGGCTGCGTCTCGGAGGGAGGCAGGGTAACGACGCAGAGCCGCCTCGCGAAATTGGACGACGCGAGTCGTCTCGGAAGTCGACCTGTAAGGAAAGCCTTGCCTGGCAATGGGCTCTGAATCGGCATCTGTGATATGCCCGACGGTAGTCTCGCCTGGCTGTTGGGTGGATGCTCGTCCCAGCCCCCAGGCCTTCTTGACTGCGATGCGGCCCTGCGCAATCTCGTCAAAAATGGCCCTGAATACTTCTTCCTCGGAGGGTGTGATGGTCGAGGTCCTCTGGTTGACGATGCCGCTTTCACTGGGACTGTCTCTGTATTTCCAAGGGAAGGCGACTGTGCCGTCGGGGTTGCGACCGGAATTGCCCGAGTGCAGCCATGCCGCCCAGACAGGCAGACGAGAGCAGACGCCCGGCCGCGTCGCACAAGCCCGTCCGAGGATCCGGGTCGCAGGCGAGCGCAGGACCATTGGCGGCAACGCTGGTTATGAGTTTGCGACGAATTGGCGAAGCATGTCCGTGTTGGGCCAATTGCTTGCAAAATGCTGAAGCTCTCCAGATGAGTTGATGGGAAAAAATGGAGACGGAATTCTACGTCATTCGGGGACGGAATTGTTCCGGCACTTTACGCGTATAAATGGGGCGACGCGTGACTTCGCGTTCGGAAAAGGTACGAGAACGGCTACCAAGTCGCCCCACGCCCAAGAGTGGCCGATACGCGCTACAGTATCGTTAATGAGCCGCTGACAGCTGCAGCCTCTTATTCTCGGCCTCTTGTTTTTGGTCTCTCGAATTGACCCTCGCCCTTGCCCTCGCTTCGCAGATTCGCCCACAATCTCCGATTCGCCATCGCTGGCCTGCACGTACGGTCTCACAAGAGACCATATGCCATAACCTTCCAACCTATCGTGCGCTGCCCTTGTCTATACAGCAAAGATGCCGGTCAAAAAGGAAGCGGCCGAGATGAGCGCCTTTGAGCGCAGGCGCATGGAAAACATGGCCGCCAACAAGGCCATTCTCACGGACATATCCGTCACCGCAAAGAAGATCATTCCCGAAAAAAAACCAGTCGCCAAATCGTCGGCGCCGAAGCGCAAGCGAGAGACGGTCAAGCGCGAGCCGGCCAGGCCAACGCGCATGAGCTCACGGTTGGCCGGATTGGAAGCCGACACCGATGACCTGAAGCAAAAATTGGCGGCGGACATCGAAAAGGATGCCGCCGAAGCGAGGCCCAAACGATTGCGGATTAGCTCTGACTTGCAACTTGGCGACGTTGCAGTTGAGGGCAAGAAATATGGCAGCGGCGTTGACGGCCTCAAGGGCCTTGTGCGCGGAGCTGAGCCGGGCGTGCGGACGTTTACCGAGGAAGACGTCAAAGAGACCACAGATGAGGGCTTGAAAAGCCTAAGACAAAAGATGGGCTCGTTGAAGCTCTACGAACATTGGCTACCGAACGGTACGCTCGATTCTCTTCACATTTACCGCATATGCTAACATAAATTCTAGAAATCAAAATCACTCCACAGCGAGTCTACGCGCTTGGCTTTCATCCGACAGAGGAAAAACCCATTGTTTTTGCGGGAGACAAGGAGGGTGCCATGGGCATATTCGATGGTTCCCAAACTGCGCCCGAAGGCGATGACGACGACGAAGAGGCAGGCGCCGCCAATCCGGTCATTTCGGCATTCAAGACTCACGCACGCACGATTACCTCGTTCGTGTTTTCCTCGGCAGACGTTAATGCCGTCTTTTCGTCTTCCTACGACTCTTCGATCCGAAAAATGGACCTTGAAAAGGAGACGTCTATCCAAATCTTTGCGCCGTCCGACGACAGCGAAGATTTACCCATTTCTGCGCTCGACATGGCCACCTCAGAGCCCAATATCCTCTACTTTTCAACCCTGGATGGTGGTGTTGGGAGATACGATATTCGGGCGCCTGGCAGCGATGAGATCTGGACACTCGCTGAGCAGAAGATTGGCGGATTCTCCCTGCATCCCTTACAGCCACATCTTCTGGCCACGGCTTCTCTGGACAGAACAATGAAAATCTGGGATCTCCGGAAAATCGTGGGCAAGAGCGACTTGCGTCATCCAAGCTTGCTCGGGGAGCACGAATCCCGGCTCTCTGTCTCGCATGCGTCATGGAGCGCAGGCGGTCAAATTGCGACGTCGTCTTATGATGACACGATCAAGATTTACGACTTTGGTGATGCCGGGTCCTGGAAACCAGGGCAAGATATTTCACCCTCGGCCATGGAGCCTGCGCACCAGATTCGGCACAATAATCAGACAGGTCGATGGGTTACGATCCTAAAGCCACAGTGGCAAAAAAGACCGCAAGACGGTATCCAGAAGTTTGCAATTGCAAACATGAACCGTTTTGTCGACGTTTTTGCATCCGACGGAAGCCAGTTGGCACAGTTAGATGGTGAGGGGATCACCGCCGTGCCGGCAGTGGCACACTTCCATCCAACGTTGGACTGGGTCGCTGGAGGAAATGGCAGTGGAAAGCTGTGTCTTTGGACATGAGCAGCAATTTTTGCAATTTTTGCATTGTTTGTATATAGCTCACGGTTCATGCGAGCGGACGGCGTTTGAGCACCTACATCTTCCCGGTCTGGACGGTATTGTCGGTTGGCAACACATGATTGCTAACGCAACAGAGCATAGAGAAGGCACGATAGCGGGCGACTGTCAGCAAATTCGAATTGCGCTTTGTTATTGCTTTTGGTTTGTCGCCTAAATGCTGAGGATCCTATCCGTCCGAGACTTCATTAACTTGGTCTGTCTAGAGGTTGGGCTCTCGCCTGCCATGATGACTTCCCCCTTCACCACAGCTCAAGAGGATCCCCTCAACTGTCTTCATTGCGGAGGCCGGGCGACGAGGACATCGATGTTGCCCTCGAGCGTAAAGTCGCCGTCAGCGTGAGGAACGACGACCGTGGACCCCCTTTTCAGCGTCAGCTTATCCGCACCCTCCACCGTCATGGAAGCATTGCCCTCGATGACAATGACAATAGCAAAGCCCCGACGAAGTCGCCCCCTGCCGTCGATCTTGCGACGCTCAAGCTCGAAATACTCTCGAGACGCATCCGGGTACACGCTGTCGGAGGGCTTGGCATCCTTGATGAGCTTGGCCATGTCGTCGGCGGAGCGAGCCTTTGTCTCGACGGCAGTCAGGGCCGTCTCGAAGCCGAGTCCCAGGTGGCCGTGCTTCTCGCCGTCAATGTTGAAGTCGGCCCACTCGCAGAGCACCGACATGTCCTCGGGTTCCTGGACCTCGACGACCATGACGCCCTCGCCGAGGCAGTGCAGGACGCCCGGCGGCACATAGATTGTCTGGTGCGGCTCGACGTCGATCTTGTGCATGCGGGCCAGCACTTCGGTGCCGCGGCCGGCCGTGACGAGGCTCAGCAGCTCGTCACGCTCCATGCCCTCGCGCAGGCCAAACCAGACGGACCCGGGCGTCATGACGTACCAGGCCTCGGCCTTGCCATGCTTGGCGCCCAGGTGCTTGGCGGCCCAGTCGCGGTGCGGGTGCGCGTGTACGGGCAGCCGCTGGCCGGCGTCGAGCAGCTTGACGAGCAGCTTGGTGTCGGGGCCGAACTTGGCGACGTGGTCGGCGCCAAGCCAGGTGTCGGGCGACGAGGTGACGGCGTCGCGGAGCAGTCGGCCGTCGGGCAGGCGCGTGTAGCCGACGCCGTTGGAGCCGTGGCCGCACGTCGTCGAGGCCACCCAGTCCTCGGGCTGGTGTGAGGAGCACGGCGCGCAGGACCGGAAGGATGTGATTTGCGCGCCGCCAGCGTACATGGCGTCCTCGGGCTGGTTCGGCGGTAGGAGGATAGGTGCCATGATGGTCCTGAAGAGCTGACTATCTTGGTTCAGTCGGGCAGTCGGGCGAGTGGCTGTCGCGGCGTTGAGTCGATAAAGATGGCGGAGAGGCTGACGACGACGAGATGCCAGGACAGTTGGACACGACTGAGAAGCAACAACAGATGACGCCAGCCAGCATGCAACAGCAACCCGACTTTATTCCATACACTCCCTCCATGACCGTCGAACCAAACGGCCTGCTTGTGGGTGGAGAAAAGCGAGATGCGGCCATGGACAAGCTCCCACGGCCCGAAATGCCCCAAACGTCATGCAGGCTCCGAAGACACGGCCATCCGTCACGTTGCAGGGACAGTCTTGGGCCGGAGCTTTCCATGACGGCAGCGCCGTCTGCGCCCGCAACGGGTAAGAGGGGCGCGTCATGACGGCACCATGATGGCGGTCCAAGTGGGGAGACGAACCACAAAGGCCCGTGTTTGCCGTCGTTTGCTATTGGATGGTGGTTGGTATGGCAATTGGGTCAACTGTTTAACTCGTCCGACGTGAAGGTTGTCGATTCGTTACCCATGGCCCTGAAACGCAAGCCAAACCACTATACACTCGGGAGGAAACAGACATGTGTAAGCCTCATCTACTGCTCGTCTTGCAGATTACTCGGTCAAATCTTTTCGAGCATCACGACTTGTCTTTGGACCATTCATCACTAAAGCTGCAGACGAGTCGTCTCGCCGTCACAATGTCATTTGGCTTGCGTGTCGTTTCAGGATGAGTGAGAATTCACCACTCGATAAACCCTCCACTGCTTGTGGCTGGTCGTTCATTGCAGTTGAGTAAAGGTGCTTTGGCAATGACCCCCATCTTGGTGTCGACCGATGCGAAGAAGCCTCTGCCGGATCCATGTAAACATGAACATTCATTCCTGGCAGCGAGATCGCATTGTCGAGTCTACTAGGCTCTCCGGAGTCCTTCCCAAGTTCCTCTTTCATAACTTGAACCTCCGTTTCCTCCCCAGCTTCCTCCCCCATTGCCTCCCCATCCTCCTCCGTTTCCTCCCCAGCTCCCTCCCGTGCCCCCAGACCCTCCGAGGCCGCCTTGCCCGGCTCCTCCCCAGCTTCCACCTCCAACAGCACCCGATCCACCCGGGGGACCTCCGGGATAGTCAGGGGCCTTTGGTACGTAGGGTTCGGCCCCGTGCTCCCCTTTGTCACCGTCTCCATCATCCTCGTCGGATCCTCGTCCGCCGCAAATATTTCTGCAATGGGCGCAGATGCCGTCAAAGTGCTCTTTACGGCAGCAGAGTAAGGAACAGGTCGCTGCTCGCTTGTCCAGGTTTGTCTCGATGGACGCCTCGGCGTCGTCTTGCGCCGCAAGAGCCTGGTATGCACCTTTCGGCGGGACGGCCAGGCCACGCCCGGCCAAGGCGACTATGAGGGCAAGGGTTTGAGGCTTCATTTTTGCGTTTGAGCTTTGGAAATGGATGGTTGAGTTTTTGGGTTTCAGGCAATGTCGAGTCCTTGTTTCGTGTCAGAACAGTGGATGATTGACGCAGGCATCGTAGACGGGAGAGCGTGCTCTACTTGTACTTGGCAGGTGTTCATCGCTTCGAGAGATTGCTGATGGTCATTTTCAAGTTAGGAGACATGGCTTGCTCTCGGAATGCATTACTTTGGCTGGCGTGTGATTGAAACGCATTCTACGCCTTTCGAGGCTCAAGGACTGGATGCCGAAGAGTTTTGGGGGCAGGCAGATTGGCATTCTCTGGCGTTGCACAACATAGCGTTCGGGGCGGTGAATCTCTCTCACGAGCTTTCCTCGGCTCTGTTGTCCATCTTGAGCCCGCGGAATCCCTTCCGACGATGCCATCCCTGCCCTTGCCACTCGAATGCGTTTGGCGATGGAACTGAACTTGAGCTCTGGAAGGTTTACACTGGACCAATCTTCATTTCAGCATTGTATTGGTGATACAGGTCTGTATCGATCATGGCGACGTCGAGACTGGATTGATGGGACTTCAAAATCTTCTTTCGTAGGCCCGCGGCTTGAGGTCCCGCCATTCTATGTGATGGCATTTACTTTACATGACCCTGAGTATCCTACAACATCCCAGGGTGTATCGAGCTCAAGTGCCATTCTCGTAAAGCCAGCCTCGTTACGAAGTATTCAAATGCTTCGAGGTTCATGCAGTGGCTATCCGTGTGACGGGATTCGACTTCCTCGCAGCACACGCGACAAGCCCCATGCAGCAGCGTAACCACACAAAGGCTAGACTGCTTGAATGTCCATGTTTAGACCTCGGAGAAGCCAAATGTGTGGTCAACACGGCGCGTTGACTGTACTTCCCATCTCAAGCTCCGCAGTGCAAGTCGCCCGTCGTTCAACACGGGCGAGGAACGTGGCTCGCTCGTGTCACCATTTACATGCGAACCAGGGAATGGGGGACTCGGGCGAGCAAGTCCAAGTTTTGAGGGCCATTGTGCAACTCGCAAAAAGGCATTACAGGGCGATGTCGAGTTCATTCCCTCACTCGTGGCTCTGGGTGATTTTCTTGCCTGTGCCTCAGGCGGACACAAGGCCATAAGAGGACTCGAGAGTTGGACATTGGACAACTGAAATGAAGTTCCAACCTTCCTCGCGTGACTGAGAGACTCGGGAAGGGCCATTGATGGTAATGCTTGCGCTCTAGACTTGGGCTTTCCAGTCCTCCTGATGAGCGACTGCCTTCCTCCAAGACAAGACATCCATCGTACCTTCATTTAAACTTTGGTAAACCTTTTCTCGTGATTTCCGGGGCTGCTCCTCGCAAGTTTGGCGAGCTTCTGTCCCGACGCTTTAGGCCTGTCGGACAGTCAAAAATTGACGAGGCTGATGTTGCGGCCTCCAATTGGCCGCCCGAAACTCCCTGCCGCTGACCAACAGCGACTCGGGCTCTGCCGTGAGACACACTCGACCTCGGCTTCCAACTGCTCTTTGTTGCGACAAGACCCTTGGCGTTGTTGCAGACTCCCTCGGCCGTCGGCATTGCTGCGCACATTCCTCTCTCTTCCCTGGCCACGACTTCGACTTTCGCCGGCAATGGGAACCGCATCCATCATTGTAGGTCCATTCGTCTGAGCCGAGCTCATCATCCCTCAGCTGGCTGCTGACGGGGCACGCGCAGTTTGTGCTCGTGGCGGCGCTGCTGTCGCCCTTCCTCTACGAGCGCTGGCAGCTCCTCTCTACGCTCCAGGCCAACGCTCCCCATCGCCTGGTCAAGGTAAACACCTTCAAGAGCCACGAGATCAGGTTTGCAGACCGCATCCGGAGCTGCGAGGATGTCTTGATGCTCGAGGACGAGGGCCTGGCCCTGCTGGCCTGCGATCCGGGTCGCGAGACCTGGAACACCGTCATGGTAGGTAAAGTCAAGCCCACAAGGCACTGCCTGTTGGAGCTGACAATTGGTCTGCGAACAAGGGCGTCTTTGAGTCCGGGCCCAATGCCCTGGCCGGCCTCTACCTTTACGACTACAAGCTGGGCCAGGGCGCATCGGACCAAGATGCCCTCAAGAGCATCACGTTTGCCAACTTCACCGGCGCGGCGGACCTGCACACCCTGGGCATCGCCTTCGACCGCAAGACGTCGACCGTCTTCGTCACCAGCCATCACCCAGGCGGCTCGCGCATCGAGACGTTCAAGCTCGACGTGGCCGCGCTCGTCGCCACGCACACAGGCACCATCCAGCACCCGCTCGTCCACGCGCCCAACGCCATGGTCGTCGTCGACAGCGGCGAGCTCTACGTGACCAACGACCACTACTTCACCGCCAGGCAGTCGCGCCTCATGGCGCAGCTCGAGAACTTCCTGGGCCTGCCCCTGGGCTCCGTCGTGCGCGTCAGGCTCGACGGCGGGCGGGTCGAGGCGAGCGTCGTGGCGCGCGTACCGTTTGCCAACGGCATCGAGGTGATCAACAGCACCACCGTGGCCGTGGCGTCGACCAGCAGGGGTGCCGTGTACCTGTACACGACAAGTCGAGACGGCGACTCGGTCTCGTTTACTTACCATTCCCAGCTTCGAGTGCCCTTTATGCCCGATAACCTGTCGCTGTCCAACGGCAAGCTGATGATTGCCGGCCACGGACACATACAGTCGCTCATCAAGTTTGTCGAGACGCGCCGCATCTGCAACCACCCAGACGAGCTGGCCAAGGCGACGGCCGAGATGAGGGAGTATTGCAACAAGGCCGAGTCCCCGTCCTGGGTGTCCGAGTGGAGCGAGGCCGAGGGTCTGAAGCATCTCTATGTCGATACGGAGTATCCATCCAGCGCGACAGCCACGAGAGACGCGTCCCGAGGAGTGGGCATCGTAGCTGGTCTGTACGCCAAGGGAATCCTAGTGTGGAGAGACTGACGACGGCTTGTCGCAAAGTTTCTGTGAACGATTGTCAGTTTTGACTTGTGGCATACTTGAGCTGTCGAAATGCGGCGCCTGATTTTTGATACTCTTGAGTTGTATGATGGAGCAATTATGAGCCAATCAACTAGGTTAACTATGTCTTAACTCCACTGAACTAACGTGTAGTTCGTTCGGAGTAAAGAAGATTGATGTTTTGAAACGGAATCGTTAAATAACGCCGTCAATCCAATTCAAAGAACAACAGGCACTCCTCTGTTCGTACCTGGGCTTACATAACCTGTTAGTCCCCATTATTTAAGGGTTCATCAGGGTCCTGGGACGCGCCTCGGCCCCGCGCCCTTACGTCAGGCCCCGCCGGCGGCCCAGTCTCCGACCCCGACTTCATCCCATCCACCCAACCCGCCGCGTCTCCATCATCGCTGCAATCATGCTCTCCGACAATCCCAGGTGATATCTACTCCTGCATCTGAGTCGCTTTGCAGGCGCAACAGAGTCTCGAGTCTTTGGCGCTCGGCAATCGCCACCCGCGCCGTCGTCATCACGCGAACTCTTCAGTTTGAAATCGGCCATCTTCTTTTACCAGCCTGCGTCGCGCGCCGGTTCCAACATGGATAGCTTCAAGGGCATCGTCAAGAAAGGGTGGCATCCCGAAAAGGAGGGCACGACTCTCAGAGGCCAGGTGGTGCGTTCGGCCCCCTCCCCCCTTTTATCTACAAGAACCTACTCGTGGTCCCGTGGTGAACCCATCCTCAACGACCCCGTCGAATAGTCTGGCCTCATGGGCCGCAGCAAGGACTCGTCCTACGACCGCTCCAATCACGCGTCCCGACCGCTCAACGAGCTTAAGGACCCCTCGTCCTTTGCGCCGCCTCCTCGCCGCTCCGGCAACGCGCCCCTTCCGCCGCCGTCCAGGCCCCGCGACCCGCACGCGTCCGAACCCTTGCATGGCGAGCAGAGCCAGCCGTCGGCCGGCGAGGCTCCGTCGCGGGGCCCCTATCAAGTCAACACGACCGGACTTCGCGCAGATCATCTGCAACCGCCTCCGGGGCGCAGGGACGGCGCAGACGGCAGGAACCCGCCCGCGTACAACGCCTCTGCGACGACGACGACGACGACGACGAGGCCCGCTCCCGAGACCAAGAACAGCGCCGGCGGCTTCAGCTCGCAAGTCAGCGAGCTGCAGAACCGCTTCTCCTCCATGCGGACCTCATCCAGCGCGGCCGCTCCGCCCTCGGCCCCGAGCCAGGGCACGACGTGGGAGCAGAAGCAGTCGGCGCTCAAGACGGCATCGGCGTTCCACAAAGACCCGTCCAAGGTCTCTCTATCGGACGCAAAGGCGGCTGCCGGCACTGCCAACAATTTCCGCCAGCGGCACGGCGAGCAGGTGCAGGCGGGCTACAAGCGCGCAAACGATCTCAATCAAAAGTACGGAATCATGGACAAGGTCGGATCCTACGCGGGCCGGTTCAAGGATCAGACTGCGTCGACTTCAGAGGCCGACGCTCAAGCTCAGGCAGCAAAGAAGAAACCGCCTCCGCCTCCGCCGCCCAAGAAGAAGCCCGGCATTGGTGGGGCTGGCGAGGCTCAAGGCGCGGATGGGGCTGACCCGGATGTGCCACCACCGATACCCATGTCGACGCGGCCGAACTTTTAGATGCCGGGCCACGCCCATGTCGCGTAGCAGAGACAGGCCTGTCTTGCTGTGGGTGCGGTGGAATAAAGCGACAGTCGCATGTTCAGTGTCACGGATTTGAAGAAATGCAGGCGCCGCAATCATCGAGTCTCTTCACTCTCCATATTTTTGTCTCTTGGTCATCTTGTCATGATTGGCGGACTTCGCCAGGCGCTAACGGGGACAACATATGGTGTAGATTTTTGAAGACCATGCCAACGTAGCCTGAGGGCAGGTGTGAAAAATTGACCAGAAATGATATGCTTAAACCTTCATCTGCGTGAGGCCATGCTTCCAAATGATGACATAGGGGGTGATGCCATCCTCGCGGTAGTTAAGCATGACGACGCTATTACGCGGGTCAGTCTGTAGCTCGGGGGTGAGTGAGGTGGACTTGTACTCACATGCCCTCGGGGTTCATGGACTCGCCGGTGTAGAACTCGAGATCCTTGATGTTGGGCAGCAGCTTCTCCTTGACGTAAGCCTGGGCGCCCTTCTCAAAGGCAGTGATGGTGTCGGCATCGGCGCCCTTCTCCTGCAGAGCAGCCTTGACAGACTTCAGGTAGCCTATGTAGGAGTAGTTAGTGACACTGCGTCTACCAGTGACAAGCGTCGTATTGGTATGCCGCACCCTTGAGGTAAATCAGGTAGCTCTTCTTGTCGAAGGAGGTGCTCTGGAGGCGGAAAGAGTGGACGATGTTGTTGACCTTGACAGCCTGGTCCTCGACAGCGTCATCGTCGCCGCCCTCGGCAGAGGCGTTGGCACCGGTGTCTAAGGTGCGACTGTCAGTATGGTTATCCGGATGGAGCTGCAAGCGCCAAGAAGCGCAGAGTAATCGACGCTGCAGCGCGTGCCCAGGCTCGGCAAGGAGCGATTGGTCAAGCGAGTTACCGGCACGAGGCGGCGCGCAAGCACGACCCTTGACCCTAGACAAGCACCAGGCACATACCGACTTTGACGGCATCCTCCGTGATCATAGCACAGTCGGCCTCGTAGACGATGTCATCGACCAGCTTGAGGTCGTACGAGTCCGAGATGATCTCGTCGCCGGTAATAATGTCCTACTCGCAGGAAACAAACGCCATGTTAGCGGCAAGTGACCAATGTCGAACATGTGCGCAAGATGCGATCGCAGGGATGCAGATGCGGCAGAAGGCCACAGCGCGATCGAGATAGGGGCCAAGGCCAAGGCCGCGGACGGCCAGGTGCCCGAGGATGGTGCGACGGGGACGTACCTTGAAGATGATCATGGTGACGGTGTTTCTTGGAAGTCTCCGGGTTTGATGTGACGAGACGGATTAGACGGAGGATGAGGCTGCGGACGACGGCGAAGGCGAAGAAAAATGCGCTGCGGGGTGGAGAGACGACAGACGGGGTGGCGGAGAGAGAGGGGGAGGGGAAACGGAGCAGCAGTGAAAGAAATTGTGTGGTTACCAGAGGCACGGCGGTGCAAAAAGCGGGAATGGAGGAGGGGCAGCGTGAAAATGCATGTACCCTGGTGGGGGCGCGCAGGTGTCCTTTGCACTTTTTTCCCTCGCGTGGCCCCTCATTGGGACGCCTCTTTTTGCGAGGCTGGTAGTGTGGTACTTGGTGCAGAGCAGAAGGGTACTTGCAGCATGGGGTCCATGTTCTCGGTGTTGCGGCGGGGGACGACGAAGAACGCCGTGTCGGAGTCCAAGCATCGTTCGAAGTGGGAGGTTTTGAACTACTGTACGTATATTTGATTTGTTTCACGAATATCAACGCATGACCCAGGTGTCTGTTTGAACTACTGTGTAGTGGAGGTTGATCTACTGTAAGGAGAGACTGGCACGGCCTTGGCCAGCTACAGTATTTATTGACGAGTACAGTATGTGGGACATGTTAGCCGTGAGGCGCAAGGGAATGGACATGCGAGCTCCCCAAGCAATCCACAGCTACCCAGCCTATCCATACAATAGTAGCTGTGGAGAACCGAGATCAAAGATCGGACGGGCAATGACAAAAAACAAAGCCGCGTCTTTCGCAGTGGTTGGCTCGGAAATTCGGTTCGGCATTTGCGCGTACAGGGTAGGCAACAGTGGCATGACGGTTGAAAGAGCGCGAGCATCTAGCGCAACACCATGCCCCAAGCTTCGCATAAGTCAAAATCCATCCTGCTAGCGTCAACACTCGTCTGTCAATATTGAAGCCTTTGAGCGAGGCCCCAGCGTGGCCAAAAGACTCAGTAAAATGCCACCACCGACTCGACTATCGGGCACTTGCACGGGCTGCGGAGCACGTCCAAGAGCAGACACCTCACGTGATGATGGCGTGTACTTGGCGGTACGTATCCGTGCATTCGAGATGGAGAACCAAGCCACGCTGCAAAGGCAATCGACTGCGCCAACAAACGAACCGTCGGTCGAGTGGCCTGATTGTTGGCCAGAGGCATCCGATGCCGTCGAGCCGGATCATCTGGACGCCGAGATTGACCGGAAGGCGAGGGCCAAAAAGAACTGGGGAAAAGAAGAAAAAACTTGATGACGCCCCTCTCTCATCTGAGTGAGGACTCGGAAAGAACCATGTGCCCTGCCTGCCCGCAAAGGCGCAAAGGGAAAAAAAGGGGGTCTGCCGATCCAATTTAATGGGACGCGATGCCTCTGCCACGTCCATTTCGACATTTCCACGGCGTTGAGTCGAGAACGACTTGGCCACGGCGACTCTACTGTACGAATAGGTACCTGTAGTCGAGTTCTGCTCTGGCCCGAGTCCTCTGCATTTGTTCGTGTCTGCATGTAGTGTACATAGGTATCTGTCGAGACTTGCCCTGTCGGCCGTCGCCTGTCGTCTAGAATCCTCAGCCACAAGTCACTCGCCGCGGACGGGTCCAGCGTAAAGATACCTGAGGCGCGCGTGCTGTCGATTGTCCGCGCCCCTCCCCCCCAACCGAAAAGCTCCCGCCGCTCGTCCTGTCGCCCAATCTCAAATGGCAGCAAATCCGAGTCTCCGAAGGTGCCGCCGCACGCGTTACCCCCGGGGCGAGCCGCGAACTTGCACGTCCAGTCCCAATCCGACGCCACACTCATCAACCACAATTACCCACTCGACCGCCGCCAAGCCCCAAGTCGTCCGTCTCCTTCTCCCTAAACCCGTCTTCCCCCGTCAGCCCGTCTTTTACCTCGTCATTCGTCCATCATCATCCTATTCGCATCTTTTCCCCTTTGCCCACCTCTTGTCACTCCCTTTCATTCAATCGCGGCTACTCAAATTCCCCTTTTTCTGCGCCCCCGAACTACATCTCTGTTGTTCTCGATACACTCGACATCTGTCTCAACTGCTTGCGTCGTCTCTGTCTCGCGCCGCAGCAGCCGCAGCTTCTACACAACATAGCCACGCATCGCTGCTGCTACCTTCGACTCTGCACTCTTCTTCGCCTCTCGCCTGTCCCCGGCTCAAGGCACACCGAAGCCACGTTCAACAACTGCTGCGATTCCAGTGCCACCTCAGCACGCGCCACCCGATCGCCCGAGATAGACATTGCCAAATCAGCTCGGCTCCCCTTCCGTTGCCGCACCTCGGCTATCCGCACTGATTAGCCCTTCCAACGTCGCAGCACGCAAGTGGCTGCTTCAATACTCGACTGAAGCCTGGCCAGAGACGCCGTCATGGTCAACCAAACGTCTCCCGGCCTGACTACAGCCCTGTCGTCTCCGCTTGGCGTCATGGCCAACTCGTCCCTACTGGATGCGGCTCTTCCGCCACTACCGACCTATAGCCTCGAGCCTACCGGCGATGTCTTTACCTGGATATCCGACTTCTGGCTGTCCCTTGTCCTGCCCGTCGTCGTCTACTGGGCAATGTCGCTGGCCTTCCACCTTGTCGACGTTCTCGATCTTTTCCCCCAGTATCGCCTTCACACCCCTGACGAAATCCTCTGCCGTAACCACGCCAGTCGATACGAAGTTGCCCGAGACGTCGTCATTCAGCAAATCATCCAGCTTGTCACCGGCGCCGCTCTTGCCATGACGGAGCCTGCCGAGATGCACGGAAAGGCCGAGTATGACGTCGCCGTCTGGGCTACCCGCCTGCGCCTCGCCCAGAGAGCTCTGCCTGGTCTACTCGGCCTGATGGGCCTCAATGCCTCGGCCATCTCCAAAAACATGTCTGCGACGCACCCGCTTCTTGCCGGAGCTCTTGCTGGCGGTTACTACCCATCACTTGCCTCCGCCGGCGCTTCCTATCCCGCCTTTGCTCCATGGGAGCTTACGACGGCCAAGCTCATCTACCATGTCTTCGTCCCGGCCTTGCAATTCTTCACGGCCATCTTCATCCTCGATACGTGGCAATACTTCCTCCATCGGCTCATGCACGTGAACCGATGGCTCTACAGTACGTGCTGCGTCGTCTCCCCTGTTTCGAGCACATCCGGTCTGAGCCATTGCTAACAATCGTGCTCGCTCTAGCAACCTTCCATTCGAGACATCACCGTCTATACGTCCCCTATGCGTATGGCGCTCTGTACAATCATCCCTTTGAAGGATTCTTGCTCGATACCCTCGGCGCCGCCATCGCGTTCAAGGTTACGGGCATGACGCTCCGCCAGGGCACCTGCTTCTTCACCTGTTCGACCATCAAGACCGTTGACGATCATTGCGGCTACGCCTTTCCATGGGATCCCCTGCAGCTCATCACGAGCAATAATGCTGCCTATCACGACATCCACCATCAGACTTGGGGCATCAAGGCCAACTTCTCGCAGCCCTTCTTCACCTTTTGGGACACCTTGTTAGGCACCAAGTACAAGGGCTCACGCACCGACCGAATCGCCGACAAGAAGCGCTCTGCCAAGACATCATGAGGCAAACTTCGCCATGAACCCTTCGACTGTTTCAAGGTGCCATCTCGCCCTTGACTCATGTTTGCGTGAAGGGGTTCTCATACCCTTCTTCTTCACCACTTGATCGCACTCCATTAAGCTTTGACATTCGCTTTGGCGTATTGCACATTGGCGCTCAGTGACAATATTTCGACGACTTCACAACGGGCGAGCTAAGTTGATTTTAATACCCGAAATTCACTCAACACAAGTCTTTTTGCACGAGGTGTCCTGAAGACACGCAATCACTACTGGCGTCGGGGAATTCTATTCATGTACATGGTTATGCTCGGAAGTTTGTCGGTTTTCCACAACCAAATTCCCGAGACTCGCGAGGCCCAGAACTGCGCTACAGTCGCGCGTTCAGTTTCGGAGCCCAAAATGCCGATCTACCTTGGAATCGAGTCCACAAATGCGGCGAAACTAGCTCACAGGATGTGCCTGGGTCTGCTCGAGCCGCGATACGATTGCGCGCCAAATCACGACTTGGTGCGATTGGTCATATGTCCACGTACAGGCCGGCGGTACTGACATCGACCGCGACTAGTTTGAGCCGAGCGGCTGCACTCACGCGGATTCTGTGGCTCAAGGCAGGATCGAAATTGTTCGAGGTGAGCAGACAGTTATTCGGCTGCATCTCAAGACCCAGAACGTGTGGGTGAGGTTGTGGTGTCAGCAGTGACGAACACGACGCGCTCGCATGTCTGCATGACGTGCTGCGCGCCTGAATCACTTGTCACAAAAGCCTTTTCTGCGCGAATGGGAAACACGACGGCCTCGCGAGTGAGATCTCGTGCCGGCTTGACAAGCCAGCCGCAGCATGAACGGCCTTTAGAAGTCGAGGATAGGTCTATCGATCTTACCTTGATTCTGCACAGCTGGACGCGAATGCTTTGATGTGCGGCAGGCCTCGGCGGGTGAAACGTCGCACCTCGTGTGTGCTGTGGGATGTCGTTCCCACGACTACTTGGTTCCTGTGGATTCTTAGCGGCCCGAATCTCGTCGAGGCTTGTCGGGATATGGAGCAGCTTCAAGAGTAGGCAACGGGACATTGGTGGTGCAACAGCCGGCATATATACATATACACTTAATTGATGAATGAAACTGAGATCTTCGCAAGCTGCGCCAAGACGTGGAGATGTTCGCGGAGCGTGCACATCAAACTTGGCATCCAAATCTTCGTGCTGGCGTACACGCATCAAGATACTTGAGATGAACGGGCGTGAGCCCCTCCAAGTGAACAAGAGGCTTGGAATCCTGATTGAAATGTTGAGGAGGGGGCGATGTTGCGACAGGCACGAGGAGAAGGCAAGGCCAAGTCAGAAGAGGACGAGATGCCCGGAAGAGAGAAGGGGAGAGAGATCGGACAGGACTTGGACTCTTTGACGGCGGTGCCGCGGACACCCCGGGCGTGCCGGGATTCGGTCACGACTGGTGGGGGCTCCCGCAGCGGCTCGCTTTTCGTCCAAGGCCGGTTACACGGCATTGTCTCTCGGAATCACTCGCATGTCGACTCCTGTAAATAACGCAGGCAGGGACACTGCATGCTTCCAAGCAAACCCCCCCTCTTCCCCTCCTGCTGGAAGGGCTGATGACCCTACAGGAGTCGGTGATGGCGTCGAGATTGAAGGAGAAAAAAAGGACATGGAATGTGGTGTCCATGGGGGAGAACGAATCAATGACGCACCAGATGGAGGCCCGTAAATGTAGGTAACTTATGACGCGGGGCTGTCCATCAATAGGCGACGTCTTCGCGGCAAAGCCGGCCGCGAAACTTGCGAGATGATAGGGTCAACCTCCCTCCCGAAACAAACTTCAACCGCGTTTCAGGGTCTCATGAAAGAATTGGCAGGACAGGCAGGCAGTGGAGGAGAAAGGGGCTGGCATCAGCTGACGCCTCTTATCGTGAGGGGTCCTTGAAGATGAGGAGGCCGAGGAATGGGGCAGATTTCGAAGACGGACGCAATCGGCAGCTTACAAATATGCGAGTTGCGGAGTAGCCGAGTCTCGAAGTCGAAGAGGGATCCCGACGACGCACGTGTGGTTGGCCAATGGTCCGGATCACGGGTTCTTTGTGAGCAGACACTTGGGTTATCCTGGGAACTGTTGCGGGCGCAAGCCAGAGCGAGAAAGTGTCAAAAGGTGTGTCGCGATTGTGCAGAGCGGCGTCCAGGTACGCCCTCGACATGAAGTTATCGAAAAGGCGAAAAGCAAACAAGCTGCAAAAGTGGCTTGCGCCACAGCAAGCCTGTGCCCGCGGTGCGTTGCGACCAAGGCAAACAAAGGTGTCGGCCGACAAGAGGCTTCTTTTGGGGTCTAGGTCATGAAGCACTGCCTGCATCTCGGTTCCAGACATCCAGTCCCTCGGCATAGCAAGTCACGAAACGGGACCTCGATGGCCTCGCCGGCCGCTGAATCGATGAGTGTCGATGCCGCAGATTGACGAGGAAAAGACCAGCTTGTGCTCCTCTTTCTTCGGGAGTCCTCTACACTGCACCCTGCAGCGGCGGCGAGGCCTCGTCTGGCACAAAGCAGAGAGTGGTGACGTGGTCGCGGCGGGCGCCAATCCCTGAGCAGCTTTTTGGGGCCTCGGCCTCCCCAGTCGCTGCTGTGCAAGCGACAGATGCACGCGATGATGCACGGCACCTCCTCATGTACTGTACGGCTACTTTGTTTCGTTACGTGCGTCGACGGAGCAGCGACGCGCGTGACAAGGCGGCGGGAGGCTCCAGGGTCCGACGACGGGTGGAGAATATTGGCTTTCCCGCTGTGCAACTTTTTGAGCTCTGAAATAAGAATGCACATCTCCTTGCTCCGACGCTGGAGAACAAGTCCGGAAGCACCGTTGCATTGCGTTGCAGCCCGGCATGGCATTGGTTTGAAACGACCGCGTCTGCCTGAGCCTGGCTTCCGGTAGACTTTGAGACCATTTCATCCGCCGACGGCGGGAGATGCCACGCGAAGCTCTCCGGGGCAGGACGCAGCCGAACACGTCGTTTGCAAGACAAGCTTGAGTGCGCAGCTGCATTGAGCTGGCTCGTCCCGGGACTATTGGCACTGCACGGCACGTAGCTGAAATATCGACAACTTGGCCACTCAGGTAAATATGTATGCGTATGTGATGGGATTTGGCGACAGATGCAGGTGAGGGTCATGGCGATGAGGTCCGTGGCGGTGACCAAATGAATGGCGATGGTGCGGTCGCTTGGCATCGGCAACCGACATCGCAACCCGGTTGAGGCGCCAGACAGTCAGATTGCCGAGAATGATACGCAGAGATGGCCCCATGGCAAAGGAAGAAAGGGACGCAGGGCGTCTTGATGCGTGTGCAACACATGGGCATCCTGAATGCGACAGTCAGCGAGGTCGGTGCTTTTACCTTTTGGTACCGAGAAGGAAAAGTGACAGGACGACCAGGTGAGCCAGAGATGAGAGGAGCTGGACCAAGGTTAAGATCCGACTCATCGCTTCCTCGGTACAGCATGTAAGTTACTCACGAGGCCACGGATTGCCCTTGCTCGCTTCATCCTCTGCCAAGATTCAGGTCGCGTTTGTTTTCCCGTAAAGCAATCCAACCAAGCTTGATCGACGAGCCTTTTTGTCAATGATGATTCGCACCTTGTCTCGGCCAGCTTTCGCCCACTGCCATTTGGTAGACTGCCGCTGAAGGGATGACGGCGTGTACTACTTCGTATCGGGCATGATCTTTATCGTAGCGATCCCGGCTAGAATCCTCATTGGTGCCACTGTGCCGCAAGTTCAGCTGGACACGGGAGGGCAGCGCAAGTGACAGGCGCCTCTCGTAATCTCTCGACGAGTCCGGGCGACGCGCTTGATGAGTGCGGGACGAAGACGGGATTGCGAATCAAGCGGTAGAAGGCCTCGACGAGACTGAGCACAGATTCGTCCAATGGCACGGTCCGGCGCAAGAGTGGGAGTGGCAGCGGCAAGAAGATGGCGGATCATTTCTCGCATCAAAGGTCGCACACAGGTGGAGACGCAATCCTGCGTCATTGCCAGATTCGACCGATTGATGGCCTCGCAAGAAAGCTAGATGTGTCGATTGCGGAGTTTCAAGCGGTGTACGTAGAACAGCAGGTGCTAGAACCGCTTCTCTTTCGCGCATCGTAATCGAGGGCAACACGAGGGCTCAGGTGTTCGGGTCCACGCCGGGAATGGTGGTTGCTGTTGCGCCGCCCAAAGCCAACACCCCCCGCCATGGCAATCAATTTGACTTGGTGGATGAACAAAACGGTCAATTAGAGCACAACTTACAAGACATCATTTGTGCAGAGGGCGACGGGGGGAAACGTTGGCATCCGTTCAAAAGTCGAGATCTGAACCCTGACCGTGCCGCATTATGACTTGGACGTTTATTGCCAGTGGAACCTTGCTGCAGGCGTTGATGGCAGGCTTGGCAATGGCAAGGAAAAGGCAGGCGCGCGGCAGGGAGAGGGGTGGCCTTGGCATGGGTTGCGCGGGACCTGGCATCGCCCCCACCGGAGGCACCAGCCAATAGGAGTACTGAATAGGGCCTTGGGTGATGTGGGCGGCTTGCTCCTGCTTCATCTCTAGCTACTACAGTACGTACGAAGTGCAGCACTTCGTAGCATTCAATGGAACGATATTGCTCGAGGGGCGTCTGCCTTTGTTCGCGATCCAGGGCACAACGGCAATAGCTCCGTAGCTCAAGCCTCTCTTGCTGCGAGCTACCTACAGGACAACAAACGCCCCGCACCTGCATGGATTCAGCAGACTAACTCAATACCTTGCCTTGACTAAACGGGTACAGCCAGGACCCTTGTAAAAGGCGAGGTTTAAGCATGTTCCCGTCTAGAATCGCAGCGGTAGCCTGAGCCGGAGATGATCCAGCTATTTGGGCAGTTGCCAAGCGAAAATGGATCTCAGCATCTGCAAGCAAACAAGAGGGCAGGAACCAGGCAGCCAGGGCAGGAGATGATGGGAGGTGCGGCCGGCACGAATTCGTTTCTGTAGCGTCCCGTACCTTGCCCGATGGCGCCTGGCGCGTTTGCGCGTGGAGTCCTTGAGCCTGTGGTAGCGCCTCGGTGGTTGCGGTCAGCAAGATTGACCCGTCCGTCACCTTTTTGCATGCTGTACAGTATCACGCCCAGGCACACGGCAGAAGGCCTCGACATTGACGACCAGGTGCGGCGACAAAGACGGAGAGGGTGTGGTGCGAATACCCATCGACCATTTCCTCCACTTGCCCGCGCACCCGCCCATCCATCAAAGGTCGAGCCAATCTCCAGGCCCCCAACCCACATGTGGGCGCCACCCACGCGCAGTTTGCGTTGCTTTTTCCCTCGCGTGCGATCCAACCCAACACCGACAGGCCCTCTCAGACCGACAGGGACTCTCAGACTGATGGACAGACAGGCAGTGAGGCACTCGCTCACAAAGCAGCCAGCAGGCGTCGCCGGATGCCGCGACCGGAAGCCAGTTCCAGAAGCTCTTTAGCCTCAGACAGTCGGTCCCTCCCCCTTGGAACGGATCCTTTGATTAGCCTTTATCCCACGGGCCATCTCTCTCCACCAACCCCCCCTCCGGCCCGCCTTAGACAAGAACGCCTACCCACCAAGACACAACGAGCCAATCCGCGGCGTTTGGCCGACTGCTACCGACTGTTCTCAGCTCGTGGGCCGCTCCCGCTCGTGAATCAGAAATCCCATCCGGCACATCACGTCACACGTCGCATCTCCATGGAGCCTCTCCGGCGGCGCCGTTGCCCCTTCTGGGGTCCTCTTCTGGCCCGCTGGGACGCTGAGACCCAGGACGGTAACAACTGACAAAGGCTCAATCGCCATTGTCATTTGGGATCCTGCATGTCGTGGCATCGGTTGCCTCTTAAACGTCTCGCTCCCATGTTAGAACCACGGACCCTCGACTTACAACCAGCATTTTCTAGCACCCCGTAGGCCTTGCGTACCCAAGGTATCCAGTCCAGAGGCTGGAGCGGACCTGATATTGCCCCAATTTTGCCTAGTTGCCGCCCGTTGTCTAATCGCGACGCTTGTCAGCTCTCGACTGCACTGGCCTCAAACCCTACTGTTCAGCCGTCCGTCACAGTCAGCCCCGTGAGCCGCGCCACACCGAATCCTCGTCGGCTTCGGCCTCACACCTCCCGTACATACGCACGCACTTATACCCACGATACATTGCGCTACCTCGTGCCTCGGACCCGTTCCCTTCTTCCTTCCTCTGTACATCCTTCCATCTTTATTGCGTCCGTTCGCCTCGACCCGCGTCATCTTTCCCCACGCGTCTCGTCGCCTAAATCAGTCCATGAATCCAACCACGTCCAACACCATCATCGCGAACCAAAGCCTTTCTTGTACATGCATCATCTCCCGTGACCGCACGAAATCTACCTACCTACCTATCCGTCACCTTCAGCTTTTACGCCTGCAGCTCCGTCTAAACTCCCGGACGCCAAATACTCATATCGGCTTACACGCCAGCGGACGACGAACCAGGCGAGTCGCCTCGCTCTGCAGCCAACAGCACTCCTTGACATCACTCCGAAACTCGACGCCTTTGCCTTTGTTCTCGCTCTACATCGTTTCTGTTTCGATACCCAGCGCCCCCAATACAACCTGTCTCTCCGAATCCACACCCCGACAAACTTCGCCGTGTGCCGTCGTCCTTCAAGCCTGTGCCAGCTACCACCAACCGACCATCGATCGACACTGGCAAACAACATGCCACCATTCATCACGGGCCTGGCCAATTGATTCTGAAAGCCTCGGGGGCCGCACGCCACGAATCTTGAGTTTGTCACACGGGCATTGATCCAAGTCGATCAGCCATTATCGGGTCTCGCCCATTGAGGATCGTAACCCGGAAAAGCCTCGAGTACCTCACATCCATCCAACGTCCGCGACATGGATCCAGACACAACTCTGATTACGTTTCTGCTGTGAGTTTCCCTTTCCACACGGGCTTTCTTTTTCTGCCATTCTGGGATCTTGTCGCGCCGTCGCGGCATAAGCCGCTTGGAGCTTCGGAGACCCCTGGAAGCCCAAAAGTCTCAGCGCTCTCCTTGCTTCCGCTGGCTCTCAGTCTCGTTCCCGTTGCTTCATCTCGCACCATTCCACTGTCCCATATACCTCCCTTGCGCGGCCGGCGGCTCAGAGGCTACCTCACAAGAACCGGAATTTCATTCGCCTACATGGCGTATGAAACATTACATCCTCTTCTGCTTCCCTGTCCTTGCTCTGCTTCGGGTCCCACCCCTGCCAAGGTCGCGATTCACGTCTCGTTTCGTTCTTCCCCAGCGCTATCGTGGCATGTTATACCATATACTTCATGAGTCCTTTTTTAGTTGTCCGGGCCGCGGAGGAATCCAATCTCCCTAATCCGCATTGACACTCATGGAGACGTCGCCAAGTGGCGCACGCCGACCATCGAGCGCCCAGCGGCGTCACAGCATGAGCCGGCCATGGCCATCACTCGTCATGCATGCGTATGCAATTACGTTGATTCTGACACAAGCTGATTTCTTCTCAGTCAGACAGATCCGTCGGTCCAGTCCGTGCATCTCATTGGCTCGTGGGACAACTTTTGCTCGTCTTATGCTATGAAACAAGATGTCCGGCGTGGCCGTGGTCAGTGGAGGGGATGCTATTCTTTCACGGACATTGTCTGCGACAATAAATCAACCATCGCCGCCCACCGCCGGAATGGAGGATTGAGAATGGGCGCTACATACTACTACTATGTAAGAACCTGCGTCCCCTCACCTCGACCCTCTACTAAACTCTCGTCGCAGTACGAGATTAATGGTTCGACGGAGACACACGACCCTGCCGAGCCTTGGACGACAGCTTGTCCCTATCTACCAGGTCAAACTGTCAACTCATTGACTGTGCCGGTAGAGCGCACGCTGCGCAAGCGCAGCGCGTCTCTTAGCTCTGTTCGCCAGGAAAGCTTCAAGACGATGAACCCCGACGCGAAATTCATGACGCCCAAGCCGGTGGAGAGTCCGTTATCCGGAGAGCGTGCACGTCGTCTTGCCTCGGCGCCCTCGTCTCTCGCCTGCACGTCAACACCGTGTCCGCCACCAACCTCCTCCTGGAGGCGTTTCTTCACTCGCAAATTGCCCGCCCGGAATGGAGGGAGCTCCGACTCCTGCAGCAGGCTGTCTGGCCACTCGGCGCCCAATCTGGTTGACGAGAGATCTTGCCGCGCCACGAATTGCAATGAAGGCGGCAGCCGGTTGAGGGACCTGTCTCCGGACTCCTTGCGACAATTCTTCCAACAAGACACAAGATCCGTTGCGAAGCCAGAGCCGGAAATGCCTGCGTTGCGAATTTCTGAAGACTCAACTGACGACGCCGATGAGGACAACTTTGCGACTTTGAACCCTCCGGAGACCCAGCTTTACGTGACATCTCTATCACCGCCCCCCTATCAGCGGTCCGCGTCGGCAGAGACGGTGGCACGCATTGTTACCAACTCTAGTTCTCTCACGATAACAGCCGAACGACTCTCCAACAATACGCAAGAGAGAAACACGGCACAGCAGCGGATGCTCAAGTCCGGCGGCGAAGCTTTGCCCAAGCTTGAGACAGGCTCGGAAATTCGATGGTCTATTTCCGCCATCTCAAGTTTCCTCGCGGACCCCGTGTCTCCGCAGTCGACGGAGGACGAGTTTTCGTCTTTTTACGACTCCAACGATGATGACGACGTTCTATCCAGTCACTACGGGGACGCCTCCTCGCCAACGCAAGCTCTGGAGCCATTGTTGGCACAAGAGCCCTTCAAGGGGTACAGTCTGCCGCGACAACATAACGAAGGCAACTGCGAAGACAATTCCAAAGCAGCCATTTCTCGTTTGCAACCTCCTTGTGTCTTGACAAGGAGTGATTACAATAATCATCTTAACGATACCAAGATACTCGGCGCAAATATCGATTCCGGTCTGGACGACCTTGTCAATGAGCTCGGCTGGATCGTTGACGCCATCGGCGCAGGTGACCATTGAATGCACATGAGCTTTTTCACAGACGACTTGATTCCACCACAAGCGCGCGGTACATACTAAGCGCCCTCTTTGTCGGTACCATTATTACGTCTCCTTTGACGCGCCTAGACTTTTTAATATTCTCCTCTTTGCATCTGGCGAGATTATCCTCGTCAATACATATTTGACATCTCTGCAGGTATGGAGATGGCACTCTTGTGAGGGCTTCATATTTGAGCATTTGCAGATCGAGACCCAGCCAGTTCCTACTTCGGGTACGGGTCTGTTTGAGATACCATTTTCCAGGGCAAGGCGTGGGCACGGCAGGTCATTCAACAGAGGCAATGGAGTAAGGAAGAAGGCTGCCTCATGCTATTGGGCAAAATTCCTGATCAGCTATGGTGGACGAGGGATTCTCGCGGCGGTTTCGTTTGTTTCTCCAGGCGACTTGTATTCGTAACGAGTCTAGAATTCATGGAAACGAGTCTTGCAATCTGCCACTCAATGAATTCGAATTTCAGTCACCAATTCGGACATTTCAGCTGTATGCGAATAGGTCCTGACCAATTGAATCAAAACAGCTCAGTTGCTGTAAAATGGTCGACTGTGTCCACTGCACGTGCCCTGCGAAGACGAAGTAATTCAGGTGTCATTGTGCCGCTGGTGTCTTGGGACAAGATGGACGCAGCAACAGTGCCTGAAGGTAGGTAGGTGGGTACGTACCTTACCAGCTCACCGGGTGCCGCAAACACGGAACGTCACGTCACCCGCTACCGAATACATCGACTAACTGCTAGGCTGCTTCCAAAGGTCAACCGTCAATCAAATTTTTTGTTTCGAACAACGTTCTGCAAGGCCGCGTCCGGCACCATCATCCCTCAACGACTTCTCGTGCGATTCGATGCGGTCTCGGCGTCGCGCAGCCGCAAAATACGAGGGGCTGCGTCACGTTTCTCTCTTGACCGAGTTGGCGCCAAATGGATACAGATTCGAAAACGTCCGGCATGGACCCATCACAAATGTCCGACAGCTCCAGCTCGGACATGGAGGCAGAGCAGCCGCCGACGGAATGGCTCGCGACGACGAGGGAGCGGCGGTCCACGGCCGGAAATCGCATGAAGTCGATGCTGGCCAACGAGGAGCCTGACTCCGACCTAGAGCTCCTCTTCGCCGAGGACGAGAATGACCAGGGCTTTTCCGACGTTGACCCCGATGGGTCCGACGTTCAGATGGACTCGTCTTCTGACGAAGAAGACGACAACAACGCGAACCAAGACGACCTCGAGGGCGAAAAGGAGCTCGAGAGGCAGGCCAAGGAACGCCGCGCCGCCCAACGCAAGCGAACAGCCCGCGAGGCCATCCCCGCCAAGTTTCGAAAAAAGGTTCGCATCGACTCGGTGGCGCCAGCAGCCCCTGCTCCACGGCCAAAGAAGAAGTCGGAGCGCACCTCGTGGCTGCCCTCGCCTGCCGACCTGCCCACGCGTGCCTCGTCGCGCAAGACAACGCGCATATCCAAGGAGCACCTGCACCGGCAAATGGTGGAGCGCGAGGCGCGGCGGCTCAAGCAGCTGGCCATGATGGAGAAGAAGGCGGCCCGGCTCGAGGCCATGAAGAAGCCCCCGATGACGCAGGCGGAGCGCCTGGCCGAGGCCGCCGTCGTCGAGAAGCGCAACAGCAAGAGCCTGAACCGTTGGGAGGAGGCCGAGAAGCAGCGCGAGGAGGAGCGCAGGGCCAAACTCGCCGCCCTCAACAACCGCACGCTCAAGGGACCCGTCATTACCTTTTGGAGCGGCGTCAGGGAATGGAAAGATGCTCTGGGACAACACGTGACACTTGTCGAGGCCAAGCCCAAGAGGAAGAGAGAAAAGCCGGACAAGGCATTCAAGGTCAAGGACAAGGAGGGGAATGCAATGGCTGGTAACGATGACAATACAATCATCAAGGAGGGAGTGCCAACGATTGGCGACAAGACAACACCACCTACTAATCCATCACTGCCCCCCGAATCTCAAGCAAGCCCAGGCTCGAAAGATGACGTTTCGAGAACAAAACCTGCACCTCTCGTGGCTGCGGATCATCATGGTATTAGCAACCCTCAAGATTCGCCTTCTTTACCGTCACATGAAGACAAGGTCGAACCGTCGAAAGCACAGGCCCCAAGTATTGGCGTAAAGCAAAAAGAGAGCGGCCGCCTTGTGGCTTTGACACCTGCAGTGCCCACCCCCCACAGCGTCCTTTCAGCATCACCCGGTGGTCTGGCTGCCCCTGCGCCTCCGCCGCAGGCCTTGGGGAATCTAGCGGCACCATCGACTGCGGCGCGGCCGTCGAGCGTTCTCGCAGCTCCGGTACTTGTACCGCCCCCTGGCATGACTATGGATCTGGACGGGACCAGGACAAGCAAGGCGCCAACGTCTGGTGTTCTCGCGCCTCCAGATACCATGCACCAGCTCGCGCCGCCGTCCGCACAAGCCCTACAGCAGGACAAGCCAGTATCACAACTGGCACCTGGACTTGTAAACGCCACTCCCGAGGTCAGCCAAGTTGCCGCTCCAAAACAGCAGCAGCAGCCCTCTACAGGCAATGTCACGCCAACGGCCAAGTCGACGAGTCCCAGCGCTTCTGAGGCCCCTACACGACCGCCAGAAGCCACCGGAGGCTCAACAACGGCCCGCAACGCCATCATATACCAAGGATTTGACCAAAACGCCATCCGCGACAAGACAATTCAGACCCAGATTCTCTTTGGACGGAAAATGACCAAACTCGCAAGTAAGTTCTTCGACGGCATGGAAACTCGTACCGCAGATGCTTCTTATCGCACGCGAAGCTAACAATGAGTCCAAAGAACCACCGCCGTCCAGCCACTGTGTCATCACCGACCACCCAGCTCGGTATCGAGATCCCAAGACTGGCTTGCCGTTTTACAACGCGTGCGCCTACCGCGAGATCCAGCGCCTCTACGGGGGTAATTACCGCTGGAGCCGACTCCTCGGCGCGTGGGTCGGCAGCGGTGAGCGTGCTGCGCGTGGCGTGCCGGAGCGTTTCCTTCGACCGGAGACGGACGAGGAACGCGCTCAGAGGCTCGAGGAGCGGGAGAGACGGCGCAATGCCGAGCAGGAAAAGGCAAAAGAAAAGGAAGCAGAGTCAGTCAAGCCGGCTCCAGCAGAGGCCGCGCCCTTGACGGCAACACAGCCGCCTGGACCTGCCCCGGCGCCGACGCCGGGACCGGCAGTGGTACATTCTCCGCCCCCGACGACGCCGGCCGAGACGGCAAAGGTCGAAGCGACGAGTCACCCGCAGAACCCAGCACCGCAAACGACGCCTACGGCAGCAACCCCAGCGACATGACGGGCGCGCGGCAAGTCACGGTGAGGGCCTCACTTCTGCGGCGGCGGGATGACAAAAAGTGTAAAGGCCCATGTACATACACAGGTTCGCGGCACGGCTATAGACACTTCAGGGCGCACATGCGCTGGAGCCCGAGCTGCTTGCCGTGCCTGCCTGCTTCCATATAGATACCCCCTTCTTTATTGAAACGTGAAGAACCATCACGCTCGCGAATACACGGGCACGAGCATGTTGTGCGCGCGAGTAGACGACGCTGTTTGTGTCATGGAAGAGCAGTCCGCGTGGCTACACGTTGCCTCTAAACACACCACACCTACCTCTCCGGGGAAGAGCCGGTAACTGGCGCCAGAAAACGTGGGCAGGAAATATGTGTGTCTGAATTTATATATACCGAGTACATTGAAGCGATTGGATGCCACACGGGAAACTGGCGTCTTCCGGCCCGGTGCTTCCCAAGTATAACCGGGCGTGTTTCCATATTCTTACCCAAACGCCTTGCGCGCACCCTGTGGCACTACGTTCCGTATACGCCAATCGAAGGTCATAAAGACAGAAGTGCCAAGGTCGATGGAATACAAGACCGGAGGCTAGGATGCTGCAGGTGCCTAAAATCAGTCAACGCCGTATTGTAGTGTTGCTTCCTCAGTCCATTGTCATTGAGAAGCCATGTTATTCGTAGAAATACCAGCCAGGATTGCCTCTACGTGCTCATGCCCGAGCTAGATTTCATCCGGCGCAAAGTCTGCGTCTTCGCCCTCCCATTGTGTGCAGAGGCCCAGCCAATTATGGCTGCGACAATTGCGCCTCTGGGCCGTTGCATCTGCAGGGCCCGAATTACTCGGTGGACTTGTTGTCGTGGCTGTGACAGGCGGCGGTGACAGGTTGGCTGTGGTGCCAGGCATGGCTGTAGTAGTCGTCGTCGACGAACTGTCGTCGTCCCAGCAGCCCCAGTACTTGCCAGGAGTCTCACATGTCGTGGAAGGCGATGATGCCGTAGTCGTCGTCGTTTCAGCGGTTGATGTGGTCTTGTCCTTGCAGCCGAACCAGCCCGGGGTCTCGCAAGTTGTGGTGGTGGTTGACGTGGTTGTCACGGTGCTAGTGCTGGTGCTGACTTCTGTCGTCGTCGACGTCGTCTTATCCTTGCACCAGAACCACCCTGGAGTTTTGCAAGTCGAGGTGGATGAGGATGTCGAAATAGACGTCGTAGTGGATGAGGTTGCCGTATTTGTGGTTGTCGGGTCCAGGCATCCCCACCAGCCAGGTGTCTGACATGTCGACGTCCGCGTGCGCGTTCTTGATGTCGTCGTGGGTGTGCTGCTGGTAGTTGACGTTCGCGTCTCGTTACCTTCATGCATCTTCCACTGTGCACAGTCGCGACAATCGGGAACAAATTTGCACTCAGGAACATGGTCGTAAGCGAGGATGACGTCGTGAATGACGGACACGATCTTGTGGGTTCCAATGCCCACTCGCCAGCCTTTGTCGGCGACAACATCCCAAACACACTCTCTTCCAGTGTGGCAGGCTGTTTCCATGGCATACCCAGCAAAGGAGCACGTAGCCGCCGCGCCGTTGCACGTGCCCATGTAGACGGGGTCAGCGGTATGGCCAAAGTGGTACGCACCTGTATACTGCCTAGTCTGGGGAGACTTTGGGTCTGCGCCAGGGGGAACCGGGAGCCCCAGTCGAGAAGCAGCGAGCGCCTCGGGTACGGCCTCGAAGGTGACGACTGGCAAGCCGTATGTGAGGCCAAGGAAAGACGTGACGGCGCCCCCGAGCGAGTGTCCGGTCAGCCAGACATTGGCGTTGGGATATAGTTCCGTGACGTTGGAGTAGAGCTCGCGCGCAGCAGCATAGTAGCGATTCTCCTCGCGCAGGGCATCAACGACACAGGTGCTGTTGCACGAGTAGGTTCCCGTGGCACAGTCGCAAACCTGGTGCCAGGTCCATTGACCTTGTTGGCCGCAGCAGCAACTGAAGAATAGGTTGTCGTTGATTTTATCGTTCGAAGTCGTTCCATCACCATCGAAAACGGCAACTGTAGTGCCCTTAAGACCGATGACAATGGTCGAGTTCGTCTCATCCGCCCATATGTGACCGCGAAGACCGTCGCTGTGCCAGCCAAAGTCGGCGCTTCTGTTAAAGGGCCCGCCGACATCCTCCCAGCGAGAGTCGTCTTCCTTCTCAACGTAGGCATTGGCAGCCATGTATGCTAAACTCAGCACCGTGTTTTTGTCGGTGATGTCTGGGGATGAGACTTGATCCATGACCCAGGCTGAGGCATCCATGACGGCAGCATAGCCCATTTGTCTTGTTTGGGCGACCAAAGGTTCGACGACGGAAGGACGACGATCAGCTAGGCGCTCAATTGTGCTTGCTTGGCTCTTGGCCCTAAGGTTTGCCAGTTCGCGTCGAGGGAAGCCATCTTCCGCAGCAAGGAAGACGCGAGGCTGCGTGTCTTGCAGCACATCATGCTTCCGATGAAGGCTAGGATACCGATGGGCACCATGATGGTAGATGTGTCGCAAGGTGAAGATGTGCTCAGCCGGACGAGGAGGTTCTGGTCGAGGAGAAAGGCCCAGCTGGGGAGGAGGAAGAAAGGCGAAGTCGTCGGGGATGTTGTCATGGTCGGCGCATGCTGGGCCGGGAAAGGCGGCGAGGAATGGCAAGAGAGTCAGGGCAACTCTGCCGACAGAAATGCAACCCGACGATGGCAGCATCGTGTTTGATTCGCGCACTGAGACGAGCGCAGCAGCCAGCCGCGAGGAGAGGTTGTAAACATATGACAAGTCAAGGTGCGAGATGAAGACCAAGGGAGAAAAGGTTGGGGGGGAATGACAGCGGGCTGAATGACGATGTTGTCACTGGGCGGCTGTTGGATGCACGCACTGTAGCGGAGATCGGAGTCTCTCCACCGGGAACACCAGAGTGCCGAGGTAGAGTGCGTGCAGGTCAAAAGAGCCTAACAGATAAGGACCTTGCTTTACTGAGGCGAGTATCTTTATGCGGAAAGCTTGTGATTGAGTACTTGTTATCGTGGAAGGACTTGGCCGTTCAATAAGCTTTACTGCCTCAGTAAGGTAATGTCAGGTATCGATACACTTGGGCAGAATCCGGAAAGTGTTTTAGCATTGCAACGCCTTTGAAGGCATGTGACCCCACTGACTGGGGCGACTGCGCCGGCGAGTTCCCGTGAACAGCATGCGCCCTTCGGACAACAGTACGCGACACGAATCCTACCGTTGTTGATGACGGACTTCATGTCATACGGCGCCTTGGTCTGGCCCGCCGTGCTTAAAGGCAGACGGATACTGTCTGGCAGCGGGGGATATGAATAGATGTCGCGGTACTTCGTAGGTACTTCAACAACAGGGCACCTCAACCAAGGTTATGTAAGCCAGCCCTGGAGCTCAACCCCACTTCCCCAAATTCCGAATAGCGGAACCCACGTGCGCTTGCCTGCCTGGCCTGACCTTTTTGGTTGCTGCTATGGCGCGTCTCCATAGTGAGCACGCGTCGGCTCATTAAATTTCCCGTCCATCACGAGCTCGATTTCGGTGCTCTGCCTTACAGTCGTACACCGAAGCTGCCTGTGCAAACAGCTTCACGCCTTCAACTCCGTCTGCGCCGCGAGAGCGCCGTGCACATTTGCGCTTGAGTAACTGCAAAGTGTGTCAGCTCTGCAAAATGACTGCAATGTTCGTTGTCTTCTACCCTGTCTCCTCCGGAAACGAGCTGGCGCAAGCTGAACTGACCTTGTTGCGAACCACAGCGAGAGTTTCGACAGCATCTACCTCGACCTTTCCAAGGAGAGCGGCAAGTGCAGATTCGCAGAGACGGGCTTCGGCTGGAAACCGGCCGGCGGCGGCGACACCTTCACACTCGACCACAGTAACATTGGCGGCGCTCAGTGGAGTCGCGCCTCAAAGGGCTACGAAATCCGCATCCTGCAGCGGAATTCAGGCATCATTCAGCTCGATGGCTTTCAGCAAGAAGACTACGACCGCTTGAGCAAGGTCTTCAAGAACTGGTACAGCACTGTGCTCGAAAACAAGGAGCATGCCTTGAGGGGATGGAACTGGGGCAAGGCCGAGTTTTCAAAGGCCGAGCTCACCTTCAACGTGCAGAACAAGCCTGCCTTCGAACTGCCCTACTCCGAGATCGGGAATACCAACCTTGCCGGCCGCAATGAGGTCGCTGTCGAGATGTCGCTGCCGCAAGACGCCAACGACACTGGTACAGCCGGCCAAGGCGGTGCCCGCGGCAAGGGCAAGAAAGCTGGCGCTGGACGAGATCAGCTAGTTGAGATGCGCTTCTATATCCCGGGAACGACTACCAAAAAGGAGGCCGAAGGCGAAGATGCTGCGAGCGACGACGGTGAAGAGCAAAACGCCGCCAACCTCTTTTATGAGACCCTCATTGAGAAGGCTGAGATTGGTGAGATGGCTGGCGATACAATCGCCACCTTTCTCGACGTCTTGCACCTCACCCCCAGGTTTGTTTTTCCTTGGGTCCTACCTTTCTGGGCTGCACTGGACGGATCTCTAACTGAAGTATAGAGGTCGTTTCGACATCGACATGTACGAGGCATCATTCCGACTCCGAGGAAAGACGTATGACTACAAGATCCAGTACGACGCCATCAAGAAGTTCATGGTTCTCCCCAAGCCCGATGACATGCATTGCATGCTGTGTATCGGTTTGGATCCTCCTTTGCGTCAGGGTCAGACGCGGTACCCCTTCGTCGTCATGCAGTTTAAGAAGGACGAGGAGGTAGCCATCGACTTGAACCTTGACGAAGCCGAGCTCCAGAGCAAATACAAGGACAAGCTCGAATCACACTATGAGGAGCCCTTGCATCATGTCGTCGCGAAGATCTTCAGGGGTCTTGCCAACAAGAAAATTTCTTCCCCTGCAAAGGACTTCATCACGTACGTCAGAAACGCGCCGATTCCGTCTCAATAGATGCTAACTTGCGTTTGCAGACACCGTAGCCAGTACGGGATCAAATGCTCCATCAAGGCGAGCGAGGGCTTCCTGTACTGCCTAGAAAAGGCATTCATGTTTGTGCCCAAGCCCGCGACGTACATTGCATACGAGCAGACACAATCTGTCACCTTTTCCCGCGTGGGTGGTGCCGTATCCACCTTGTCCACTTTTGACATTACCGTCGTCATGAAGAACGGCGCCGGGTCGTCGCAGTTTAGCAATATCAACCGCGAAGACCTCAAGGCGCTCGAGACGTTCTTCAAGCTTAAGGGCCTTCGCGTTAAGAACGAGATTGATGAGGACGCAAACATGCTCGCCGCTGCCCTGCGCGAGCAAGACATGGACGAGTCGGACGACGAAGTCGTGGCAGGGAACCCCGATCGCGGCTCGGCCGACGAGGACGAGGAAAGCGTCGACGAGGACTTCCATGCAGACAGCGAAAGCGACGTGGCAGAGGAGTATGACAGCGCGCACGAGAGCTCAGGATCAGCAAGCGGAAGCGACGTCGAGAGCGGCGTCGACAATGACGACAAAGACGGCGGCGACGGCGACGATGACGGCGACGGTGAAGAAGAGCGTCCTAAAAAGAAGAAGAAGAAGACGGGCTGAGCCTAGACACCGCGGCGGAATAAAAGCGTCACGAGTATTGAAACGCGTTCTCGACTGGCCCATCGTACCACGAGAACACGGTCAGCTCTCGGGGACAGGCGTCGCAGGGCACAGATGCCGGCTTCGTACTACGTTATGTAACTGCAACGGGCCCAGGCCCGTCGCCCGTTTTCCAGGAATAGCACCGGCACCTCTAGTTTTTTTGTATCATACCTGAATAATTGGCTTACCGCGGGCGGGCGGGAAGGTGGCCGGGAACGTGCTTTGCGCCCGCCTTGTCCCCGTGGACGCCTCCGCGAGCACGACGCGCGTCCACGGGTGTTGGTCTTGGTCTCAAGAGCGAGTATGGCTAGGTAGCTAGCCCACCTGTAGTGAGAGCCGACCCGAGAGGTGGTCTGTTGCAAATAGATACTTTCAGAGACCTTGTCTAAATGGACCTGCCACATTCTAGTATTTTGTCGTCGGCTTCCGAGAGCTCAGCATCGTAGTCTTCCGCACCGAGGCGCTTTGAAGAGCAACGCAGCCGTGGAATCTCTGCCAAAGTGGCGGTATTTGCACTTCACGGGGCCAACAGTCAGCTTGGACGAATAACCAAGTATTTGCACTTTGGACACGCCTCACTTAGGCACACTGCATCGTGAGATAGCATATTTAACTGTTTTATTTTGGCGTGCTCGATGTTGGAGCCATGCCTGATAGAAGTGTCTATACGGTTTGTCTAATTGTAGAGACGTCCCAAGTCTCCTTTAGGCGAGTAGTTGGCCACAGATTCCTTGACATGATGATTTCAAATCAAATCATATCCCCCGTCAATTTGACATAGGCCCGAGGAAATATGGCATACTGGCCAACAGGAGGTGGCACCTGGTTGCTGAGGCTAGCAGTCCGCGCCCTTTGTCGCCTGGACTTTGGGCTCTCAGTAGATTTCAGCGGTGCCTTCTCGTCAACGACTAGCGGCTCGCTAGCATGGCTCTTGTGATTGCATCGCCTCATACCAGAGCCCGCATGAAGAGTTACCAGCTCTGGAACCACATCGGCGGGGCGCGCTGGCTCCGAGCTCGCCATCTTGTTGAGCGAAGTGCTGCTCGCAGTGTGATGTGTCAGTGTGGTTCGAGACGAAACGGTCGACATATGTCGGGTTTCGGTTGAATCAGAACCGTAAGTTGACTCAGTCGTAGAAAAGCTGCCGCGTTGGTAATTTTTGAGAGAACACCCGTCAGTGGAGGTGGAATCTTCATAGAATGCAGATCGGCGATAGGGTCCCGTGAAGCCCTCGACACCAGTTTGGCCGTGGACCTCGGTTTCGGCAAGAATAAGCTCCTGTTGGAATTCTCCCGGAATGAGCAAAGAAGGGGAGAGGGTGAAGAATTGTGATTCTTTGTAACTTGGCCCGTCCAAGTTGCGTCCATTGCAGTCCAACTCCAAAGATTCGAGGTTTTTGGCGTTTACACGGGCAAACGAGGTGTTGTGAGCCATCGGTGGACAGAAAGTAGGCGTAACGGGTCCATGGCTGTATTCGATTGATCCCTGGCTTGCAGGGCTCAGGTCCGGCACAGTTGAATCGTGGCGGGCAAACACCTCCTCTCCCGTGACAGGTGTCGAGACTGGAGAAGTGTCAAAATCCCGCGCTGTTTCCATCGACGGTCGATTCCACTGGTAATTGCAGTCTGCTTCTGCCTCATGTTCGTAGCAGTAGTCAATGTCGTCCTCCCAGCTTTCTCGACGTAGAGGCGGGTGCATTCGGACTCTGGCTTCGACCTCAGGACACCTCAACGGCTCAGCCACTACGCGACTCGCAGGTACAACCGTTTCACACAGCGGCCATGTGGTTTCGGAAGCCGAGCGCATGAGAGGGACAGACTGGCTACCTCGGAGGGAAGACCGGTTCACCTGCACCGTTTGCCCGTGCTGTTCTTCCTCTTCGGGAACTTCAGGAAGCTCTCTATCATACAGCGAGGGCTTTGGGGGCGGAAGCGGCCTGGAAAATTGACAAAAGCCGCGGTTACCAGCCAAGGCTTCATCTTGTAGCGGTACTAAATGGTCGTGGCAAATAATTGCGTGGGTGTCGGTCGCCATCAACCTATCAGGTAAAGACGGTCTGAAGTCGTCCGAACCGTCGTTCGCTTCTAGCTTCTCGACGTCATGAAGAGCGACGAGATTGCGCACCTTCGGGCGGTTCATCCAACGACTAGATCTTCGCAAGGGAAGGGCTGAGGAGGAGGAGAATGTTGATAATGTAGGAGAAGGGGTGTGTGAACGCGGGATTTGAGCAGCAGATGACGAACGGTTCCTCGTGTTTCGCGAAAGGGACATTTTTGTCAATCGAGGAAGGCCGTGAATGGGAGAAGTATGGCGAGGGACAAGGCCTGGACGAGCTGCGGCTGTGCCATCAAGATCGTCAACTTGCTCGGCAATGCACCGGGTCGGCAGGCTGACGGACCGATTATCGCTGGTGCCATTGACGTCAACGGGGCCCAAAACGAGGCCAAGCCCTTGGCCCGTGCCGTCAGTCAAGCTGGCTTCCAGTGAGCGCTCTTCCGGCAGCCTATGTTCCACGTGCTGAAAATTGAAGGGGCCGGAGATTTGCGGTCTCTTCGACGTCGTTTCGTCCCGTTGGGTCCTCCTCCGGGAGAAGATTGACGGAAGAAACTCCTTGGTCCCCGCAGAAGCATTGTCGGCAGGTATCTCGACCGAATAGACGGAGCTTGCTGATGAGGCTCGAGAGCCGTCATTGCGCTTGGACTTGGTGCGTCGCTTGAAAAGAATCTTACCAAAAGTGCGAGTACCGTCGGGAACATGCAGTGACGGAGCGCTGCTTCCCGTCGAATGCGTTGATGAACGCCGGTCTGAGGATAGATTATCCAAGGCTGTTTCCCAGGTGGCTTGCTCATTGCCAGCTGCACACGCCGTGGATGCTTCTGAAACTGCGTTGTGACTGCGTTGCCGATGTAGGCGGGACACCCTCTTGATCTGCTTCGTCCAGGCACGGACTGACTGTGGTGAGGTGGGTTCGTCGCCAAACGTGGAGTCGAGAAGCTGCTCGACGTTGACCTCTGCAAGGTTATCGGAGAGACATGGTGAGAGCTGGTCGTCGTGAAAAGAGGCCGCAGAATGACAACACCGAGTTTCCGACTCGGGCTTACACGCCAGCACAGAGTTGAGTCCCATCTCGGCGAGTGCGATGGTGAGGCGGCTACTCAATGGGGTAGTTTGGAACAACGACAAGTCATGCCCTCGAGGTCTATGCGCGGGCAGTTGAGAAGAGATGCAGTCTAGAGTAGCTCGGTGTGGTGCTTAATGGATGTTGCAAGGCGTATGTATCGTCGAGGTTCGAGATCGGTTCTAAGAGCGGCACCAGCCGTACAATGTGGGCGTATCGGCTTATGACCGCAGCTGTCTAGAGAAGCGAACGGGGCCGGATTTCTTTGTGAAGAAAGATTGACTGGTAAGAGACATGTATGAATGATTCAAACCGCAAGCGCCGGCGCCATGGAACGGAGAATTCTCCCGAGGACGACGGGCGAGACGTCGAAGTTGGCGTGAAAGAGGATTGGATGGTACAGTAGCTTAAGCAAAAGAAAGGATAGCCGGGCAGCATAAATCTTTGGTAACAAGTACGCAGAAAGAAGTGAAGAAAGAGACTGGGTGAGACAGGAGTCGCAGATGTCGACGGCTCGAGTGGGAGTTGATGGAGATAAAAGAAAGGACGAGCTACTGCAAGGACGTCGAGCTTGGTTTCATCTAGGGGAAGACGGATGGGAGAAAAGGACGAATGACAGCCGATGTGGAATCAGCGCGCAGGGCGACAGACAGGATGGAGGGACCTTGTCGAAGTTGTAGCTTGAGTGTCTGAGACACGTGCCGGGCCCATGTGCGGCGGGCGTGTGCGAACGGGCGTATGGGCCTTTGAAGCCGTCGACAGGAGAGGGCAGCAGTGTGGAGGGGCGGATGACGGGCGGTGGGTTTCCGAGTGCAACAGCAATCGAGGGCAATCGAGAAATCGACTCGTAGGCTACCTGAAAACCCGACGTGGTCGAGCGAGGGAGCGTCGCGGGCTGAAGACGAAGCAGAAAATTTCAAGGAGAGAGAGAATGGCCGCGGCCGAGAGCAAAAGAGTCTGGCCTGGTATATTAAGGCACGCACGAAAGCCTGTATTCTGCGGCATCTACAGAAGGAGACCGGGGGGCGACTGCTCGAATAGGCAGTCATGATCGCGTTGCTTTGGAGCTGCACGTAAGTATCGAGAAAGCAAGGGTGGGTTCGGCGTGTGCGTGCCTTGGCACTGTGCACCGTGTACAAGCTTTTGGCAGGGGTCCACAGGCAGAGATAAGTACAGTACTTGTACATGCAGTTGACCTCCCGCCGTTCACACATGCATGTTGCTGTTGCTGCTGCTGCCCTGTGCTGCGCATCAATCCATGTGCATGCCGTATCGCTACTGACGAGAAAGGGCTTAAAGTCTACGGTATTGCAGGGATTCCGGATTGGCAAAACAAACAGCGCGGTGACATCGGCGCCGAAGCCAAAAGGCCGTTTCACCACCACAGGACAGTTGCATGCTCGAGGCGATCAGATCTAGCCTCCGAAGCGTTGAGACGCGCCCTGTCATGAGGGAATTTGAAGGCAGGCGCACGAAACGGAGTCACCACATAAGGTACCTAGGTAGGTACGTACACTCTGGGAGCAGACAGGTACAGTACCTACGACGGGGGTTACGGTGAGAGGCGCTATAATAGTCTCCCGCGAGCCCCCGCAAGCCCCCCGTAGGTCCCCGCCGCCCAGGGCCCGTTCCTATTTCCTGAACGATGAGCCTAACTTAGCAGTGTTCGCGAGGGGACGGGACGACACGTACAGTGCCTCAGAGCAGCATGGATGACAGGCCTTGTGGCCGACGAACAGACAGGCCCTCGGACGCGGATAGGCGACAAGGCCACATTGTATACTTGGAATACTGCATCGTCCGCCTCCGCAGGGCTGGGTCGTCAGCGCGGCAAAGGTAGCACTCTGCCTGTGCTTCGCGGTGGAGTCGATGATGCATGGCTGCATGCTGCTTGCTGCAGGTAGTCCTGGATGCTCCATAGCAGCAGTACTTGTCTCTACCTAGATAAGTACTAGTACCTTACGGAGCAGGCCCCTCCGGGTCTCGGAACGACGCCCAACATGGACAATGGAGATGTACTGCGACTTGCGGGCTCTGCAGCACTTGCTCCCTTCTCCGAGTATTGTACACATATGTGTACATTCCGCTCCTTTTTACACTGTTGTACGCAGGCGCGGACGCGTGTGCATGCATCGAGGGCTTTGTAAGGAACCACCCCCTAGGCACCATCATCACATCAATCCTCGTCTCTGACCGACGTGCCGAGCTTGTCAGCCATCATCAGCCGTACCAAGGCACAGCATCGTAGCCCTCAGGGACACTCGACACGCTGACGAAGGAGAATGGGCGTCCGGGGAGGCTGACAAGTCCGGTTGTCGAGCGACGTGCACCTCGGGCGTTTCTAGCCCATACTGTACGCTACAGTGTCATTCAAGGTCGGCGTTTGTGCTGCAGCCGATGTTGCAGTGGCTCATGCGGCGACGCATCGTTGGATGCAGCTTCTATGCAGGAACGGCATGGCTGTGCCTACTCGCAGCCTCCCTCGCTGGCAGCAGCACGCACATACGCGCAGCGCTGTAGCGGACGCGGGATAGCCCAAAACACTAGATGCGGACACTGTTGCTTGCCACGGCAGTCCGGCCAGAGGGGTGTCCGTTGTTCGACTGCGCGCGCAGCCGGGGACTGCCGATTGACTGTATGTGGCAGCACCGGCGCCAAAGACCAAAATCGACAATGTCTATTGTCGTTGAAAAAGTCAAATCTCGGAGCTCTATGGGAGAATAGTCGCCACGCCACCGGTGGGGGCGCACCGCCGTTGGCCCTGCCCTGTAGCCGGTGGTTTGCTGTGGTGCAAGTGAGCCAGCCAGTCTACTCCCCCAACGCTGCAACCAACGAGCCAGAAAGTGACGTGGGATGGAAGGCCTGGGCGTCGGGTGCCTGCCTCTACCTAGGGCTAGCGCCGGCCACCAACAATAACGTAGGTAGGTCGACGGACGGGTTACGGTGCCGCGCACTGTGCTTTGTTTCAACCGGCCGTGACGACAGAGGCTCGCTCACAATTCCATCCTTGCACCGTTAGTCACGGCAATGAACACCGAACAAGTCCCAGAGACCAGCCCACGAGATCATGGCCTTGCTCCCTGGGCAGACTGGCGTGCCCGAGCTGCGGCGCACCGCCGACACCTCTCCAATGGTCGCGACTGGACCCTGCGGCTCGCAGGAGAGACAATTTGGACATCGGGCAGCTAGCTGGGTAGCTGGGTAGCTGGGGCAGGCGACATGAGATGATGGCTGCCGATCGCAGAAATCAATCACATCAAATACTTGCGCAAAGCATGCGTCTGTGTGGCTGGGAACTGTCCACCTCCCTAGCTCCCCCCTTGCGAGCGGGTTTTGCCTGGAAGGCACGGACATGAAGTCTCTCGTGACATGGCGAATCAAGAATCTCGAATCCCCGCCCTCCGTTGCTTCCCCTTGTTGGTTCGACGGTGCATGGAAATGCATGGAAATCTAGAAGCACATGGGAGAATGCACATCATCAGAGAATCAATCTAGGGGGATGGGCGTGCAATCTGCCAATCCTTCCAACAATGGCTGGGTTTTGCAGGGTACAGCAGGTGCGTGGAGACCCTAATGTAGGTACTGTACGTATATAAAATAAGGCGGTAGGGCTTATAGCTCAGGGCGGTCTTGCCGATAGTCGTCCTCTGCGCGGCAGGAGACGAGACCCGGCGTCGGGCAAGTGCGCCGTTCCTGGAAAGTTGGGCCGGCCGTCAAGCTCTGCGTAGCGCGCATCTCCCCCCGTCCAGTGTCCACCACGCCCGTCAGACACCCACATCCCCGCATACGTACCTAGTGGCCACTGGCATCCATACTGGTACAGCATCGTCTTGAGCCATCGAGCGGGCCCGACACCGGGTCTACCGAGTCTAATCCGGAACGGCGTCGGGTGCCAGCTGCCCAGTTTCGTTTGTGCGCCTCATAGCAGATCCTCCGCACCGGCAACAATAGCGCCATTTTCTTTACCGATCAGACAAGCCGTGCCGGCGACATCATCTGGTAACCCGAGCCCGGCGCCGCCCAAACAATAGCCAAGGGATCGTCCCGACCACCGAGTATGTACAGAGACATGGCAATTGCGCGATACGAGCTATGGATCCGATTTGCGAGGGCACACGCGCTGCCAAGCCGAGTGGGTTGCAACTTGCAAGGTTATCTCTGCCCCTTCCTGCCACGCGACTTCGACGGGGGCCATGACGGCAATAACGGTGATGAAGGTCTCGGAGTCATTTGGCCCGTTGCCGTGTCGCTCGCCCTAATCGACTGCAAGTGTGGTCCAGTACGATAGGGGCATAGCAGCCTTGAGAGCAGACACATGCGAGAAGCAAGGCGGCTCGACGGTGATATCCGTCTGCCTTCGCACCAAAATCCAGCGGGTACCACGTTCGGCGGCACACTTCGTATTCCAGAGCCTCTGATCGGCCAAGGGCCGCGAGCCGGAGTACAGTACGGTCGGGAGGGGGTCACCAACTGGCAACAGCAGTGCCTCGACCTCGACCTCGACCGCCGAGCCCTGTCGCACCGCGGTCATGCGTCGGCTCTCGAGCTGCCTCTTTTGATATTGCTGGGACAGGTCTGAAGACCAACTGAAGAACTTTGCATCTCTATATCCCAGCGAGCGACGGTCGTGGTCGAGGTACACAGACATTGGTCGACTGCATGCCTTCCCGTCTGAGGAACAGACTACGTCCAGTTGGCATGGTGTCTTGCAGCATCTCTCCCAACTTTGTTGGCCAACATTTTCTACAAGCCCATCCACTACAAGGCCTGCTCATACAGTATGTCCGCAGTGCGTGCTTTGTGCAACTCACGAGCGGTTTCCGCACTGCATTCGTACCTTCGCGGCTCGGAGCACCGCCAAGACCAGGGGCGACCGACCCATGAAATTCACAAAGCACCATCGCCAACGCGAGCCTGAACTCGACGACCCTGGCCCGTTGAGACTTCGGTCAAGTCTTCCCCGGCTCTCTCCAATCTCCGGTCTCGTCCTTGTTTCCGGCTACACCCTAGCCCATGGGGGAAGCTTTGCCACGAATATCTGGTCTCGACTTGTACGGCAGCGAATTCTGCACTGTAGGTCAACGACAGATGCCCGTCACTCCGTTTGTGCCGCGTCCCTGGTCCTTGCACGACAGTCAGCAAGCCCGAGCTTCACAGGCACTCTCAAGGGTAATGACGCACAGAAAACGGGCTGCATGTCTTTTACAGAAGTCAAGGCGAGTTTTCAGACACTTTGTCAGTTATACGGGCAGACCGCTCCAGCCAGGGATCGGGGCGGCTTCATCGTATATCTACTGGATAGCCTGGTCTCCTCGCCTGGCCGCAGCCACATAACCAGTCGTTATTTGCGGACGCAGGTCGTCACAGGCGGTGACGAGCGCTACAACGGATGGCGTCCAAACATTCGTCCTGTACCGTGTGCAACGCAACGGCAGATGATTTCGACTGGATATGAACCGCGGGCCTCGAGCTGAAAAGACCCTAGCCATGCCAAACACCGTTCCGGTCTCCTTTGTTTGTCCATCTGCCTTCAGCGCCGGGAAACCAAGCATCGCATCCGAGCTCGAGCTCGCAGGTGAGCTTTCGGCGCATCACGCCTGTTGGCTGTCCTGCCGCTGGCGCTGGTGCCCAATGCGCCACACAGCGGCCTCGACTCGGAGCCAACGACATCGTGCCCTTGCGTGGTGCTGCATCGGAAACCGGGCCTTTGAAGTAGGATCACATGCAGGCACACAATACTGATCCTGCGAGCTGAAAGAAGCGCGTCTGCCTTCGGGCGCCTTGATCCAGATGGGATGAGGTGAGGGGCTCTCGCAGTTAGACCAAAGGATCCTTCTTGGGAAGCCGCTGCGGAATCAACAGGCGCGAGCTCCCTTTTCAAGATTGGGCAAGCTCGCGGATCGATGCCATTGCAGTTTCGAGTCAGATCATCGATTTTCCGTCTGTTGTTGATCGGCGTGTCGAAACACATCCCGCCAGACACTATGTTGCTTCCGGTACGTGTTGCTGGTAGCATTCATCCGAGCTGTCTTGCATGAGCTGCAGCATGGTGTACCGCTGGAGCCTACGGCACGGAGTGCATCAGGCCTGCTGTATGTGACGAAAGGGAATCATGTTGATCGGTGCTTGATAAGGCGCGACCGGGTAAGTTACTGTGCAGTACAGTGTGGCAGCGGCTCGCTTACAAGTTACAGTCCACTTGTTGCATATCGGACGGATGGACGGACGTAGCCGCAACGCATGCAGACTTGAGCGCGTTACCGCACAAAGCAACGCGGGTTGCTGGCCTGCCAAAGACGCGTCTCACGGGCTGGTTTCGCTCGCCGAACGGATGCTTTCACCACGGCCCAGGGGCGTCGACAAGACGGACGAAGCACGCCAAAAGCACTGCTCCACGATTGTGCTGGCCAACAACGGGCCGAGGCAATTGGTTCGCATCAACTCCCCACATGTTTGTTGGCTGGCGTGCATGGGCATCATCCACCGTCAATGGGACGCGGGGTTTGCGCAGGCGCGGATGTTCCCATCTTGTCGCATCTGGGCCGAAAAGCTCGGTCCTGGGGACAAGCAGGAGGAGACTGGAGACGCCCATTGAGCAAGCATTGCCTTCCAACGACGTATCGGTTTGTAAGAGAAGGCCCACGCTGCGGTGCGGCTCGAGAGACGCACAGTGCAGAGGCTCGGCCGTTCATCGACCGGGTCAGGGAGCAGATGCAGATGCAGCGTCACGGAGGAACGCATGAGGCCCGCTCGGTGTGACGAACGGGCAGTTTCCAGACCCACACGAGTTTCACCTCGTACGGGCACAGACACGTGCCGCAGCGTCGTAGCTTCAAGTGGCAGGGTTGATTGGCAAAAGCAAGGGCAGCAAAGAAGCTTTCTGGCACCGGGCCGTGGACTACATGGTGCATGGTGGAGTAGTATGGCTCATGGACCGGTCAACCACTGACTGTCGAGGCCTCTTGGAGATGAGAAGTCGAAGGAAGGAACAGACGCCTGACCTGGACATGGGCTTGATAGCATATCCGTTGCACTTTTGCCAGTCGATGCAGAAAAGTCTGGCCACCACGTGACTAGAGAAGAGCAAAAGGCAACCTATTGACACAATCCGGAGCGGTAAGAAAAGCCATGGAACTTCAATCACGCTTTCCTCGCATTGTCTGTGTCACTGTTGTCATATATCCAGTTCCCACGCATCTTCTTCTTCTCGGGCGCAACTTACCCTACACTGCCCGAAAACTTCAAATCTCGGTCTTTTGAATACGTCTTGTGCGTTTATAGCCGTAGCGTTGTCCAGTCCTTCCTCCGTCAAGTCCGCTTCGCGACAGGTTCACGAGAAAGGGAAGAGGCGATGCGACGCGGGTGCACGAAATTGTGGCGTCCGCTTATCGTCCGCTTGAATCCGTAACCAGGCAAGACCATGGTCCTCCAGATTTGATCGTCGCCCGCCTGTCTCAAGTAGCGTCCAGTCTTTCTAGATGACTCCTCGAGGGCACGGCATGACAAATCATCCATGAGCTTCAATCACGGTTTCCCCAAAAGGGCCAAGTCTTTCATTATTCAAAGCCCGTCCGGCAACCAGCTATTCGTAGGTATATAACAACAAAAAAGGAGTAGAACGCTATTTTTTCTTCTCGTAAGCTCGAGACGTGTTTGTTTCAGAACGTGCGATGCCCAAGAGAGACATCCTGCCTGAATTGCCCGACGACGTGAGGGATATGGGGATATCCAGCCGCCCGGTAAATCATTTCGTGCGCCGAGCCAAGGGCATCCACACCAGGGACCGCTGCGCGCCAAAGGAACTCTCCTTGTCCATTCATGGAAGCGTCCCATTCGCTCCAGGCACCATGTACTGACACCGACAACTACACAACAACAAACGTCCAACTCAGGGTAGATGTGCCGTGTGGCCGCTGGCCTCGGCGTCACTGACGGTACCCTCTTCGACGGTGCTGGGCTTCTTCTTACTGGACCGAAACAGGTCGCCTAGAGCGTCGCTGACGCTGCGCGACCTGGAACGGTTCGGATCGGTGTCGGCCGCCATGTCCGTATTTTGCTCGGACGATGTTAATGGCAAGTGGCCATCAGACACGGGACCCGCAACGGCAACCTGGCCGAGGTCCGACTCGTCCTTGTCCTCTTCATCGTTGAAGAACAGACTGGCGCGTATACTCGACCGTATGCGCTTCATAGACGACTTTGTACCCAGTCTCTGATCGTTTCGGCCGAGGAATGCGTCCTTGACCACTGTCGTTACGGTTGACGAAAGCGGGGATGGGGATATAAATGTTTTGGAGCGGCGATGACCCGAGGTCCTGGACGAGCTAGTATGCGTTCTGGGAGTCACAGGCCGCTCGCTGCCGTGGGGATAGAGGCTATGCACTGCGGGCGAGTCTCTCTGGGGCGTTGGGGGAAACGAGCTGGCCGACACTGTAGGAACCGTCGTGACCGATTCCGTTGACAAGCCTCGTGTTCCACGGGCGATTGGCACAGGGTGGTCCACAGTATCCCGCCAGGGATTCTCAACCAGCGGCGATGAGTCGCCATCAGGACCATCACGGAATTGGTCGGCGCCGCCCGGTGGGAACAACACTGGTGCATCGGACTCCTCAGGCGGCGATCCCGGCTTCGGTGGCTCGACGAAGCTCACCCGGGAGAACCTGCTAGACCTCCGCGACTGGGATATTGGCGTAGGGACGTCTGGCACGCGGTCTGTACCATTCGCTTCTTGTCTCGTCAATCCAATCGTCTCCTCGACACCTTCAGCGTCAGATAGCATGTCTTCGTCTTCCTCCTGCGGTTGCCTGCCGCTGGTGATGAGAAAGACGCCGAAGAACGTAAGGAGGCAACCGCCCACAAATTTGCCAGCTTGCTCAGCGGTCGTCTTCTCAAAGTCACGGTACAGGATCGCGCTACCCATGATGACGCAGAGCGTAAAGAGAACGAATTGGATGGGAATGACCTGGGTCGAGTCAAACCGTTGTAGGGCTTTGTTGACGTATCGGATCTGCATAACGGCCGTAGCAAGCAGGATGACAATGAGTACGTATGTGACGGGGGTCGTAAACGCCCTCCACAGCGTCGAGGATAGCATTGACGAAACGCCCTTTGTCGCCAGTGCCGTGTAACCACCTGTAGTTGATTGTCAAACGATTTCCGAGGACAAGATGGCGATGCAGGACAAGGAGTCTTACCAAAGAGGCCGACGAGACCAAGATCAATGAGAATTGTGCGTTTCCCATACCTTCCACTCATATACATGAGGATAAGTATCAGCAGTACCGTGATGACCATGTAAATCTCAAATGCCAAAGTTGTAATCGCCTCCCATACATCATGAGGCTCTAGTTTCGTCTCTTCCTGCTTGGCGCTCAAGACTACAGTGACAACACCCCCTACAGCGATGACGACGCCCCAAAAGTCTCTGGCGCGAAACTTTTCGTTGAACATTACGGGAGCGATGATGCAGTTGGATATCAGAGCGACGACTCCCAGGGGCGAGACGATGGATGCTGGGGCGAATCCGTATGCCAAAAAGTTGCCCATCTCGCCGAGTGTAATGAGAATCTGGCCGAGCCACCAATAGGGGGATTTGAGGTATGTCGAAGCGACCTTGTCGTTGTCTTCGTCGTCGCCGGTTTCCGTGTCCGCAGTCGCACTGGAGTGATACGAGGCAGCCAGAGGCAAAGTCTCATCGTCTTGGTACGCCGTGTTGGCTTGTCGGCCTGTTCCGTTACCCTCGTCACCAAAGGATCCATATACGCCCGACTGGTTGCTGCTCTGCGAACGCTTGAGGGCAGCGCGCGCCTGGCGTCGCACGCGCACGCGTTCCCTGTGTAACCTCGTATGTGCATATCTCTGGACATTCAGCGCCAATGCGATGAGAATATTGCCCACGATTGCCGTGATGATGCCGATGAGGGACGACCAGTTCTGCAGGGTCTTGCCCGGATTCTCAGGGATGGGGCTCAACGTGGGAGCCGGAGGGCCGACTGTGGGCGACTGCATCATCGAGACACGGGCTTCGTGGCCCGAAGACACCGCCTTGGATGGTTCGCGAGGGGCTCGAGAGGGTCAAACGCAGCACACCTCGTCTGAAGCTGTCTGGACGAGATCATTGGGTCGAGAACGGCGAGGACGATGCGCCAGCGAATGGCCTCAACATGGCAGACCCCTTGAGGATCCAAAGACAAAGGCGAGGCAGTATGCGTACGAGTGTTGGCCGTGCTCGTGAGACCGATGCGTCATGTGCGAAGTGCAAGAAAAAAAGCATCTACAGGCCGGCGTCTGATGTCTTTGACTGGCGAGGCCGCAAGACGTCGAGTGGATGATGCCCGGTCCGACGTGCGCCTCGGCTGCGCCACGTTTCTCGTGCGGCTCGCGCCTCGCAGCCACCCAATCGAATCGGGATCCTGGCGGGGAGGCCCGGAGCGGAGCTGTCGCCCAAGCAGGTACTTTGGTACTTGATGCTCCCATTAAGCACTCCACCTTTTATGACGGAACGCTTGCTCGTCGCAACCTCACATCACCACTTCCATTATTATCCTGCCAAACCTGCAAACGCGCCATGAGCCGCGAAGGCGGACCCGCTGACGGCAACATCTTCGTGCGCTTCAGGCAGCACGTCGACTCCCACATCTCATCTGGACTCAACACACTGCTGGGTTACTCGCCTTCTGCTCCCCGCCGCGCCATCCCCGACGTTTCATCATCATCGCCTCTCGATTTCCCTACCCGTCCAGAGACTTCCTTTCCCATGGGCACGATACAGGGCCGAGAACCTGGGGGAAGGAGCTTCTTGGATATCTTTAGTTCAGAATACTATTCTCCCCTGGCCCTGCGACATCTCCCGCAACCCATCCCCAATGACCTACCGCCTGGCATAGATTCCTCGGTTTTCACATACAAGGATGCTTTTGAAGATCTGCTCGCCGCGGCCCAGGGGATACCTATGCTCGGCCTTGAAACAAGATACGAGCAAAGCAGACTGTTGAACCAAATGTTCCCGAGAGGGGAACCCCCCATTTTTTGGGCACGACGATTAGAGTCTCAAGGCCTTATCCAGTTCCCGATGAACGCGCGCCGCCAATTGGATCAACCAAATTGGGAATTTTTCCGTGACGAGCTGCGACGAAACGCCGACAGTGTATGGCGACCCTACGACTCTGACCTTGAAGAGACGCCCGATTTCCGGAAGACGGTCGACTTATGCCGCGACCATCTTGGCGACTATATCCACGAGATGCGCAAAGAGATTGAACAGTTAACGAACGAAGCGAGAAACAGATTCGTCCCCCCAGGCGTCTTCCCCCGTGAGACGCAAAACGAGGACGCAAAAGAGGAATCTCAGAGGGCACTCCCGGATACGTTCAACGACCTCTTCTCGGCTGTAACCACTGCCTTTGCGGAAGGGCAAAAGACTTGGGACACCTTCATCAAGACCATCGCAACTCCGCCTTCCTCGTCTGGCTCAGTCCAGGATGAACAAGCTTCTCAAGGGACAAAGCGGGTTGAGACGCGCGACGAATACACCGATCGCCTCGGCTATCACCATACCACCATCACGCGCAAGATTTTAGACGAGCAAGGCCGCGAGATAGGCCGCGAGACTTCCGTTGTTGTTCGGCCAGCCGAACGTCAACAGAAATCGGATGACCGGAGCACTCGGGAGGCCGAGGCCGGCAACCGAAATGATAAGAATCCGGGATGGTTCTGGAAATGACTATTCGTAGGCTATGCACAGAACGCAGTAACGGTGTAACGTCTCCACTCACTCAGTATTAGCCCTCAAAGTCATGATCAAGTAGACATTTTGCGCAAAATTGATGATGGACCGACCAAGAAGGCGGATTCCATTGTGTCTTGACTAGACTCACAGGTTCCGACCCAATACCTTGACATCCTTGTAGCTCAACTGCCAAAGACTGCTTTATCTACCTACTTCTTGCCCCTGACGTTCGCCTTCTTCTTACGCATGAGCCTTTTCCGGGCAATTAGCTTCTGTTTCATGTCTTCCTTCTTCGAGTCTTTCGCTTCCTCGTCTTCAAGATTCATATCGTCCTCGTCTCGGCGCTTGCCCTTTCGACCCTTTCCTTTCGCTCGCTCGCGCGGATCAGGTTTGGGCTGTTCCTCCAGGTCTTCGTCATCATCGCTCTCGTCATTCGCTTGGCCATCTTCGGCCTTTTTGGCTTGTGCGATTTGAGCTGACTTTTCCTCCATCGCACGCCTCCTCTGCACAATCTGCGCATTCTCAATGGCGAATTCGACAATCAGTCGCTGCTTTCTGCCGTTGTCGCCTTGAAGCTCGTAGCCATTCAGGTATCGTAGGCCCATAAGAGCCCAATGATGCGAGGTGTATTCGATGAAGCCATATCCGCGACTTTTTCCAGCTCCACTCTGCTCGGGCACTTTGGAACCTTGATTGCTTTCAAAGACAACTTTGGCTTGGCGAACGATACCCTTGCCTTTCTGCCTCCTCTGTCGCTCCCTCTCCTTGACGTCCTTGTCGTCTCTGGCATTCTCCTCTTTCGATAACGGTTGGCGACGACCCTCCTTGACATCTTTGGCAAATCCGACAATGGCCTTTCTTGCCAGCTCTTTCAGATCCTTGGATCCAATTTGACGCGGAATGTTGCGGATGGCAAGTCGAGTCAGACTGAGATGTAGGCTGGGATTGCTCTGCACCAGTTTCTTTCGTTGCACTGCACTGGCTTGCCTCATACCTAGTTCCGCCGGTGACAGCAGGTCAAATAGAGGCGATCCTCGCCCGACCGCACCTTCGGAAAGAAGATAAAGGCGTCGCTTATCCTTCTCCCTCCTCTTCGAAAGTGAGCTCTCGGCAAGATTGGTAGCTTCTTCCTTGTTTACAGCCTGCGCGACCTGAAGAAGCCGACCGTCCATCGTATACCTCCCACTCGGATCAGCGTTCTCATCCACAAGAAGCGACTGCTTGGCGCCAGCGGCCAGCGGCTTCGGCCGAGGGGCGCCTTTGACGCATGCCTTGGCGTCTGATTCCTTGAAGAAACATACAAAGCCTGTCCCGGCTGGTTTATCCGTGATTTTATCGACAACCACTCGAGCGTAGCGCACGGGGCCAAAAGAAGCGAAGAAACCTTTCAACTGCTCGTCGGTCGTAGTGAATGGCAGGTTTCGAATAAAGAGTGTCGATGAGTTATCTGTGACTTTGGGACGTTGAGCCTCTTTCATCTCCTTGTCATTGGGTGGCGCATCTTCTTCCTCATCATCATCTTTGTCGTCGTCATCATCAGACTCCTCCTCAAGATTTTGCAAGTGATTCTTCAGAAAGTTCTGTAGATCGGCGTCGAGTTCCTTTTGCGCTGCGGACTTGGTTTCGGATTCGGCGGGAATTGATGTTTCGCTTTCACCATCAGGCTCCTTATCATCCTTCGAAGCCGTATCATCATTTTGTGTGTTGGTTTGCCGCTCCCAGGTTTCTTTATCGACAGCCCAATCGACAGCTAGAGTTCGGCCATCGATCTCCTTGCCATTGATGGCCTCAAGAGCCTTCTCCGCGTTCTTTTTTCCGCGGATGGTAACGAATCCGAAACCTTTGAGCTTCCCCTGAGTGCTGGGAAGATCTGCAAACTTGACCTTGCCGAAACTGCGAAATAGATTGGACAGCTGCTCCGATGTTTTAATGGTCCACGGTAAGTTTCTGACAATCAATTTTGGAGGTTTCTCAAATTCTGGCTTTCCGGGCTTCTTCACTGGCGCCTCGCCTGCCTCCTTATCTCCCTTTCGCTGACGTGGCTCTGCAACGTCAACGCGAAGACATCTGCCCTCCCATTGAGACTTGTCGAGCGTCTTTTGTGCCTCTGAGGCGTCTTCAGCGTCTGCGAAGGTGACGAAACCGTAGCCCCGGGACTCCTTGGTTTTGTGATCGCGGACGACGACAGCATGCTTGACAGGAAAATGCTGAGAGAAGAATTCGGCGAGAGACTCGTTAGTTGCATTAGGAGGAAGGGATCGGACGAAGAGGGATCGTTTCTCCTCTACTCTCGCCCTCTTATTTTGTTTGCTGGGCGTGGCTTCTGGGCTGTCGGGTACAGCTGTCCCAGCGCCCTCGACTTCCGAGTGCTGCCGTTTTCGATCATTCTTGGGGGCAACCATTGCATGAAAATACCGAGGTTTGGAGGGACCTGATGAATGGTTCAGACCTGTTGATTGCAGAACTTTCGCAGTGGTCGATGTACTAGCACGCCTCTCGCTGCTGATCAAGCTCTTCAGGTCACCATACCCTTGGGGAAAAAAAGTCCATTATCGCAATCTGCACCTGCGATAAGACTGAGGGGTCCACCAATTTAGTCACACGTGATCTGTAGACGTGCAGAGTACATGTGGGGTCACGACTTATCGCGAAAACGGCGCTACTCCGCAAATGGAACACTGTTGACTCAAGTTGCTACCACAAGCCTAACGCGCCCGCCATCCAAACAAAAGCATCATCACTTCATCCAGCCATCAGCGCTTTTACGGCCTCTTGCAGCAGCGCAACCACCATGCCTGCGAGAGCCTCCTCGCGTCCGACGCGGACATCCTCGGCTCCGGTAAAAAATGCTTCGAGAGGTTCCCGCGCATCGGTTGCCTCCCGCGCATCGTCAGTATCCGTCGAGAGCGTTGACACACCGAGTAACCCTTTGCGCACGCAAATATGCTCAATCTTCCGCGATGCCCAGAAAACCACCGCAACCCATCGGAAACTCGCAGTCAACCTCCGAAAGCAACACGAGACTTGCTGCTATGAACCCACGAATGAGCGAGCAGCGCCGAGCGATTTCGACGAGGCCCTATTCAACAAGGAATTCGTGCGCTGCGTCCTAAGGATAATGCCCGTGAAGAAGACGGAGGGCGCAGGCGAGAGATCAATACGCTTCGTTGGATTCTATCTTCGCCACGCTAGTGATAAAGACCTGGAAATACTCGGCGACGTCGAGGCGGATACCAGTCTGATGCCAGAGACGCCCAGCACGCGTCTCACTTCGGAGCTTCTCGAGGCAGTCCTTCCCTTGATGACGGCGAAGGATAAGTTTGTTCGGTTCAGATCAACGCAAATAGTGTCTCATATCATCAACTCTCTCGATGCAATCGACGATGACCTCTTCCAAAAACTGCGACATGGTCTGCTCAAGCGAGTTCGCGACAAAGAAGCCATGGTTCGATCTCAGGCCGTTCTTGGCTTGGGCCGCCTGGCTGGAAACCAAGCAGAAGGGTGCACCAACTCAGACGACAGCGATGGCGACGAAGCGACCGATTTGTTAGGGAAACTGCTCGACGTCATGCAGAACGATCCAAGTGCCGACGTGCGACGCTCCCTCTTGACCAACCTTCCTATCCTTCCCAACACACTGCCCTATCTTCTCGAAAGGGCTAGAGATCAGGACTCGGCAACACGTCGGGCTGTCTACTCGCGACTGCTGCCAGCGCTGGGCGACTTCCGCCATTTATCACTGTCCATGCGAGAGAAGCTCCTCCGATGGGGTCTTCGAGATCGCGATGACAACGTCCGAAAGGCTGCCGGCAGGCTATTTCGAGAACGCTGGATTGCTGACTGCGCCGGGATACCAGAGCAAGAAGATGGCCAAGCCCCGGAACCCGCCCCTCCGAGCTTTGACGGGCTGTTGGAGCTCCTGGAGAGAATCGACGTTGTCAATTCAGGCGTCGAGAACGGCGTTGCCCTCGAGGCGATGAAGGGTTTCTGGGAGGGGCGTCCCGACTACCGTGAAGCCATCACCTTGGATGACCAGTTTTGGGAAACACTCTCCGCTGAGTCAGTCTTCATGGCTCGCAGCTTCAACGACTTTTGCCGAAGCGAGGGAAACGGCAGATATGAGTCACTGGTCGAAGAGAAAATGCCAGAAGTTACCAAATTGGCCTTTTTCCTGGAGCGCTACATGCAGGTCCTCGTCGAGGCCCTTAAGAGGGTATCCGAACAGGACGTAGAAGAGGACGAGGAAGAAGATACCGTCGAGCAAGAATTCATCGTCGAACAACTACTATATATCGCTCTGACATTGGATTATTCCGATGAAGTCGGCCGCCGCAAGATGTTCACATTGCTTCGGCAATCTCTTTCGATTCCATCGCTTCCCGACGAGGTTACCAAGCTCACCGTTGAGGCATTGCAGTACATCTGCGCTCCGGACGCAGCTGGAGAACGCGAGTTCTGCAGCGTCGTCCTGGAATCAGTCGCGGATGTCCATGACACCATCGTTGATGATCTTCCAGCCGAGGACGTCGAAGACAGCTTCCACTCTGCCAAGTCAGAGGTCAGTCGTGGGACTGCCGCAGCAGGTGAGGGGAAGCGCAGTCCAGACTTGGGGCTGAACGAAGAAGACGCTCGTGACAAGGCTGTTAGGGAAATTGTCATCAACATGAAGTGTCTTCACATCGTTCAATGCATGCTCACGCATGTAGCCGGTAACCTCAAGGACAATGCGGACCTGGTTTCGATGCTCAATAACCTTGTTGTTCCTGCCGTTCGAAGCCACGAGGCGCCTGTTCGAGAAAGGGGCCTAGTCTGCTTAGGACTGTGTGCTCTGTTGGACAGATCACTAGCGGAGGAGAACCTGGGCTTGTTCATTCACTTCTTCAACAAGGGACATACTGCCCTGCAGATCACAGCCCTCCATATCCTGACGGACATCCTCAACGTCCATGGAGCTCAGCTGCTGACGTCCACGCCTGCCCTGCTCAAAGTCTACGTCAAGGCTGTCAAGGGTGGCGCAAAGGCCCCGGAAGTCCAGGCGGCTGCCACAATAGCAGCGTCGAAACTGCTTCTGGGGCGCGTCGTCAGTGATCAGGAGGCATGCGAGGAGCTTCTTAAGTCTCTCGTCGTTGCATATTTTGATCCTTCCTCTGCGTCCAACCAGACGGTCCGGCAAGCACTGAACTACTTCCTCCCAGTCTTTTGCTATTCACGCGCGGCGAACCAAGATCTGATGCGGGCTGTTTCTCTGCATGCTCTTCATTCTCTGCAAAACATTCGCGAAGGACTAGAGGACGATGACGTCGATGTCAACGAAGACATGGTCAGCATGACGACGATCGGCGCCTGTCTCGTCGATTGGACAGATCCGCGAAAATGCTACAACGCGGGCATTCAGCTAGATGCAGAGAAAAGGAGTGTCAATGGTGATGTTCATATTGACTTTGCTCAGGACATTATGGAGAGACTTCGAGGCAACATTAGCAGTAAGTTGCGACTGGGAACTTTCACGACTGCACTCTCCATGAACTACATACTAACCCTTGCGCAGAAGAAGAGAAGAAGTTGGTTGCTGGACTTCTCGGCAAGCTTTACATCTCGCCTGGATCGTCTGAAGACAGGATTCGCGAGCTGTATGCCGACGTCAGTGAAGCTGTTGAGGACGGCTTGCTGTCCGATGCCACCAGCCGAAACGCCTTATACAAGATCCACGTAAGTCTCGGCAAGGTCGTCAACAGCCTCGATGACCAGCAGCAGCCCTTCAATCGACGTGTCAGCCGCAGTACGTCGGTGGCACTGGAGCGGCAGCCAGCCGATGACAAGACGATTATCGAGGAACCTAGAATAAAGGAAGAAGATGAGGACAGTGGTGAGGGAACCATTGTTCCCAAAGAGGAGGAAAGGGATTCTCTTGTCGAGGAATTGCTGTCAGACGGAGAGGATACGACGATGCAGACCGCATGAGCGATACGCAGTAGCCATGAGTTATGTCTGGGCAGTGACGATGTATGATTGGGTTGCAAAGGATATGCGAGCTGTCATGGCATTCAAGGAGGCTTTCTTCACATGTGTTCAAGTTTGGCGGATTTTTCGCGATCATACCTATATCTCGGGTTAGGTGTTATTATGGAAACTATGCCTTGATAAGATGCAACGATGATACTCTATCTAACTCCTCGCTCTGATAAGTCTGTGATGGTTGCCGATGCAGGAGAAATCATCTCTTGCCGAGGAGGAATAGCAGGCCTCCCAGTCCCACGTTGACAATGAGGTGCTGGCCCAAGGTCCAGGCCATGCAGTAGAGATATTTAGGCGAGAAGACTGTCCAGATGAAGAGATGCGTCCGCAGAGCGGTGCAAGCTGCCATGACGGACGCGGCGCCCGCGGCCGCGAAAAAGGTGAGGAGGGCGACGTGCCGCCGATAGACGAGCGTCTCGCCGGACCGGTGCCTCGCGAGGAGCAGCTGGCTGGCGGCCGAGGCCCAGAAGATGGGACCGGCCCAGTTGCCGACGAAGGTGAGGATGCCGACGGCGACGATGTTGAAGTTGCTGACGCCGTTGTACGCACTCGACAGGTCGACCGACGAGATGGCGTTGGAGCCGCCAAACGCGAAGAAGAAGGCGTGCTGCAGGAGGATGGACGAGGTGGTGATTTCGGACACGGATAGGCTGTCGGACTCGAGGCAGCGGTGGATGATGGACGCCAGGAGCAGCAGGGGGATGTTGGTCGCGCGAGATTGGGTCATGGCCAAGAGGGTGTACAGATGATGGAGGACTCGTCCTGATGGCTCGTGTCAATACATGACTGGAACCTTGTGAAGGGTTAGGGAGTACTCACCAGATGAAGGCGCATAGCGTCGGGCTCTGATGCCTTTATATACTGAAAACGTGGCGATCACTACAATCAGGACAAAGACGACGCGCGCTCTGTAGATGAGCGAAGGGCCCTGGAGCATGTCGTTGACGCTCTTGGCCAACCCCGTCACAAGCTCAGGGGCATCTTCTGCCGTGAAGGCCAGTTTGAACGTGAGACTTGCAAGCGAGAGAGCAACACACAGGAAAAGAACGGCAAGCCTCGGAAGCCCACGCATGTTATGGAGAATCTGAACCGTGACGAGACTGTACGTGAGGCCGACCAGAGCCCAGACCAGCCAGGGGTTCGGAACCAGAAAAAGCTTTACAATGTCAGGCTCGCCGGCGAACTTCTGGCCAGTCTGATTCCAGCTTCTCGCGAGGCGCAGAGCCACCAGTGATACGAGATGCCGAATCCCCGAAGAGAATCGTGCCGTTCTTGAAGATATCAGCTGCTGGTCTTGTAACATGGGGACATGCCCTTGAACTTACCTTCGAACAGCTCGTGCGCCAAGCCAAGCTATCCAAAAGGTGCTTGACCAGTACCAAAAGTGCTGCTCTTCCTCGACGTAGCTACTCGCAAACATCATGGCGCCGTAGGAAAGAGTGGTGAGCAAAAGCGGCGTCGCGCCGACTTGCCCGAGCATCAGGGCAGCGCCCATGCTGAGCGTGACGACAATGGCCAGGCCTTGTCCGATAAACAGTCGGGGAACGTCATAGTTGGAGGCCATGGAGCTCATTAGATCTTGCGCCTGGCGTAGCCAATTCGACATGTCAGTCACCCAAACCTCGTCAACTTCTGCCTTGGAAATCGACGAGGCAGCCCGCTCGCTGACTTTCTGCCACTCGCAAGCTAGGTTATTTACTTGCGTACTTGCCATCGCACAAGGGTTAATGGTACTGCGTGAGTCAAAAAGCTCGACTCCAAACGCTGCGGTCACAATATCCAGGATCTGCTGAGCGTTGCGGACGAGTATCCGAACTTTGTCTCCGGCCTCGGACCAAAAAGGCAGGAAGTCGGGGATAAAGGCCCCAAGATTGTTCTTAGAAATGGGGAAGCCAAGCAGCGTGGCCAGTGTTGGCGCAATATCTGACTGCTCGACAGTGCTGTAATAGTCGAACTCATCCTTGGGCAGCGTTGGGGCTGGGAGCTTCTTTGAAATCGTCCTGAGTTTAGGAGAGAGGAAAAGCAGCGCCGGAGACGTCTCGCCCGGTGATGAGGCGCCGTGGTTTCCTGCATCATTCATGCCGTGGTCTCCGCATAGAACAAGCAAAGTAGTTTGAAGCCCGGGCTTGGAGTCCATGGCCTTGAAAAGGGTTTCCACGACGCCGTCCATTTCTTGCTGTTTGGGAAGCATGTTGAAGCTGCGCGGCGTCAGCGTCGACTTTGGCTCATCTGGCTATCGTACGTACCTTCTAGGACCGGATTTGTGACCAATATGATCGAGGCCAAGATAATGCAAAACCATTAAACTCCAATCATCCCTTTCAAGCTCGGTAGCAATGTTTCTGGTCACGTTGTGGTCCACCTCTGTGAAGTCCTTCAACCGCGATTAGCATGAGACTGCGACAGAAGGAATGGCGGCGTGATTACTGAGACGAAGAAACTCGTCGTGCCGTCATGGCGATCAAACGTATCCGGGAAGAGCTTGAGCCAAGTGTCATCGCCGTACAAGAGGAGCTTGCCTTTGCCCGTTGCCTTGAGCTGGGCCAACCAGGTGTCTTGACTGGATAGCGTCGACGAGGTGTCGGCTTCATTGATATTCTGAATCAGATCAACGAAGGAAGGGATGGAGCCCGTGGTGATTGCCTTGATCCTAGGCATTGTCACAGTCGGCGCCCGAGCATTGGCTGTGTAAGGAATGGCAGCACCGTCGCGGATGAGGCTGCAGACGACGATGAGAATCATGTCATTTCAAAGGATGGCAGCTTTCGAACCTTTGCGTGAACTTGAATCCTGATATATCAGAGTAGACAAAATCACTATGACGGATGTCAGCAGATGGTTAACTGCCTGTGAATAAGGGCTTGCGTCTTACCTTCTCAACGCATCAACAACCATGAAGATGAGCCGGTCGAAAGGAGGTTCGGGAATGGGGCCATGGCGGTCTGTGTCATGTTTGGCCAAGCCAGAAAGGAGCGGCTTATGAGGGAAAAATCCAGATGCAAATATGAAGATAGATAGCGGTACGAGTACGTTGGCGATGAGCAGCAACAGGGTGCCCGGCAGCGACCCGTTCCGAGAAGCCAGCATGTTCACTCGGAGAGCGCAGTGCGATTGTCTGGGACGGCGAGTAACAGTGTCACAATAATCGCTTCTGTAAGTCCCGGGACCGAGCCATTAGAGATGTGTCCCAATCGCGAGGGCAGCTCACGATGGCTGCGCGCGTCAGACGAGGTTATCGTGGACGGTTGCCGTTCATCAGGGAGTCTCCCTTAATACGTAATGCACAGATGCGAGGTGATGCCAGCAAGGTACCTGTCCTTGTGCGATGGCCGCGGAGTACGTAAGTCGCGGGCTGTCGCGGACAACCTTTTCCGTACCCCAGACCGGGACTGTACCCCGAGGTACCTCTCGTCGATCGATCCATATATTGACGGTTGAGCGAGCATGGACTGAAGACTGAATATTGGGAGACTTGGCCTGCACAGCAAGAATTCATCATAACCAGGGCGCCACAAGCAATTTTCGACCTCATTCGCAGGACTTCTGTAAGACTTTTGCCAAAGGTTTGGGCTAGGGTATATGCATATATACAGCAAGGGAATGACAAGCAACAGAAAATACAAACATGCATGACGCAACACGATGGCATTAATTCGAAAAGAATAGCAACCGAAATTCATCATCATTGCGAAACCTTGGACTTCTTCTTCCTGGATGCCAGCTTATCGCTGTACTTTGGAAAGACAATGGAGCCCTTCTTTTGCCTCCTCTTCTCAATGCGCTTCTTGGTCTTGGTGGCTCGCGCCGGCTGCTTGCCATCCACGTCCATCACTTGAGCGTAGGGTGCGTCAGCAAAATACCCGAGAATCCAGTATGAATGGCACTCACCAGTATCGTCGGCGCCCTCGTCGTTTTCTTGATCCTCCCCAACGGCGTCATCCTCCTTCTCTACACATTGGTCAGAACAGGTATAGTCTTGAGGGTGCATGCACGTCGAGAGCGCATTTCACATGGCTCTTCCAAAGGAACAAGAAGGCCGGAATATTGAATCCACTCACCATTCATATTGACATCTTTGACGGGTTCAGGCTTGGGCTGTTTTGCCAGCTCAAGTAACTTGGCCGACAGCCGCTCGTCTCGCGCAAGCTCTGCCGGGCCAAACACGGCAGCGGCTTTGCGCCGATTGTTTTCCTTTTTGGTGCTTGACCGGGAGCTCTTGGCCATCTTGATGTGATTGAGATAAGTTCCGCCGAAAAGAATTTAAGTCTGAAACGTAGTGAGTATGATGAGAGCCGGTGATGGACTGAGCAAGTGAGCGCTTCGTGAGAGGGTGAATGAGACGAGGCAATCGACGGCCAGCATTGATGCAACTTTTTTTTCTAGGCCAGGGTCCTTTTGCTGCGTCTGCGGGCGCCAAGGGGTACGTATTTCTCACATCCGCCGGCTGTTGCTGATGTAATACAAATTCCCACCTGGATACAGGCCCCCAAAGTCTCCTGTGATCGCCTCGAGCCTAGCAGAAACCTTGGAAGGGAAGAGGAATTGTCCGACTCACGGAATTGGGCCTGCTCGAGTCCCTCCGGTCAGCCGCGACATGGCTCAAGATACCGGGACGACGACATTGACTCAAATTCCTACGTGCCCCTGTCTAGCCCTTGACCTTGGGCCATAGTATTCCATCGCCTTCTTGTGCGCCTTGTTCGCCGGAGCTTTACTTAGTTACTTTGAAGGAGCATGGCAAGCAGACTTGATCCGTGCCTCTCCTCCTCTCTCCCTGGCGACACCTTATTCTCGCAAGCTTCCGCAAGGCAGCCCGGCTAGTGACCCAACGCAGCGCTATCGCATGTCGCCCTGGCAGACATATCTGAAATCTCGCTGGACCTAGCGCGGTCGCACGCCACCTGGAGTTTCGCGGTGGCCTCTGGAATCGAAGCTACGTACCGCTATTTCTTCTTGCCGCGCGCAGGACCCGATCCGTCCCTCCAACGTCCCATCAGCGACCTCTCGACATCCGGTCGTGAGCACTCGCGAGGGCCAAACCGCCGTCTGCCGGTCTAGCCGCCGCCATCGGGTCCCTTGAGCAGCGAATCGAGGTGCGCCTGACCTCGACTTCGGCCTGGCTGCTGGACTTGGCTGGCCTTGGCTGGGCCGGGCGCTGCGATTTGTCCGACGACCGCCGACCTCTCCGTCCCCGTCGACCGATTTCACAGCTCCGACTCCTCACTGCTACGATACGACGGAACACGAGAAAGAGGCTGAGTGCCCTGTCGCCCGGCACTGTTCGTCACGGTTTCCTCGCCCGTCGCCCACGACACTGCCGGTGCCGGCCAGCTGCCAGCCGAACAAGCCACCGAGCTTTTTCCATCCCTACACACATCCATCCATCCGCACGCTCTTGCCCTGCGAGCAGTGCTCCTGCCCTTGCGCAACCCATCATGGCGTCACAGTTGCCTCCCATATCCAAGCAGGAGGTGTCGGCGCTGCTGAGGCAGGTGCAGGGCAACCAGCTCTTCAACCGTCAGCTCTCTTCCGTCTGCCAGGTCAACGGCCTCAAGAGTACCGGCGTCAAGGCAGACCTCCAGCGCCGTATTACCGACCGTAAGTCACGGACCCTGACCCTCGCCTTCCTTCGTCTCCGTTTCTGTCACCGTCAACTTGCGCCACTCTGCACACTTCCTTATCTGTATCGGAACTCGTATCTGCCTCTCCTCCCCTGCACACTCTTCCAGCTCAGCTTGCCGATTCCAAACATTCCCAACTCTCGGCATCTCATCGCCACTTTTCTCTTCGACCTTCCTCTTCAACATAAGCTGCGGAGCCTTTCTTTCTTCATCGTCAACGTTGTTCTCTCTTGTCCGCCATGGTTCCCACCAAGCTCTTACTGACCTCATCCGCTCATGGAAACCAGTTATCCAGGAAACCGTCAACGTCGGCGACGTTTCGCGTTTTCACCAAGTCCGCCAGAGCATCTCCAACGCTGTCGCTCAGCGGTCCAGCCCCTCGTCCAAGACTGCCGCGGCCGCGGCCGCGCGAAGCAGCAACGCAGCTCCCATACACTCTTCCTTGTCGAACCAACTCAGTCCTTCAATGCCATCGTACAATAACGGTGTCCATGCGTATCAGAGAGGATATCCCGGCGCCGCTTCGGCAGGCGGTCACTCTTTTGCATCCAGCCTGACCTTTCGGCCTAGTCCTTTCTATCAGGTCGAAACACCAGTTAGCTCGTTGCGTGTCTGTGAGGGTAAGTCACGAACCATGGTCATGCATTCTCAACCAACAAACTGACTAACATTTGTTTGCTCGATTCAGTTATGAGCCAGCACAGAAACTCCATCACTGTACCGGTCAAGCTTGGCGATCATTCAGCGCTTCAGCATTGTCTAACCGACAAATCCTACCGTGTCATGGTGTTTTGTGCTGGCGAACCTTCAGGGCTTCAGGATATAGCCTTTCCTCATCAATCCGAGCTCAAGGTTAACGGTAATGAAGTCAAGGCTAATTTACGGGGCCTGAAGAACAAACCGGGATCTACCAGGCCCGTCGACATCACCTCGCTGCTGAGACTTAAAACGAATCAAATCAATAGCGTTGAGTTCACATACGCATTGACCAGCAAGGTGATTACCCGATACTATTGCACGTTTATAACGTGCCATCGCCGGAAATCGGATTGCTCTAACTCTATAAACTCTAGAAATTCCACCTCATCATCAATCTTTGTAAAGTCACGTCAGTTCCTGAACTCGTGTCCACGATCTCGACTCGCCGGCGGATCCCGAAAGATTCTGTCGTGGCTGAATGTAAGCTGCTGTCCGTACTGCTGCCATATAGCCTGCTGATGTGTCGTTAGTGGCCAAGAAAGCTCAGGATCCAGATGTCGTGGCAACTTCTCAGGTTTTGTCCCTCAAGTGCCCTCTTTCATACATGAGGCTTGCGGTGCCCTGTCGGAGCCTCAGCTGCACACACGTGCAATGTTTCGATGCGACTTCCTATCTTCAACTCCAAGAACAAGGACCACAGTGGCTTTGCCCCATCTGCAACAAATCGGCCCCATTCGATCAGCTTGCCGTTGACGAGTAAGTCTTGTAGCTCAGTGATTCTAGACGCGTTTTGACCACGATGCAGCTATGTTAAGGATATTCTCGAGAATACGCCAAAGGATCTGGAAGCCGTCACTATTGAACCCAATGGTCGGTGGAAGGTGAAGACGCCCCAAGACGATAGACAGGATTCGAATCGGGGGACGTCACTGGACGACGACGACTTGGTTGAGATATCCGAGGGTGTCGCTACGGCAGTCCGCCGCCTAGAGACTCCAAAGGCCACGCCCAGTGTTCGAACCCCCGCCTCGAGTGGCAGGGACGGTTCAGCGAGCGGTCCACGCGGGACTGCGTCGGTCAGTGCAAAACGACCAGCTGCAGCAGTCATCGACTTGACCGCAGACTCGGACGACGACGAGCCCATTCAGCGACCCCGCAAGAGGCAGGCTACCGTAACGAACGGAGTGCACAACGGTAGCGGATTGGACTTCTTGATTGATTCACCACCTGATCTTCACTTCTAATATATGAAGGCGGCGGCGACGTTACGGCGTGGGAACGCAGGGATCTTCTCCATCGATGGGAGACAGTTAGCGACACCGGCGTACGATTGATTTCCCTTAGCAGTTTGATCTCCCTTTCTGGCTATTCGTTAGAGGCGTTTGAGGCAGATGGAAGGTCCTAAAAAGTGATTCCCCCTTTCTTTCACTTTATCATGTTGGCACGAGCGGGCTGCAACTAGAACCGGAGGTAAAGAGGCCCGGGTTGTACTGCTGTGTCGGCTACCCGCCGTTATCAAGTCGGCGGAATTTCCCCAGGCATTGAATCAGCTTGGACAGACAGCCGAGAGAAGGAGATGAGGCTGCATTGATGGAGACATTTTCGGAAAGCAACCATGATATGGAGTCACATGGAAGAATAATGCCTCCTGTCTGGCTTTCCTTGCATAGCATAGCGAATTGAGGAGAAACCAGATGCTGGGGCTCTTGTACGAAGTAGTATAAACTGAAATGATTCAAACAAAAGCCATGAGAGTAGACAGCGTTGAAGACGAGTTCAACCTGGAGCCTCACGTTGGGCGCCTGCACTGGGCTCAGAGTGAGTGCGGACGGTCGGTTTGCCTGCCAGGACAAAAGTACCTACGTACAGTACCGCACCTGCTCGCTCACCTTGCTCACCGTACCACCACGTGCTTCGTCAAGCTCACGGTTGTCTTTACATTTCGCGCCCGCGTACTCTGCACACTTGCCGGAACGTCAATTAACGACTAAAGCATCACACGCACGCGTTTCTCAAGACTTCTGCGAGCCCATACCACTCTCGACCGTACCAAGCGCCATCGCCCGCCTCTTTGTCGTCCTACCGAGAGATCCCAGCCGCCGCAGGACCATCCCACTCCTGCCCCATCACCAGCGCTATCATCCCCTCGCCCAACCCAAACTCCCGGCGCCAAAGTCCGGCCCAGTCCCGCAGGCCATGTCTCTCGACCCCGTCATGCCGCCGTACAACGCGTCGGACCCGTCGGCCACGTTCCTGTCGTCGTCGTGCCTCGACTTCTTGCTCATCGAGCTCGTGCCGCTGGCGTTTCGCGTTTCGGCTCGAGTCTCTGGGCTACAGGGTCGGGCAGGGGCTCGTCGAGCGGTACGTTTTTTTGGGGGGGTTATCTCTCGTGCCGTTTGCGTGTTCTGCGCTGCTTCTCCCTTGGGCTGTCGTTGTTTGGCTGATGCGCAAGTTGTAACCGTCCAGCTTCTCCCGAGATCGGCCCCGGTTCAATGATGCGCTCGACGTCATCAAGTTTCTGTGCAAGGACCTCTGGTCACTCGTCTTTGGCAAGAACATCGACAATCTCAAGACGAATCACCGCGTGAGCCTGCTTGAAAATGCTTTCGAGTATCTTGACGGCTGCTTACTCTATTTAGGGCGTCTACGTCTTGACCGACAACATGTTTCGACCCTTTTCGCGAATGAGTACAGAGGCAGGAGGCCAAGCCGTTATCCGCGCGCAGCCTGTACGTCCACATCGTCTCCGGGTTTCAAAGACTCTCTCCCGATCTTCCCCCTACGGTTGTGCTCACGATCAGACAGTTCCTATGGTTTCCTTGCGGAATAGTACGAGGCGCCCTTGCCGCCTTGGGAATGAACGCCACCGTTCAGGCTGAAATAAATGACCTTCCCGGTGCCGTGTTCCAGATCAAAACGCTTCCTGCCAAGCCTTGAGAGGAGCATCATATCAACCAATACATGACCAAAGATGAAGCCATCCTCCCTGCCCATCGGATTTCCGCTTCGTCTGAAGCTGCATCGAGACAAATGCCGGTGCCCCTTCAAGCATGCCCTTTTTCAAACCTTTGCACCCCCCCAATGCCCCAGCGCCTAGCCGACTGATGATGTATGACTATGTATGGAGAATATCGGTACAGTACTTCACAGCCTGTGGGAAGAGTGCGTCATCAGCATGTCGGGCCTCTTCATATATTTAAGCCTAGCATTATAGCTACTGCCATCAAGAAGGCGACCTTTCTTCAAAAGTCGCTATTTTTGGGGAAATCGGGGGACTGTTTACTTTTGGGGAGGGTTGTGGGCAAAGTCGACGCCCTTCTTGATATTGCCCTTCAGGTCCTCAGCAGCCTTGGTCAGGAGCTTCTTTTCCTGCTCAGTGACACCCTCCAGAGGGTTGATCGCCTTCTCGGCGCCATTTTGCTAAGACGGGGAAGACGTGGTCAGCAACCTGCACATGCGGCGAGTTCTCAGCTGGATTAACTTACTCCGAGCTCAATCGGGACGGAAAAGAAGTCACATCCAGTCTCCTTGGCGATCGCATCGCCACCTGGAACGCCGGGCAGGTAGACGTAGCTAGGCTCTACCAGACCCTTCTCGCCCTTGACGGCGCGCAGGACCTTCTCCGCGAAACTAGACGAGCTCAATCAGCATATGGCAAGCCTTTCGCTCGACGATCAGACTGACCGGAAGCCGGCGTATGCCATGGAAAGGGTGGCTGAGCCAGCACCATCCTTGGCCTTGACAACTTCGTCGCCACCAAACTGGATGCGCTTGACGAGAGCTTCAAACTTGTCGTCGGGAATCTTGACAGAAGGAGATGCCTTGCTGAAGAGTGGCACGATGGTCTCTCCAGAATGGCCACCGACAACGGGGATCGTCAGCTTCTGAGGCTCCGACTGCCCAGTAATCTCGGCAACAAAGGTCTCTGCGCGAACAATGTCGAGCGTCGTCACGCCAAAGAGACGCTGAGCGTTGAAGACCTTCTTCATCTTGAGGACCTCGGCAGAGATGGGTACGGTGGAGTTGACAGGGTTGGAAATGACAAGGATGAAGGCCTTGGGCGCCACGTCGGCGGCAATCTCAATGAGGCCCTTGACGATGCCGGCATTGATTTTGAACAGGTCGTCACGGGTCATTCCGGGCTTGCCTGATACAGTCAGTCAGTGATGATTAGGTCTCGTGCCGCCACAGAAAATATAGCTGAGGAGTCTTGGACCGTACGTACGAGGAATTCCAGCCGGAATGACAATGATGTCGGCACCCCTGAAAGCAGCCTTTGCTCCGTCGTCGGCAGGGAGGTAGCCCGTGACTTTCTGCAGCGTAGTGTTAGTAAAGTGTTACAGGCTCAGCAGATTGTGGACGATAGATCCTGTGTTTGTCGTGAGGTCTTACCGCGCGGGAGGAGATGTGGGAAAGGTCGGCAGCAACACCGGGAGTGTTGACGACATCGTACAGGGCCAGCTCGTCGATGAGCGGGCTGTTCTTGAGGAGAAGGGATAGCGGCTACAACGAGTCGTCAATTAGCTAGTGTCCGGCCCGGCACTTTGAAACGCGTACCTGGCCAATGCCACCGGAGGCACCCGCAACGACTGTTCAAGGAGATCAGCGTGAATATCAAGAGCTTCGGTCATGAACCCCGCGGGTGCGGGGTTGAGGGGCTCTCTCGTACCAGCCTTGACCATGGTGAACAGGTAGAGAGGATTGGAGAGAAGCGGAGAGTTGTTGAGCAGAGGAAGAAGGAGACGAGAAGAAGCACTTGTTCGCCTATGCGTAGAAGCTTGTGTGGTCGAGATCGAGATGCGGTCAAGACAAAGTGGTAAAAGTGAGGAGTTGGAAGATGTCAGGAAGGAGGGGGAGGAGCGTTGGCTCGTGACGCGCAGAGCTCCAGCTTAGTCAATGAGCCTCCCGTAGCAGCTACGTACAGTACAACTACAGATTCCTCGGACAGTCACGGAGCAAAAGGCAAGCGAGGTACATGGGCGGGATGCTTATCCACCTTGCGCAAGGAGGGCAGGTAGCTTCCTGTTCTGGTCTCTTGCCCCCGATATGTCGGCGCGAAGCATGGAGGGGTCGCGCGACTCCCAAAGGTCAGAATTGAGGGGCACCGGAGGAGGGGTCAGCCCAAGGCCGGCCGCCAATCGGAGAAATGGACGTGGAGGGAGGCTGAGAGATGGGCGATTCGTGATAGGTTGACTGCCCACTGAACGGTTTTGCTCGAGGGCCGTCGGGTCCGGCTTGTGACTGCTTCACAGAACCCGGGGTTCCCCGTGTTGCCGTTGCCGCGCGTGGTCCGTTGGATTCCGATGACCGGCGCCCCGTGCTCGTGACATTTCACGAGTAGCTGTCCCTAGGCCCGAGGTTGCACGAGACGTCTGGTCCTTGCGCGCCCTCATGGGGTTGAGCGAAATTCGGGCTCTTATCGAATCTACTTCTCCTACTTTGCTATTATCCCTGGCTCAACAGTCGTGGTCCTGAGCATTGCGAATACATGACCCTGAATGGCATCTGCTTTCTACGGTACTGACGATGGCAATTGCCTGTCAATTCCCTTTGATGCTTCTAGGAGGACCCACCATCTTTACACGTCTGTTTCAGCATCGAGACGTCGCCGAGACGGGATTTGAGCCGTACGTATCATTATCCGTGGCGGAATGTGGACTTAACGGCGTTGTTCTAATCTTGGGCTTTATCCCGACATACACTCAATGTGGATGCCGGGTTTCTTGACAAGTACATGGTGTCTCTTAAGTCCCCAGTCTCGTGTTGGGAAGGCTTTCTTGGAAGGCCATTGCATATCTATTCGTTCGCCCCAGCTAGCAAGCCAAGAGCTTTACATTGGTGATTGACATTCGTCTTCACGACAAAGTCTTTGCAGACACGCGCATCCCTCTCGGGCGCAATGGTGTCCGCGTTCCGCTATCCCGCAGATTACGCGTTTCCCAGAGCATGACTACTCCATCGCAGAGTCCCCTGCGCAGTCCTTCAAGAGAGCTCGGCGGCCTTCTTGGCCTTGTTGCCGCGCAGCTTGGGCTCGGGCTCGGGCTTGGTGGGCCGCTGGGTGCGGCGGATGGCCGAGACGCGCTCGACGGCGGCGGATCGCAGGTCGCCACGGTAGCCGGACTTGGCGGCCATGTTGGCAACGACCTTGTAGCTCCTATTTGTTCCCCAGTCGTTAGACTTGATGGCAAGCCGTTGATATGTCTCCAAAAGACTTACTTTCGGCTGGACTTGTTGCCGCCCAGCGTGGACTTGGTGAGAGACTTGGCGGGCTTGTTGTAGTTCACCTCCTTCTTGGAGATGACGGTGACGCCACCCTTCTCGTTGGCGACGACGCCAATGGCCTGATACACTTTGTTTAGTCCTCGCGCGCCTCGTGCTTCGTTACGATCGAAATACCTTGCTGTTGACAAAACCGGCATGCTATCATCCAAGTTAGCATCCGCGGCGACTCATGAGGATTCGATTGAAACTCACCTTGCGGCTGTTCATGTTGGTCAGGTTCATGGGGTCGTGAGAGAACTGCACGCCGCCATTGCGGTTGCTCTTGGAGAGGAAGCAGTTGTTGTTTCCTTGAGTTGCGGTCCGTTAGCGGCTCTGCTGAAGCTCTTGGGCACGCCAAATCTTACGGACGACCTCCCAGATCAGGTCCGGGGACACGTTGGACAGCGTAGGGGCGACCATTTTTGCGAGAATTCGGATTTTCGCGACGATTTACCGGGTTCTTGCAGCGTCAGAGCAAGTCGTAAGGCAAAAGAGGCTCGAAATTGACAGTCAAAGATCGCGAAGTGTGGGCTCGCTTAATTTTCCGAAACGGGTTAGCGCCTTATCAGGCTTACCTAATCCGCCAGTCTGCCGGCGGCCCTTTGTCGCTGATGAAACCGCGACTGCAAGGCCAGCGCCCCAAGTACCCGTGAGGTCAGGGTCCCGCTCAGAAAAGTGCGGGGATCATGCAGCAGGTACTTAGGGGTACGTATCGTACAGCACTTTGTGCCGACTCGCCCCGGAACTGACATGCCACCGACTCCCCAGCCAACCCATCAAAATCGATCCGGGCAGCGGGGCAGGCAGACATGGGGGGCGGTGCACTCACCGGGCTTGGGTGCGAGCTAAATACAGATTCAGAACTAGCAGGTAGTACATAGGTACCTAGCGCAGCGGGCGGTGGGGTCCACCACGTAACCATCGCATTGGCGCAGCCGCAACTTTTCGACTTCTGAGACGCTCGCCTTTTTGCCAAAGCGGCGCCCTCCCTCATCCCATCAACCATCTGATTGCACGGCGAATGTCCGCCGACAACACATCTCGCCAGTGACTTTTCGCGGCGATTGCGCCTGCCATGACGGAACCAAGACTCGACTAGACGACGACGTCCTATCTCGATCCTTTCCCTCCTCGGCCACTTCGTCGCAAGCCGTCGCGACTGGTCGCATCACCGCTGAACCGCTACCCGCCCACCCGATCGGCCTATCTTCACCATTCCCCGTCCTCCCCGTCGTCGTCATGGCCTTCCGATACATCCTCCTCAGCCTCTCGCTCTTCTTCGTCGTGACAGCGACGCTGCTCTTCCTCACCCGCGCATCCTGGATCCATTACGTACGCCAGCTCCGTTTGCCCGGCGCCGACTACATCTACTCGCGGCTTCCCAACAGCTTCGTCGGCGACATCGAGGCCGGCCTCTCGAGCAGCAACTTTGACCTCAGCGGCAACGTAGAGGCGGGCGACAGCCGCGCGGGCCTCGACGACGCCAGCAAGGCCGAGATCCTCAGGATCATGAAGAGGCGGCGGATGACGTTTGACCAGGCGCGCAAGGTGTACATGGAGAATCGGTTCAAGGCAAACGGAATCGGCGCAGACGGTCGGCCGAGGGACCCTAAGTTTGTCAGCTTTTCTTGAAACGGGCGACTGCGGCTTGCTGATTACATTTCCCCGACGGAGTCACGGCCGTGGTCCACGACCCTTTTCGGCGAGACGCATCGTCTCTGGACGACTTTCATCTTCATATGCTATCACGTTGTGCGAGCATCCTCTCAAAAGTATTGCCGCCCTCGACAGCTATTTTCACTCTTTATCAACGGTCACGGCCTACTCAACTCGTGCTTTCTTTTCCTATGTTAGCCGTTATCGCGCCGTCTTCACTGGCGACGATATCGTTATGCCTCGCGGCATTTCCCCTTTACTTGGTTCAAGTTTCAGTATTCGATAGATGACTGGCAAGAGAACTGCTGCCCTGCTTTAGCGCCTGCTTTGTGCAATTTTCTTCTGGTGTCAGAACTAGCAGGTCCAAGATAGCACGATCCCCCCCCAACAGGCTCACCTTACCACAATTCTAGAGGTTCAATCGTTGAGTGAATCGGGCTTAGCAACCGGGCAGTATTTAATCAGCCTTGAGTTTGTACGCGGGTGACAATATCTCATTAGGTGCCTCGCGGCCAGCATAATTTCTTGGAATTTGGTTTTATCCCAATTTTGAACATGCGCCAACGTGATAATAGCAGTAAAAAGTGTGATCGTATCCAGTTCCCAAAGACTCCGTTACCCTCAAACGACACCATTTTTAACAAGTTACGCCATCTGCTCCACCAACGTCGCCGCCCTTGCCCGTAGAAACAGTCTCGAACCAGAATCTATGCTTTAGCATTTACATATCGTAACTCATCTTCATGGGAGCTCATCTGCATGAAGACATATGGGATTAGCTGCTTGGACAGCCACTACTTTACCCAAGTGAGAGTATCTTGAACCATGCAGACGTTTGCGAAAGTTGCCCGTCGCCTACTTGAGCTTCTTGGCAGCCAGGTCAGGTCCGTAGGTGCGTTCATCGCTGCCCTCAATCTCTTTGACGAAGGTATCCACAGTACGCGATTCTTTCTTCCATTGTTTCTCGGACATTTTCTTCTCCTTTTCGAACATCCAGGATTCGGGCATTCTGTATGTACCACCGAGACGATCGAAGGCGGTGAAAAACTGGCCATAGTTAACCTCGAATCGGGAATGATGAAGCGAGTGGCAGGCGGCACCGTTGACGATTGGGTTGTTGGTCAGGTATTCGCCGTCATGGATGAGAATGGACCAAAAGTTGACAAAGACAAATAGAGCGACATAGGCTGTCTTCTGGAGCGGGAAGATGAACGGAAAGATATGGTAAGGTAACGATTGAGCAAATCCATCCATGGGGTGGAACGCGTGACTCGCGTACGGAGTCGGCATGATCCACTTGTGATGTGGCTTGTGAAGGTGCTTGTAGATTAGAGGATGATGGAGGTATCGATGGATCCAGTAGATGCAGCAGTCGGTGAAGAGGAGGAAGAGGGGGAATTGCAGGATATTGTACCACCATCCGGGCCCTTCTTCCGTGGCGTCGTAGAGCTTTCCGTAGCCGCGCACCTCGAGGAGGAAAAGAGGCGCCGTGAGCACCGCCATCCATGGCATCGACTTGTTGGCCTGTTTGATTTCGAGCCATATTTGGTTCTTGATGAATCTAGGGTGGTTGAGAGTCCGCTTATCGAAAATGAGGTAGTAGGAGAGGGTGGCGAAAAGGAAGTACACGAGGATGCCGAAAATCCTAACAGTAAGAGTCAGCGGAATAGAAACGAGGACGGCGAGACGACAAAGCACGCACCAAGTAATGAGGTACAGAGTCGCAAGCTGTCGATAGGGGTTGTCACGAGGAAGCGAAGTCGTGTAGGCAGCCTGTGACGGCTCGACTCGGAAAAGCTGTGTCGCGGGCTTATACGTCCATGTCGAGAATGTTTGCGCCGAGGCGTTCGCCGCAGGTGCTAAAGGAAAGTCGTACGGGGCAAGGCGAGCAGGGAATAGGTAGGCATATGCGTAATCGGCTATGAACGTATCCGTGAGCTCCAAGATGATATCCATGGCGAACTCGGCGTTGGAAGACGATCTGTTTGGGGCAGCTTTTTGCGCCAATATCGTAGTCTGGTTGTGTCAATGGGGCTCGTATAAACGGTCTAATCGAGGGAAGGTGTCGTCGGGTAGGGTCCTTTTTCAAGTCGCCGATGGTTAAGCCGCATGCTACTGTTGCAAGGTTTCCTCGCACACTTTTGTTAATTAGACCTTGAATGGGGGGGGGGGGGGGTCTCATAGAAGCACGTACCTGATAGAGCAAGACTCCGATCCTGTAGAAGAGACTTGGATTTAATCGCGAACTTTAGAAATGTAAGAGATTAGATGGACAACGGAGTTGGATAGAAAGGGGTACGTAGGGTGAAGGCGGTTTGTCTTTAAGAGATGGAGGTTATTAGGTACGTACGGTCACAGGGGAGAAGTTGAGGGAGGGGTGTGGTGAGAACGGGGGGCCTCCATACGCATATGTATTTGTATGTACTGGCGGTGTCAGGATAGTACGTACCTAATTGAGTCGGCTTCATCTTGTCTCGCAAAGGGGAAAATACGTTAGAATTGAGGGAACGGGCTTAGGTACGTTTCCAATGCAAAGGCAGGCAGCGCACTGTACATAATGAATCGGCATCAAAAGTACTACTAGGTACTGGGCTTAGCTGTAAGCCGCGAAGGCATCGTCCATTAGATACGGGTGGCGGACTTGTAAGGCAGAACAGTGCAAATTTGGACTTTGCGCGCCGGAGAGACGCGGTTCCGGACGTGCAGAAATGGCATGACATGCTAGCATGATTCTGCCGGGAGGGACTGAGCAGGGGTTCGGTCGGACAAGGCGGACACACGCACCACCACTGCGCCGCACAGTACGGCATGCTATGCTGGAGGGGTGCTAGGGGCAGACACACCCCCCTATTGAATAGGTGGACCCTTGCGCGTGGGGTGTGAGATTCGGAAACTGCCTGCCACTGAATCGGCCGACATGATTCGTTGCCCCGAGCGAACGGTCCACCAGGGACTGAAGGCCTAGGGAGAGTCTGGCCTAGTGCCTGCCGTGCTCCTTACATCGGCAGCCGGCGCTGGGTCTCGGGTCGCTTTTGCTGGATCAAGACGTTGGAATGAGTCCGGATGACCGTGTATTCGAACGCATACGAATACGAACACGTGCCCTGTCCTGCGACGCCACCACTGCGAGAAGAGCAGGAGCGGCGAGACTTGTTGATCCGAACGGGAATCGACTGTAGCGCCTCATTTATAATCAACAGGATACCTGCTCAAGGATCAAGTCCGTACCCTTTCAAGGTAAAGCCACCTCTTTTGGTTGCTGCCACTGCCATGTTTGACTTAGAGTCAAACACCACTGTGTTGCAGTCTACGTCTGCCTAGTGATGCTTCTTGTTCGTGTACACGCAATGCGCTCGAGTTCAACGTTCCCAGGGGCGAACAAGTGGGGTCAATGGAGTAATTGATTGATAACAGCGCTTGGACGGTGAGCTCTTGCCGTCTCATGTTTCGACCCGCACTCGCTACGAAGTAGGTGCTTGTAGACTAGGTAGGAAACAAGTGACTCCCCTGATGGTTATCGGAAATACTATTAGGTTCGGCAAGTATGTCTTTGATAGCTTCAGACATTAGTGAGTGAGCTCGTCGAAGCGGCTCGCCAAGTTTCAAGACCGGATGTAGCCCGTTCGCATCCTCATAGCCCGACACTCTACGGAACTAGATGCTTCTTCTACCCCAGCGTCAACTTACGGGCTCCCAGTGGACTCTTCATCTACCCAGAGCAGTACACTGCCAATCCTGACGGGTACGCAGCTCATGACGGAATCCCGCGTTTCTCGATCCTAGTCCAGAGCGGGCTGCGGCGCAGCCCACGACACGGCGCAGCACCAATTCGGCATTCGCAAGCGGAATGTACTGGTTCAGAGGGCTGAACCAGGCGCGCAGGCACGGAGTGGAAGATGAAGATTCCAGATCCCTTGTACGAACTAAATCAAACCCGAAATTTCTCCCGAGTGGCTTATTTCTGGGGACTCGGCTGCACGAAGCCTCGGATCCAACTTGGGCGGCTGTCCAGGTCTGTTCTGGCTACTTCCCACAAGCTGGCCACTAGCAGTTGCATTCTTGACGACTAATGCGAAGCTTGCAACTTCCAGAGTCGCATTGGAAGCGGCAATAGCGCTCAGATTCGTAGACTGGATGCTGCATATGCGCGGTGGTCTCCCGTCTCAAGGCTAGAGGAGGATTCAGGACATTGGATGTCGCCAGCTATCCTTTGCACGCCTCCTTTGAGTTCGCTACGTCGCGATACTCTCATATAAACGCTCCAACGTCGTCGTCGTCGTGCTAAGAGGCGGCTCAAGCCGGGGTTGCCCCGGACTTGGCTCGGAGTCTGAGCCGACAAGAAATCTAAAAAGAATCGAATCACAGGCGGTCACCTTTTTATCCGACCAAGCTTGGCAGCACTCGGTACGGAGGTTGGGCACTAAAGTATTCAGACCAGCTTAGGTCACTCGGATTACATAACACCGTGCAAATCAGTTTTCCCCGGTTTTCGCACCGTTTCTTCACTCTACAGCTTGAAAAGCTCTTTCCCTAGTAATTTGTATGGAGGGACGGCTTCACATGCACAACGGCGCAATAGAGAGCTTTGGCATCAAAAGGGGTTTAAAACGGTCAATTGGCCACCTAATTCGCCGGACCTATCACCAATTGAGCTTGCATGGTTCATGCTCAAATGCATCACATCAAAGAAGAAGATTACGTCAAGGGCAACGCTTATTAATACGTGGAAGAAAGCTTGGGCATTGTTCCCGCAAGAGAAGCTACAACGGCTTGTGGAAAGAATACCCGGCAACATCCAATGGGTGCTCTATTTATATGGAAATAATCTATATGAAGAAGGCAGCGATCCGCCTGATCTAACCAACCAGCAAAGGGAAGAGCTATATGATGAGATTGAGTTTCTTTTGAGCCAATCGAATCCGATTCTGCCTGGCCTGGAAGCTCTTATAGAAGCTGTGGAAGAAGGCGTTGAGGAAGGTTGGCAATAGGGATAACGTCATAAACCCCAAGTGACCAACTGACGGCAAGACGTTAAAGAGGACGAATTGCCTAATTAGGCAGGGCATGTGGATACAATACTGTATTGTGCTGCACGGTGTTATGTAATCCGAGTGACCTAAGCTGGTCTGAATACTTTAGTGCCCAACCTCCGTAGAGGCAGGAAAGTGGCTGGAGCTGTTTGGCAAGCCACCCCAGCCACATGAGTAGCTGTTGACCCTGAATCACGGCGCACCTCGGCTTCCAACACCTTCCATCATCGTGGCCATGACATACAGTTCAAGCAGCTCGCATCGCCAGAAAGCCTGACGCGAATGGACTTGATGCTCAAGAGGCAGCCATGACAGCACTTGCTTGAAAATCTGCTTTTAACTTCCCCGGCCTGCAGCCTCGCGCACGTCAGCGGTTGACATGTTTGTCGAATGGCCGCCGCCCCGGCTTGAAGCATCGGGCTTGCTTGTCGCAGTGCGAAAGGCAATGTGCTGACGGGCGCTTCAACGATTACCTGGAAGTGTTCCTATTGGACATTTGCGCACGATGCACTGCATGTGCGTTTCGCAGCCAGCCTCGCACCGAGCCGAAAATGAGGGCGACCAAAGCTGGATGCGCTCCTCTGCATCCATCAGGGCGAGCTTCCCTAGCATGGTACCTGTGCGGTACAAGCCAGTAAAGGATTCTGCTACATTCTGCAGCCGGCGCTGACCTTGCTACCGCTGGCACTTGAGAGCTCTGACGGAGAGCGACGTGCAACCCACGTGCAGCTCTAGCCCCGCCCCTTGCTGCAGCCACGGATAGGTACCTACATGCCTACGAGCAGATACTTTGATCATCACCTATCATGCCGTCAGAGAATTGTACTGAATGGGTCTTCGTGACCTGCAGCTATGCGGCCGGGCCAGCCAACTGACGTCGATCAATGTGTATTTCGAGGTACGACATGGGTACTGGGTCCAGGTCTCAAACGACCACACGGGCCCGCATGCGCTTCCACTTCCCATGGCAGGACCCACTATCCCATCATCCCCAGCGGCGCCTCGCCATCCTCTATCGCCCGTTCCCTTCTTCACCTTTTTTTCTCCCCTTTCCCACCAACTCTGCCGCCATTTCCAAACTTAGCCCAACCCAAATCACTCACTCATCATCACGCACCCGCCCCCCAATCGCCTGTATTATTCCATCCTCGCCGACGCCCATCGTCCTCTTCGCGCGCGCATCGCCTCTGCCGCCGGTTGATTGAATCGATTGCGTAGCTTTGCGCACGCCGCCCGACGGGGTCCCCAGCTGATCAAATCGCCGGCTGAGAGGCCACACCACTGCTACCGAGGTCCCTCATACGCAACCATCGCCGCGCAGCAGCACACGACGAGCTGCCTTTGCGGGTCTCGAAAGCGCATAGTTCATCAGAGATTTTTGTTTTCGTTTTGTCTCCCTCGCCTTCGCGCGCCTGCGACCGATCATGTCCATGTACTCGCATCGCGGCATGGGTGCCGTCCCTCCCGGCAACTCAGCCCGCCTCAATGAGCTTCTCGATCAGATACGGGCCGAGTTTGAGACGCAGTTGCGTCAAACTGAAGGTTTCGAGCATCAAAGTGCGTTTCTCTGCCCAAGAGGCCACGGGCTCATCGCGGAGCCGCCTCCACATCACGCAACGCGTCTGCTAACAGGAAGCTTCTAGTTTCTGCCCAAGTCAGCGAAATGCAGCTTGTCAGGGAAAAGGTGTACGCGATGGAGCAGACACATATGACTTTGAAGCAGAAGTACGTGGTAGCCGATTCCACTACCCCCGGCCCTTGACCCGAGCCTGTCCATGCCAGCTGCTAAACCTTGACTCCATTGCTTAGGTACGAAGAAGAGATCACCATGCTTCGGCATCAGCTCGAAGCGGCTCGCAAAGGTGGTCCTCAACCGGGCATGCCGGGACCTCCACAGCATCCTGGCCCGTCTCAGCAGCCTCCATCTCTCGCTCCAGGTAATGGCCTGTTCAGCGGCATCATGGCTGGCGGCAATCAGGCTGGACTCGCCCCACCCCAACAGCATCCACCTCCGCAGGAACAGCAGGTCGGGCCTCAGCACCAAATTGCTCAAGGCCCACCAGGCCTGCCCGTCCCTCCTCCGCATCCCAATGCTCAGCAGCCTCCTTATCAGCAAGCCTATCCGCAAGGCCCGGTTTCCAACGGCATGGGACCTCAGCCACCCCAGAGCACGGCGTCCCCCGGTCCGGGTAGACGTGGTGTAGGACGGCCACCGAATGCCGTCGGCCCGGCCACTCCGCAAATCAACACCCCGGTCAGCTATCCGGGAAACGCTCAGTCGCCTCAGGTCAGCCATCCGACCCCCGACCACGCTCGCATGGGTGGCCCTCGGGCACCGCCGCCAGTCGGCAATTCTCTCGGTGACCTCGAGGTCGATGCTGTCGCTCCCCACAACAAAAAGACTGGCAGCGATTGGTACGCCATTTTTAATCCTCAGGTCCAACGCGTCCTCGATGTCGATCTTGTCCATTCCCTTAGTCACGAAAGCGTAGTGTGCTGCGTGAGATTCAGTCACGACGGTAAATACGTTGCGACCGGCTGCAACAGATCCGCGCAAATTTTTGACGTGCAGACCGGCGAAAAGGTTTGCGTCCTGGAGGACCACAACGCTCAGGACTTGACGGCCGATCTGTACATTCGGAGTGTCTGCTTCAGCCCAGACGGGCGCTATCTCGCTACCGGTGCAGAGGATAAACTCATCAGGGTCAGTGGATTACATTGCCATTACTCGCGCGTTCGCATACGGGATATAAGATTACTGACTTGACGCGCAGGTTTGGGATATCCAATCTAGAACGATACGCAACCACTTTGCTGGACACGAGCAAGACATTTATTCCCTGGATTTTGCTCGTGATGGCCGCACCATCGCGTCCGGCAGTGGCGATAGGACTGTGCGACTGTGGGACATCGAACAGAGCACCAACACCTTGACCTTGACCATCGAGGACGGCGTGACTACCGTCGCCATTTCGCCAGATACCCAATACGTCGCAGCGGGCTCTTTGGACAAGAGCGTACGAGTATGGGACATCCATACCGGATACTTGGTGGAGCGCCTCGAGGGCCCAGACGGACACAAGGACTCTGTCTACTCAGTTGCGTTCTCTCCGAATGGCAAGGACCTCGTCAGCGGCAGTCTCGACCGAACGATCAAGATGTGGGAGTTGAGCTCTCCTCGCGGCGGCGGCAATGCCGGACCTAAGGGTGGCAAATGCGTCAAGACTTTCGAGGGCCATAGAGACTTTGTGCTCTCGGTCGCCCTGACACCCGATGCCAATTGGGTGCTCTCGGGCTCAAAGGACCGCGGTGTCCAATTTTGGGACCCCCGGACGGGTACCACGCAATTGATGCTGCAAGGTCACAAGAACTCTGTCATCTCGGTGGCGCCAAGCCCTCAAGGTGGCTACTTTGCCACAGGGTCAGGCGACATGAAGGCTCGCATTTGGTCCTACCGTCCATTCTGAAGCAGCTCCATGGCCTAAACGCGAGGAGCATTGGACAGCTCCGTGATGGCAAAGCCATCGGATTGATGACAAGGGGACTTGATCACTGCTTTGTACAAGCTCCGCCTCTTTGGAATAGTACATTGCCTCGAGACGTCTAACAACCAAAGGCAGACTCTGGGCGCTTCGAAAGGATGGTGGATGGCCTATGGAGAGTGTAAAGGCTTGCGCGGGCTTCTCGCTGGCTCGTATTCCATTTTCTTTATTACTAGCATGAATTGAGTGCTTGTGAACCTCCATGCGCAATTCCCAGGCTTGTGATTAGGAAACATCGAGGTCAACTCAATGAACTGAATAGGCTGGAGAGCGCATCCCCGCCTCTACGTTTCTTAGTCCTTTTGGTTTTCAGCCCATCCTTGCCAGGTGATGCCTCGTTCTGAGGTTTGGTGTGCTTGGGGCGAGAGACAGTAGAATCTGTTTGAACAGCGGGCACTCCCCCGATATGGACGTCAAGGCGCGCAACAGTCACGCCATGATCGGGTGTATCAACTGCTGTAGCTGGGTTGGCTACAGACGGTCCCGAGAGCGCCGGTTGTTGCTGGCTCACGTCAGGAGCGGTGGCGGGCGGGAGTTGAGCTGGCGCAAACTCGACGAGGATATTGTGGATGCGTGCGAGGACGGCGAGGAGCAAAAGTCCCAACGGGGCATACTGATTATCAGCGGCCAGCTGCGTAAAGGCACTTGAAAGCAACTGCAGTGTCAGAAGCGCTCAATGGAACAAAGGGACGATGGCAGACAAGATGGGAGACACGGGAGGTTCGTACACGTAGGCGCGTTGGACGGCGTGCGTCGTCAGCCAGCGCGCGCGGGCGACGGCGTCGTGACGTCGCGGGACTGGCGACGAACGGGCGGGCCTGGCGCGCAGCAGGCACTCGTCGAGGCGCCTGAGACCGCGGCGCAGAGGGTGGTTCATGTTGTCGAGGTTCGAGGATCGACGGGCCGCAGCGGCAAGAGGTGGGTCATGGCGTCCAATGAAGGGGTCCGCGGTGCGTTGATTAGACGGTTGCAGACGGCATTGGTGAAGAGGATGGAATATACGAAGATGATGTACTTTGAAATGCGAGGGAAAGTAAAGTGGTACGTTGGCTTGGGTGATGGATATTCGGTGGAAGCATTGGTGGGGTGGGCGCTAAAATTTGTGGCGGCTGCGCTTGATGACGGCAGGTACTTTTACAGTGCGCCGCGGCAATTTACCGTTTAACACAGCCGATGCCAAAGAAGATGCGTGTTCAAAGTATCTGTACGTTGTGCTCTACACCAAGCTGTAGAATTGGGCATTTTGTCTGTCCGTCAGCTCATTGTAGATATTTTGCGTCGTTCGCTGCTCGTCGTCATGGTGCACCGACTGCTTGGACGTGACGAGACGACGTCTTGCTCGTAAAGGTACAAACAGTCGACTTGCTGGACTTTTCTTTTGTCGCCGTATGTACCATGGATTTAGACCCAAAAGCGTCTTCATCTGTATTACGCAGAGTACCGGGCTGGTGGAGTGCGCACTGTCGACAGACAATGCCAAAGAACCCCTCCCCACTCGGATGGCCTCGGCGAGATCCTACTCCGGGCCATGGCACACCACTAACACCACCACCACCCTCACTTTTTACGCCCGCGGACGTTGCCAACCCCGTGCATTGCAGCATGCACGGTGGAATTCGGCAATGCTACTGGATCCTTATCGGTCATGGAAGCGTCGGCGCATGTACTGCAGGTATATCTTTTGCCGGACCGGTGCAAGAAATCTTAATCTCTCCTTTTCCCCGTGATCTGCCACCATTTTGTACTCGCCGCCTCTAAACGCCCCCTCCTCCGCCTCTCTTGCCCCGCGATCTTTGGCGCCGGCGCCGCCTGAACCGGACGACTACCAACGGCAGCATGGCGTCACCACCGGGCAACACTCTGCCCGTCCGTGACTATTTCGCCAGACGCCGGGCCTCGCCCTCGCCCAGCCCGTCGTCTAGCATGCTGGCTCAAGAGCAGGCGCTCCTTGACGATGACGACGGGGAGGAACACGGCTTTGATGGCGACGACGACGATGATGCGACTATCGATGGTTCGCGCCCTCGTCACTTCGCACGCAGACGGTAAGGCGCTTCCAAACCGCCTGCTGGACTAAAGACTAATCGCCCTGCGTCGTCGCCAGGTCATCCATTAGCAACCGTCTCGCCTCGGTGGCCGATATCGGCGGCGTGAATAGCTTCAGGTCTTTTGCCCGGAGTTGGCAACGCGCCGCGAGCTTTGCCGAAGTCATTCCCCGGCGGCCGAGTCTGGTCCTTTTCCCCGACCAGACTTCAACCAACGACCCTGGCCGCAATGGCGCGCAGCAACCGCACTTTCTCGCGTCGTCGCCGCAGCAGCAGCTCGCTTCGCCGGCATCTTACACTGCGAGCTCGCTGCGGCACCACCTCCAAAGGCCGACGGCGACCTCCATTTATGCGCAGGGCGAACCGAGTGCCGGAGCGGACCCCGGTGCGGACCTCGTGAACCATGGCTCCGGTGGGCGGGAGGACAAGTACTTTGATGCCGAGATGGCCTCTGGCGCCTTGCCCATCGGTTCTCCGTCTGGCCGATCCAGCATCTTCGCTACCCCTCCGCACTTGGCAGCTCCGTCCGTCATTGGCAGCTACGGCTCTTTTCGAAACCAATATGGCACCATGAGCTCTCGGCGGTCACGCCCCTCCTTCAGCCAGGGCAGCGGCTGGACAGTCCGGCCGGACGTCGACGGCGCCGCCGAGGGGGCCGACGACGAGGACGCAGCCTTGGGCGAGGACCAGCCCATCCTCGTAAAGGAAGTCAAGCAAGGCAACAAGATTGTCCTGACCGTCGAGGGCCAGAGCACCCTGCCGCAGTCCGTCTTCAACTCCATCAACGCCCTCATCGGTGTTGGCTTGTTGAGTCTGCCCCTGGCCCTCAAGATGAGCGGCTGGATCATTGGCCTGGGGCTCCTGACACTCATGGCCGCCGTCGCCACACATACCGGCAAGCTCCTTGGTCGTTGCATGAGGGTCGACGCCAGTCTCATCACGTATTCCGACCTGGCCTACGTTTCCTTTGGTCCCCGGGCCCGCCTCGTCGTCTCCGTTCTCTTCACCCTCGAGCTGATTGGCGCCTGCGTCGCTCTCATGATCCTCTTTGCGGATTCCCTAGACCTCCTCCTACCGGGCTTCGCCAGCGTAAATGCCTGGAAGTGCGTCTGCGCCGCCCTCGTCCTCGTCCTCAACACCTTCCCCCTTCGCTGGCTGAGTTACACGAGTGTCGTCGGCATCTTTTCCACTTTCGGCAGTGAGTATTCTCCCCTCGCACAGGCCCTGCCAAGCACCCATCCCCTGCCCCGTGTGTCACGCTCGCTGACCTGTACGAATCAAGTCGTTTGCATCGTCATTGCCAATGGGCTTCTCAAAAGGGACACGCCCGGCTCTCTCTGGGAGCCGGCCTCCACCCATTTGCTTCCTACCAATTGGCTATCTGTGCCGCTCGCTTACGGCCTGCTGGCGAGCCCCTGGGGCGCCCATTGCGTCTTTCCATCGGTATGAACCAAGTCCAGAGTGCATTGTGCGACGCGCGCCTGTGGATGAAGCTAACCGAGCAAGATTTATCGAGACATGCGCCACCCCCATAAGTGGGAGAAGGGCGTTAACGTAGCTTTCTCCTTTTCTGTAAGTCGAAAACCCCCCCTCCCGTAACGGTTTCTTGTCGAGAGACGAGCAGGGCGCATTTGGAGGATTCCGTCTTACAGGAAATTCGTAGTACGCGCTCGACACTTGCCTGGCCATTGTCGGCATCCTCATGTTTGGCGATGGCATCAGGGACGCCATCACCTCAAACATCCTCAAGACGCCCGGCTACCCCGAGGCTCCCAAGATTGTCATGAGCGTCTTCATCGCCATCATCCCGCTCACCAAGATCCCGCTCAACTCGAGGCCCCTCATCACTACCGCCGACGTCCTCTTTGGCCTGCACTACGTCAACCAGCCAGACGCGGTCGGCGGCGGCGAAAGCAGATCCGCTCTTGTCGAGGCATGCCTCAGGGCCGCGACGCGCATCCTCGTCGTCGTTGTCCTCCTCATGATATCCATCCTCTTCCCGGCCTTTGACTCCGTCTGCGCCTTTCTCGGCTCCGCCCTCTGCTCCCTCATCTCCATCATCCTGCCCATCCTCTTCTACCTCAAGCTCTACTCGAAGGACATTTCCGCGAGGGAGCGCGTTGTCTCGTGGTTCTTGTTGGCCGTCTTCTCCACGCTCGGCCTCGTCGGCACTGTCTGGACCTTTGTGCCCAAGCACCTCATTGAGTCTGCGTAGGAAGAGGTAGACGTTACAATTCAGGTTATAAAAGGTCCTTCGAGCACTTTCAAACATTAGACTTGATGCAACAAAGAACTTGGAACCAGCGCTTGCAACAGTTCCGATGGAATTGGCGTTCCATATAACTCCCCAAAGTATTTGGTAGTGTGAGCTTGGCCAGTCTGCGCAGTAGACTGCATGTCCTGTTTTATCACATTTACTACGCACATCATTCCTAAGCACGTAATCGACGTTGCGCGTGGCGTCACCACAAAGAACAGTCAGATCAAGCGGCACAGTTTTTTGAGTGGGTAACTTCTGGTATTTTCGAACTATCTCTGAAACTATTCGATGTGCAGAAAGCGAGTTGAGACTGCTTCCATCACGCCAGTATCCGCTGCGGCAGTGCTGCATTGTAACCGCAAGCTTTGCCGTGCTCATGCCCGGGAGTCAACAAACGCCCGGGTATGGCAGGTTACAGTTTTCCGCTGTTACCAGCCAAGGCAACTGACAGTCTCAACTACGATTGGAGGGTGGCGAGAAATAGACTCTTCACCACTCTCCAACCCACTCAACCTCTCCTAGATCGGCACGCCGGTTCGGCGCCAATTCCAGTCTCTTCCCTTGTTCCAATAGCAGTCCTTCTTGCCCCAGGACTTGCCTGTGATGTTTTGGTTGTGATGGTTGTGTAAAGTATGATCCCAAACGCCCGCTTCGTAAAATTTATTTCCGAGACCCAAGCACTGCCGGTCCTTTAAAATTGGCGATTTGTCCGCCTCCGGCACCGAATTCTGACCCCGCCGACGCTCACCAAGAGCAGCCCACTTGTCGAAATTGTATCGCTTCGACGGAGGTGAGTAGCGTGGGGTTGATGAGTTGGAGTTATGCGTCGACGGGGCCTCCTGAAAGAAAAACCCATCCACCAATAGATCGTCATCAACATCACCCTTGATATTGTCGGAAGAGGATTCAAGGTCCGTTACTTGCTGCTGGTCCTTGACCTCACTCTCATGGCTCCAAGATCGCGAATTGAGCTCTTGAAGGGTGGTCTGTTGCTGTTCGCGCTCCTCTTCCTCGTCCTCGTCCCACATATCGCTCCAACTTTTAGAGACGCTTTCCTTCTTGTTACCAAAAACACTCGACATTGACAAGTTCATCGGTTTGGCCATGACAATAGGCATGGAGTTGGTGACGGACGAGCCACCGGGACGGCGTGCAGATGTCTGTGCAGTGAAAGACTTCAAGGATGCATCAAGATGTGAGCCCAAGATGGAAGACATGGAAGGAGTCTGGACGCTGCCCGCGCACCAATCCACTGTTTCGCCAGATTTGGAGAACAAATCCTCAGAATAGGATTCATCGGGAATGACACTGAGCTGGCGGTTGTACTTGGGGGAGTCATGAAACGCCCTGGTCCAAGGGAAGGCGCCGGTCTCGCCAAAGGGACTCTGGATAGACGGTGTGCGCAACGGTTCGCGATTGGCAGATGCAACCGTGGCCTTCTCAGCGCTGCAGAAGTCATCGAGCGATTCGTCCTCCGTGGTGAAACTCACGACGCGAAGCAATGCCTCACGAGCGCCCACAAGTGATCGGCGTCTCGGATCCAAACTCATGCATTCGACAATGACCTCGTAGGTGTCTTGTGACATGTCAGGGAACACATCGAAGAGGCTCTGCTTGTCGCGAGAAAAGTCCAAGAATAGCGGATCGGCCTCAGTTGGCGTGGTGAACGGGTTCCTTGAAAAGAGGATGTTCAGAAGGCAAATACCAATGGCCCAAATGTCGGCGGAGGCTGGAGAGTATCCAGCGCCAGCAGAGTCAAACTGTTCCGGAGCCATGTATCGATCGCTGCCGACAGTCATCTCATATGACCATTTGTCCGTTGTTGCTAGTCCAAAGTCACCCAATTTCATGGCACCATCCTGAGTCAGGAAGATGTTCTCAGGCTTGATGTCGCGATGGTAGACGCCCTTGGAGTGAACGTAACTGACGGCATCTATGAGCTCTAGCATGAACTGACGTACGTGCTCAGTCTGCAGGGGACCGTGGCCATTGCGGATGGCCTCGTAGAGGTCGCCTTGAGAGCAGAATTCCATGACCAGGTAAACATGAGCGTCCGTCTCGAACGAATCCAAAAGGTTGACAATGTTGGGGTGAGTTCCAAGGCTGCGGTGAAGGAAGAGTTCTTCGGACTTCTCGTCAACTGCGAGGTCAAGACCGGCCTCGTAGGTGGCAGTGTTCTTGGTGATGCACTTGATGGCCACGTTTTGATTCGTGGACAAATCCTCGGCCATGAAGACCATACCGAAAGAGCCATGATTGAGTGGAGAGATGGTTCGGTATCGCCCATCAAGGACAACGCCACCTTCAAACTGATTCCTGAGGCATTCCATGGCAGACATGGCGAACGGAGTAGCAAAAGTAAACAAAAAAGAGAAAAGAGGACAGTTCCGAGCAGTGATTGTACAGCTGACGCCACGAGATTCTCGTCGATATGTTCGTTGATGATGACGTCCCGAAGCTTGAACACCTCTTAGACCAGAGAGGACGATGCTTTTTTTAACAAGTGTATGGCCAGTGATGGAAAATGAAGCAAAACAGAGCGATAACAGTTATGGAGAGAGTGGTGTAGGAACAGCCGACATGTACAGCAAGTCTGACAATTCGTTGTTTCGACACATCCGCGAGCGAAGAGGTTGTAGTTTGAGTGACGCGATCAAGATATCATTTAGTGGGTTGGCTGAGGTGAACAAAAGAAACGTGTATGTTGAGTCGCCGGGGAACTGGAACGCCGAGAGCCGGGAGGCCCTGGGGAAGAAGATAAGTGCGAGACCGTTATGATGACATGGAGATCGTTGAATGTGCGGCGAGGCGGTGGGTTGGTGCAAGCGAAGTTGGCTGTGGAAGACGACGTGGGACGAAGCCGTCAGGTGTGGATCGAATGGGACGCGTAAACACGTAGGAGGAATAGTTGGCGAGGTAGCGGCTTGTTGCAACTGTCGTAAGAACCACTGACAGAGCAGAGCGTAGCTCGCTCCACGCCTTGAACGTTGCGATCAGAAGAGGGCCGTGAGGAAAAGACGGACGGCGCGTTTGGTGAAGTTGTGTTGATCGGAGGTTTGACGATGACGTGTGACTCGAGACAGATTCACCTTCGGCTGAAATCAGAGATGGCTGTGTCAATCTCGAGCGGCCGAGGCCGGCGAGGTCAGGGTCAAATTCTTGCGCAATGAGACGCCAGTTGTTTACTGATTGATGGCAGCCTGTGCAACAGCGAACAGGGGCTTCGAGTAACGTGGTTTAACGGGCAACAGTAGGACTCGAGTGACGGTCGGAGGCGTTCGGCGGTGCTAATCGACGCCGACTTTGGTGATGGCGGGCCGTTTCCGAGAGGCGTTCAATGGAGTTCACCGGTTCTTGTCGATTGAGTAACGGTCTGACCCTCGGATGAATTGGCTTTCGAGGACGATTGGAGACGGTGAGCGGGGTAGACGGTGAGCGGGAGAGTCGGGATTGAAGCCAGGCCCTGGAGGATTGAAGTCGTGGCTTGAAGCTGTTCGGACTTTGCAGGGCGAGAGTTGGAGTAACCGGAACACGAGGGAAGGGGAGAGGGTAGGATGTGGAAGAAGGATCGGTGGGAAGGTACGGACGAGGAACGGGCGGATGGACGGACAATGTGTAATAAAAGGGAAGGATGGAAGAGGGATAAGAGGAGGTGAGAGATGAAAGGAAGGGAATGGCGGTGATGGGAGTGAGTGGATGGGATGGGATGGGATAGGTGGAAGCGGGAAAAGGGGGGGGTGGACAGACGGGTGTGTGTCACTGGCGGGTGAGTGGGCAGATCCATGGCATGCCTCGCAATTCTGCAATATCGGAGTCGTCGCCGGTATACAGTGCCGGGGAGAGTCAGGAGGAGAGACCATGGCTGGGGTGGGTCAACGGAGGCAGGGTTGGAGGGCCGGCTCTGGAGGAGCGAAGTCCGGCCTTGTGCGCTGAGTGGGCATGTCTTTGGGGCCATCTGGCCACTTGCTCGCACTGGGTGACTCGTCATTGCCAGGCTAGTGCGAAAGCGCGTCCATGCAGCCATCTTGGTTCTCGCTGGTGTGGTGCGTGGACGGACAGTATCCAGCACAGTTTCGGCCGCTCAACACTTTTGTCCCCCTCCTGCTCGCTGCAGACTGTCGTTTGCCGGCCGACGAGGCCAATGTGCGGTGTACCAGCCGGCTCTCCGGACACTTGAGCTGCGGGCGAGCTGTCGGCATGGCAAGGCCCGTCCTTTAATCGCGCGAGTCTCCAGAGGCCGTGACACCCCTGAACACGGTGCGTTGGCCTGATGCCGAGGGCGGATTTCAGCGGGGATTGGGACAGCCGTAAAGCGCCACGTGTGCAGGCTGTCCCTTTGCGCACTGTGGGTCTGCGGGCCCAGCCCAGCATTGGTCTGCGACATGCTGGGAAGTTGCTCGTGGGCAGAAGAGCGTGCATATCAGAGGCCGGTGGCGTCTCCACTAGTGGTCGAAATGACGAGCGGGTCGGCGTGATCATACAGTGCTGTCGCATCTTTGCACGGAGGGGCCAGGGCCGCTGGCGACGGACGCGCCGACACCGCTCGTGGATGACTGGAACGACAGTCAGGTACTGCGCTGTACTAATCCGCCAGCACCCCAGGGAGTGCTCATTCTCAAGAGCAGCAGCTTGCAGTTTACAGTAGCAGCTCAGCCAGGCAAGTGGATACTAGTACGTACTGCCACGGTATCTCGGGCAGACTGTGACCACACGGTACCCCGACTACCCAAGTACTGTAAAGCGGGATCAGTCGGCGCCAACTTGTCGCTGCGAAGCACCCTTGCGGAAGTGTACGTACAGTGTTTGTAGCTGCAGGTTTGCCCGTGAGTTTACTTCGTAAACGCAGATCATCTGGATACAGAACTCGACATCTGCCACCTGGATACTGGGGGCAGTCAGTGGTCAACTGCATGCGACCGCTACTTGGCGCATCGCTCCTCCAAAGCCAGCCAGCCAATTGAACCTTGGATGGACTGACGCCTTGGCTACCTGGGTCGATACCTAGAGGTGCTGCTAGTCTCGAGCCAAGGTCGCGAGATTAGGTGGTAATCGTCAGGTACAGCGACTTCAACGCACCTGGCCCGTTATCGCCCAACTGCTGCCAGCCATTCGTCCACCCCGTTCCCAGCAGCGCGCGAGGCGTGGCACCAATAGCGCCACAAGACGGACGATGCCTGTACTAGCCTCTGACCACGCCGACTCGAGTTGCCCCAACATCCGACTCGTTACCTGGCCACTTTCGTCTGCCCACTTCCCCAAACGTGGCGCCATCGTCCTCATGCAACCGGTGCTGGACTGCGCAGGCGCCGAGGACACACGCCGACCGCCGACGAGGCTGGTGGAAGTCTTGCCGCGGTAACAATAAGAGACGGCTCCTGTCGCAAAAGGTCGTCGGTCATTTCTATTCTCGCCGGTCTGGAACCGAACTCGCTTTGGCCGGGACTATTGACTGTGCGCGCTTTGATACCGTCACCGGCGGTACCTGAGCTCAAGGTACCAGGTGACGGTTTGCTCGGCGGCATCAACGGCGGCCCTCCAGGTGCCGGGTTCGGGTCTGGGAGGAACCTCTGGGACGACCGAGAGACACCCGCCGCAACCCATAGCAGCTCCTAGTCCGCACAGGGCACAGCCGTCTTCGTCCTCGACAGTCTCAGCTTTTTTAAGCATTAGGCGCCCCAAGCCATCTGCCTGGATGGAACGCAAGCTCTCCCGTTTAGCTGCATTGCCGAATGTTTACGCTCGTCACCCCGGTCCATGATGCGGCGCTTGCGCCTTGTCCAAGGTACACTCGTCCACCGCCGACGCGCACTCGCCCGGTCCAGCGCGTCAGGTCGAGGATACATGTACCTTGCCCCAGGTTCCCAGGCACACCCGCACCAAGGTATGTGCCAGCTTTCCCGCGGCATATTCTCACCATGCGTGGGATTGAGATGAACCTGTCAACTTCCCCCGCTCCTTTGGCGCTACTAAAAGTAAGGAGTCGTGTAGATGTGTGTGTAGCATCTGTGTCAAAGAAAGCAGCCCAACCACCACCATCACCAACCTTATGCGGCTCTTCAAGTGTCTCGACCACTTGCGTTCGTCTATCCTCATCGACCTGAGCAGGCCATGCACCTTTGGAGAAACACGACGAGCGAGTACAAGACCAGCCCTCGTTGCCGTCAAATGTCAGTAGTCGCGGCCGCGTGTAATGTGTTCACTTTGCGTTCTCCAGGACCCTTTGGCCTTGCGCTACCGATCGGCGGGTACCTACGTAGCATTCTGGCATTGAAAGTAAAACGACTGGTCCCCGTGCGAGGTCCCCTGCCGTGATGGAATGGGGCTGGGCTACTGTTGACATCCCGCAACGGCTAACGTTTTACTGTGCGGGCAGCGCTGAGGCTTGCCTTAGTGCAATTCAAGCTACCAGCCCGGTCGATAGTACCAGTGTACACATGCCTTTTGTTCCTTTGTTGTGAAAAACACGGCATACAAAGAACTTTGAAGATTACTTGCTTATATTATTTACTCTCAGGTTCCCGCGCAAAGCTCCATGCACATACGGAGGCTCCTTTCGCTAACGGCACGGCACTCCTGTGTGCCACAAGTTCTTGCTTGGTGCATGAATGTGTTTCTTGTTTGTTTGGGGTCCTCCTCAAGCAGACGGCCATCCATCCGAAAGTCTAGGCAGCCTCGTCGATAGGACATCTGGCCCGCCTTCTTGATAGACCAACACTCTGTCCAGCATCTAAGCCGTGTCAGGGCCCATGGGGATAACCCCTTCGCGGGGTAAGCACGACATGAGCCAAACACGGCAAACTGACAGGCAAGTGCCGATGCTGCTGCTGCTTAGTGAGCGACGTGGGCGTGGAGGATCGACCGGTGGTGCGAGCCGGTGCCCCGACGATAAACAAACCGCTTGCGAGAGGGCAAGGCATGTCCCTGGGTGGCTTCCAATGCCCGATGCGGCTCCCCGTGTTGGACAGCAATGCATCCGGGTGGGTTGCCCGGTGGCTGATGGCATTCCCCGTCTGCCCCAGGGGACAAGCAAAGTCAGTGACATGTAATTAGAGGTGATTCCGTCATGTGCCCCAGTTGGTAGTTATCCTCCGAGTTGGCGCAGCTCGTCATTGTCATGACAGCGACCAAGACCCATGTGCGACTTGATTGAACAGGAGCGTCGAGGCTGAAAGGGACGGTGCCCGTGAAACTGTACGGCAACTACGGCAACCAGGGAGGAACCCTGGTGCAGCCCTGCGTGAAGCTCGCCGACCGGGAGATGAGCGATGATGAAACTGGTCCGTCATGACGACTCGCACGTGATGAATCAATCCCCTTGCTTCATCGGTGCATCCTGGCATCCAAGGGCGAAGGGGCCGTACTGTGCCAATTACAGTGCGGGACATGAGGACGCTGACTAAGTCGGTTGGTTGCGTCTCTCGTTTCCTACAGGACACGAGGCACTTGAGAGGGTAGCAACGGTAACCAACTGTATGAAAGCAGAAGACGTCGATGACTCCTCCCTCTCCGACTGCTCTCCGACTGATTGCGAACGTGTACATTCTAGGTCTGCACGCTGAGGTTGCTACTAACCTGTGTCATCACTGTGCCAAATGTACTATGCCAGGCACCGTAAGGCATGAACGGTGTGGCCCCAAGGGCATGTCTGAATCGACTCGCGCAGCTCTTTGTCCATCAGGGAGGTCTGCCCTCGCCAGCTTCAGTACTCTGCCCAAGGTTCGGCATCGCAGCTCAACCCGTACGGGGTACCAGGCTGTGCACACCCCCAAGACCCCGCCTCACGGGCACTCGGTACCTTCAGCCTTGACGCACCCGCTTTCCACGACCATGTACTCCGTACGTCGTCATCTTACTGCGCCCGGAGCTCCTACGGTCCAGGGGAAGCCGGCCCGCAAAGACTACGGAGCCCGTACTGTAATGTACCGTACCGTACGGAGCACAAAGTACCTGGTTCCTTGGACGAGAAGGTTCTGGCTGTGTCCAGCCACAGCTTTGTGTACCTCGGTACCTCTGCGCGTCATGGTACCGTCTTCCGACTTGTTTAGTTTCCCGCTGCAGGTCGGAATGCGAGCATTACATGGCGTCGTTGCTCTGTATCAACCAAGTATCGATTCGCACAGTGTACCCACGCCAAGTGCCTGGGGCCATGACCTCAGTGGTGCCTGGATGCCAGGACCGACACCCGGGCAAAGTGGCCGTAGCAGCGTAATTTGCTCCGTCTATCCGTGCAGGAAGGGACACGGCAGTCAACCAGCCCCTCAAAAGGGATGCTGCCTTCCTGACGTCGACATGACTCGCCAAAGACGGCGTTCCAAGCAGCATGGCGGGAGTCCTTGACGTAGCAGCTCTCGGCCTGTGCAGGAGCACGTGCTCTGCTCGCCGAGCCATCAAGTACCGGTATCTGTACCTTGCTGTACGGGGGCTTTGCAGATCCTCCACACTCGGCGCCCCGATCTCCTCTCCCCTTCTCCCTCGGTCCCCGCCCGCCGTGGTTCGGTTCGCTCGCATGACGAAGGCCACCGACCGTAGCGCATTCCTGCCGACGCGGAGAACGAGAGCGAACAGATTTACAGTTTGATGTCAAATCTGCCAAGTCACTTACAGGTCGCGCGTCCTAGGAAGCTCGGGTAGCCGGCCAATAACGGGGCGCGGGGATGCTACGAAGCTCTACGTTGCAGCTTCATTACCGCTCGACGTCAAAGCCAAGAAACTTTGATGAGAGGGACCGCGCAATGATGGACGACTTCCGCCGTGCCCTCTCACCTCTCCGGTGGCTCCTCGTGTCGGGCGGGCAGAGGCATTCAAAGTTGTACTGTACTATACGCTGTTACTCGTCCAAGGCGATTGCTCGAGCAGGCGCCTCTTTCGTCAGGCCGCATCGTTGGTGATGGCCTTAGACATCCGGCTGCCTGTGCCTGGTGTGTGCATGCGCATACGTCCTACGTATGTCTGTCTTAAGGTAGTGCGCGTTGGCCCGGGCAATGGGAAACCAGTTGTCCCTGATGGCTTTGTTCTCTCGCATCTACCAAAGACACGCACACGCACCTGCGTGCAGTACACGGCTTGTCGCGCCGCCGACGCTCTTGTCGCGACTAGCCATGCGTACAGTACATGCAGTAGCTGTGCGTACATACTGAAGCGAGCGAGCCGGAGCCCATGTGCAAAGCATCGTACAGTACGGGACTGTACATTTTGTTGCGTGTGGCATGCGCAGTCATACAGTATGCATGCAGCCGGCCTCGGTCAAGCGCCAGCTTGTCTCTTGTCTTGACCGCCACTGCGAGTGCGCTCGAGGACGCCCAAGTACAGAATACTCCCTACAATCTCAGGAACACGCCCTGTGCCTGTCCGCACCTCCTCGGCGACTCGGAATCGCACCCGCCCACGTCTGCCGGCTGCAATGAGATTCCTCCCAATTGGCCTCTTGATTGGACAAGCCCAGCGCCAGGTCCGTGGTCGGGCCACGCCGTTGCAAAGGCGGACGTCGAGGAAGAACCATGGACAAGTTGGAAGCCGCGTGTTGTCCCTGTCTGCCCAACTAAAGACGTGCCCGGTCAATCTAGCGACCTAACGTGTAGAAACCGCCGGCCTCGAGATCGCGATGGCGAGCAATGATGGAGGAGGCGGATGCAGTCGGTTGCGCGGGCGGATTAAAGCTCAACCACACCGAATTAGTCGCGCCCTCACGTCAAGTCTGAATTTTTTCCAACCTCGCTCGCCCTCACCGCTTCGCGCGACTGCCTCGCCTGCTAATTCCTGCAACCTCCCACACCTCTCAACAATCTCCTAGAGCTTCTATCCGGATCCGGCGATTCTCGTCACAATCATCATGGCGGTGGACGCCGACACTCTCGTCGACTGCGACGTCGTGGTTCTCGACATTGGTTCGTGCAGCATCACCGGTCCCCGTTGAGCGAACCGCGTCTGACTTTTGCGGGCACCGTCTGTAGAGGGCACCGTCTGTCCCATTTCATTTGTCCACGATGTGCTGGTTAGTCGAGCGTCTCTTTTGTTTGATTCCTGCCCGGCCGAGCCTCTTGCCCGGACCTCATTGGCTCTCGGCCTCGTCCTGCCAGACAACTAGCCCCCTTGACCGCCCGCCCCGGCATGGCTGCATCTCTGCCTAAATGATCTGGACAAAGGAGGCAAAAGATCTGTCCGGATGCAGTGAGCTGACGCCATGCCCCTGGGCCATAGTTCCCGTACGCGCTCAACGCGCTTACCCGCCGCTTGGGCGACTACTGGGACTCGACCGAGTTCGCCCAGTATCGCAACGCCTTTCCCGAGCCCTACCGCCACGATTGCGCTGCCTTTGACGCCCATGTCCGACAGCTCGTCGCCCAAGACGTCAAGGCGCCCTACCTCAAGGCCCTGCAGGGTTTCCTGTGGCAGCAGGGCTACGACTCGGGTGAGCTCGAGGCCCCCGTCTTTCCGGACGTCGGGCCTTTCATCACGTCTTCTCACGCAAACGGGAAAAAGGTCATAATCTATTCATCTGGCTCGGTGCCGGCGCAGAAACTCTTCTTTTCACACACCTCTGCCCAACCCTCGGATCTCTCACCGTTCATCTTGGCCTGGTTTGATACTGTCAACGCAGGCCCAAAGATGGAACCGTCCAGTTATGCAACTATCCTAGCCAGTCTTCCGGAAATCGCCCCTGAGCGATGGCTCTTCCTGAGCGACAACATCAAGGAAGTTGAAGCTGCCGTTGCCGCCGGCATGCGCAGCCTTCCCGTTGTGCGCCCCGGCAATGCGCCGCTGCCTTCAGAAAATGCGTTGTCGTCACTTGCTGTCAACGACTTTGACCCAGACTCGGTCAGGAGCATCAAGAGTTGTCTGGCGTCTCTGGATGACACGATCCAGCGCAGGCGGACTTGACAGTGTCAGACACGTGTTTCGTGTGGGCATTCTGACGAGGCCCCTAATTTTGCCAGTCTCGGCGTCCTGATGCGTGGCAACTTTGCCCAATGTCACTGTCACTGAATGAATCCATGCCTGGGCGTCGAGATGCTTGGGTCCCGAAGCAAATGCAGCCTATGTGCAGCTTCGCATTGACAAAGGAGCTCCGGGGCTGATGGTCTGCATAAGGATCGCGGGTGGCGCATCCTTGCCGACTTCAAGGCGTCTTAGGGGACAGCGCCCCTTTTTGAAATTCGATGAACCAAGGGCTTCATCCCATGGTAAGATCGAAGACTAGAGTAGCAAATCGTCCGGTCAGTGTTGTTGAGAATTGCAGGCAAAGCTTCTACCGAATCCGCCAAGAGGACTCGCATGAACCTGACTCTGGGTATCGTCATCTGCGGCATAAAATTGCCTCTCACCGCCTCGCCTTGGTTGTCGGCTCAGGGGGGTGATCAAGAGTGATGGAGAAATTGTTCCTGCTTCGACCAGGATTGACTTCTCGCTTCGTGAACTTGACCGTAGATGGCGGCTGTGCCTGCACCAGTTTCCACAAGCTATACCACAGCTTCTGTGATGACTTTTCCTGCATTACTTTGTATCCGAGCGTTTCCAGGAGCTCCGTGAACCTCGACGCCGACATGTACCGCGAGTTATCAAGACAGCTGCGTGGTAAGACGAGGAAGAGTAGAGGACCAGGCCAGGCGGCCTGGCCGTCGCCCGGTTCGCCCAAGTTCCTCCGTAAGAAAGAGAGTGTTCGAAGAAGCATTTGACCGCGTAAAGCAGCATCGGGCACAAAGTTCAATACCAGGCTCAGCGATATGAGGTCGAATCTGTCCGCATCAGATTCTGGTAGCGGGCGCTCCATGAAGTCCTGTTGCTGTATGCCGGGCTCTTGGCTGTTGAGGTCAATGTGCACCATATCGAAGAACCCGCTCAGCGAGCAAGCGTTTCGGGTGCTCAGAGACCCTACTTCAAGCATCCTCGGGCAGTGTTTGATATCCTTCATGGTGCGAACGTTGAGCCATTCAAGAAGAACCTTGGAGGTGTCGCCACCTCGCTCCAGGCTCTGCCCCTGAAGACTGGCCCGCTGGTAGTGTTTGAGGCCTCCTAGAGTAGCAATCTCAGCGGACAGAGATTTTTCCGCGTCTGCATCTCCTTCTGCTATCGCCTGACGTCTCTTCTTCTCCAATTGGTGGTGGCTGTTGATGAGCGTCCGGCTCGCCTTGCGCGACATGGAACGACTCGCCGTTGCTGTCGGAGGCCGGCCAGACCTGAGGCTCTTGAGCGTCTTTTTCTTCGCTCCCATACTGACGACTGGCTGTCGTATCCGAGCTACGTGCAAGTAGCTAGTTTGTGTAATCTCCCAACTTACTCCCAATGTTTCGACTGCTGACAGACTTTGCGCCGAAGAGCTGCTACTCAGGAGTATCTTGGGTGTTCCACTCGGCTTGACCTCGCACATATACGAGAGAGCGCTGGCGTGTTGGTCAGTTCAAGAATAAATCTGCTCAATAAGAGACCCTCAGACATTCGGTGTTGTGCAATTGTCCTCAAGAAGAGAGCCAAGAGTGTTCCAAATATGAGCCTGGCGCTCTTACAAAGCGGCGCAATTTCGTATCGCAGGCTAGGCTTGATACTTCCGAGTGGGCGAATTTGGAGTCGTAGTATACGTGGTCAGATGTGACATGGATCGGTGTCACAGTTCAGCAGAAATGGCTTCCTGATGTTTGTTATATTGAGAAAGCAAGCTGCTCGCTCCACCGCTCACCTTGGGCATACCGAGATGACGAGAGTCTACTACGAAGTACTCAGAATAGTAACCGTCACTTGATTGGCCATCGCCAGGTTGGCTAACACGGTCATGGGTAGCCAGGCTCAAGAACCAATCATACTGCTGCTCCACGTCAAAGGCGGGGCTCCCACCAGACAGCCCTAAGCGGAAATTGTGCCCACAGCGTGCAAAAAAAACTACTTGCGGCCACCGCCAATCCACCTTTTGCTCCTGCACGACCATCGACAACCACACGGGGACAACTTTTTCGCCTTTTCACCCGCACGACAAACTCGACACAATGGCCGCCAGCAAGGACAAGAAAGGTACGGGATGACACCTCTCTCTCGGCAAGACCGGTCGTTGCCGCGTTCCCGACTCCACGAAGGGCCCTCCCTAGCAGCGTCGAAAAATGGCGACGGGCTCCTCTATGGCTCGCTCGTCCTTTCTCGAATCGCACCGCATCACGCAGCAGCAGATTTTGCGAGTTCTGATACAGGGCGATTGCTGATGCGTCATGTTTTGTAGCCGCCCCCAAGGGCTCCAAGCAGGCCAACGCTGCTGCCAAGGCTGTGCTCAAAGGCGCAAGTTCCCCCATCTCCTTCCCCCCCGGACCACGAGAGGTCTCTTGGGAGCCGAATCGACTGACGTTTACTGACCGTCCTCTCCAGACTCACTCGCACAAGAACCGCAAGGTTCGCACGAGCACGTCCTTCCACCGCCCCAAGACGCTGGTCCTCTCCCGGTCGCCCAAGTACCCCCGCAAGTCGATCCCTCACCTGCCTCGCCTCGATGAGCACAAGATCGTCATCCACCCGCTCAACACCGAGAGCGCCATGAAGAAGATGGAGGAGAACAACACCCTCGTCTTCATCGTCGACGTCAAGGCCAATAAGGCCCAGATCAAGCAGGCCCTGAAGAAGCTCTACGACATTGACACCGTCAAGATCAACACCCTCATCCGGTATGTCCATGCTACGGCAAATCATGCGTCGTCGGACTAGTGACGCGCCTGCTAACACAATGCAAAGCCCCGACGGTTCCAAGAAGGCCTACGCTCGCCTGACCCCCGACGTCGATGCCCTCGACATTGCTGCCAACAAGCTCTCCCTGGTATAAAGTCGCATCATGATTGTCCGTTGCTTTATGGTTGGAGAAATCGGTCGGTCGGCAGTCCGTCATTATACGGCAGCATTGGGCACGGGTAAAGGGTTTCAAAAGGCGCAATCGAAGTCTTGTCGTTACAAATGCAAAATCAAGCGTTACGATCAAGGCCTCTTCAAGCTCAGCCCGCCAAAGAAAATGGAGTCAAGACGGATTGTGTGCCGTATGTGTCATGAGTTCATTGTAAACAATCTTCCGCAACCGCCACGGTCCTGCCTTGAGGTCACGTCTTAGCCAGTACCCCACAGTTCCACGAGTAAATGCCAGCCGCCATGCTCTTCTTTCCAGGATAGTAGTACTGCAAGCGGCCATGCTGTTGGAACACCAAAAGAAGCTCGTGCTTTCTCAAACAAGACTTTGTCCCATCTATTATTCGTACATCGCTATCCTTCAAGAGCGCAGCGACCTCGCATAGCTGCTCCGAATATGTGCTGAATATCGAAACGATCGTTGTTCAAGAAGAGCGCATCATGTTGAGATGCTTCATAACCAAGAGGTTCAGGTCGAGGAACCGGTCGACGCAGTTTGTCAGGCAAGCCTCCTCCGAACTGTCGAGCTTGGGGTTCTTGATATTGGCCGTGACGCACTTCTTCCAGCACATTTGCGTCAGGTTGTGCGTCTCTGGCAGTCATACAACATGTCAGCGGGATAAAAGCTGGCATCTTAAACCAAGGCTGCCTCGCGAAGCAAAGGGACGGGGTGGCGCGTGCCGAGGTCGGCTACGTCTCACTCAGGTGAAGCGGCTACATGGACTTACCCGACTGAATGCGCGAGCGCTGCTGCTCATTGGCGAGGAATTGACGAAGCTCGGCCTTGTCGGTATCGTTTAGCCTGTCCAAGTCGAGATTGTCGATGCCGGATTGTGCGGTGCTCATGATGGGCAATGGGTGTGTATTCGAAGATTTATGCCTTGTCTGGTCCTTATTTTCCTCTCCTTGGATGCGTGACGGCTTCAGTTGTGTAGAATTGGGTCGTTGTAGTGCTGCGGTAGACTGATTTTGCAAAGAACGATTGCTGGGATGTACGATTACGCAGGTCGGACAAAATATCGACTTTGTCGGCGACACAGTAGCAAGATACTTACATATGGGTTCCTACGCACTGTAGGTATCTAGCGTGAGACCCACTTCCCGAGTTCGCAACGACCGTTTGTTACTGCGAAGCTTAAACAGTATCGTGGTCTGTCTGCGTTATGGCTTCGTTGAGACGACGTTTGGGTGCATCTTCACGCAAGTTGAAATCGTACGTGTATTTACATCGGAAGAAATATGATGATAACCACATATACAACTAATGGCATAAATGAAAACAGTATCGCCAGCCCATGCACACCACATGCAAGACATGAATTTTGAGGATCCCTCATCAGATATAGCGCTTCCACCTGGCCAGGCCTAGGAATACAGAGCAAATGAGAATCATGCACCCGATGATACCGAAGAAGGGTTCCAGACGGCCCGACCCTTGGAAAGGAACCGGAACATTCATGCCAAATACACCGCTCACCAAGTTGAGCGGCACGAGGATCGAAGCCAGGAAGGTGATCTTGCTGAGGACTCGGTTGGTGTCGGTACCTTGCGAGATGCTATTGATGGATAGCGTCGCCAGGTAGTTGCTGTGCGCGCGAGAAAGCATCTTTTCAAAATGACCAAGATTGGTCGCCATGGTGACAACGTGATCCTGGATGTCGCCGAGGTACATGCCAATGTCCATATGCGGTGTCACTTGGTAATTCTCGTTGCAGCGTTTCGTGAATCCCCGCAAGACATCTGCTTTGCCGCCCAGCAGTCGCAGCAAAGCCATACAGTTCTTCCGCACTCGTCCTATCGATCGGAGGAAAGAACTGGAATCGTCCTGCCGCATGACGAAAACCTCGTCCTCGATGGCATCTGCTTCGAGCTCAATGGTCCGGATAACGGGAGCGAATGAATCCACGATATTATCACTAGATAGGCGTCAGTACCCACATCAACAACCCGGTATTAAATGAGCGCTTACATCAAGGCATAGCAAATCCAGTCGCTACTGAGCGAGACGTATTCTTTGAGCGCAGTGATTCGTTTGCGCACTTGAGACGCGTGGGAGTTGGGTGCGAAGCTGAAGCTGAGCGTTCCCTCTCGGAAAACAAGCACATAGATATTGAAAGGTTCGTACTCGACTCCATCGGGTTCCTCTACAACGTTGAATGACCGAAAACACGCGAAATAGTAGGATGGGAAGAGCTCAATCTTCTCACGAGCCTCTTGCGTAATGATATCCTCAATTGTGAGAGGATGGACACCGAACGCTTTGCAGATCCCGTGGACCTCCTCTTTCGAGGCGCGGTTGACATTCAGCCACCAAACGCCGTCGGTCTCGTCTTTGGGGAGCTCAAAGAGGCCGCGAATATCCTCACCGGGTAGTACGAGGTCGCCCATCTCAGCCGCATGAATTGTGCTTTCCCACGCAGAAGAGAAGAAGCTGAAGCGGTTGTTATCCACGGCATGCGGAGCCTGCTTGACAGTCGGCTTCGTGACTGGGTCATTCGTTCCTTTCTCGTTCGAAAGGGATCCTTCCGACGGCATATCGACGATGTCCCCATCTATTGTGGCCAATTGGGTGGCGCGAGCATCCGATGACTGTGCTCGTAGGTCGCTGAATAGCTCCGAAGATGCTTGCCGTTCCTCATGATGAGCAGCCCTTTCGGCATTGATGAAGCTTTCCAAGTAGTCAAAGTCGATGCGCAACTCATTGTTCCGGCGGCCGTCCTGGAGGGGGAAGCAGACGTCTTCTTCGGCTTCCCTATTGGTCAAGAGGCTCCTGGCATCGTTTTCTATTGTATGAGGCTTGCTACGGTGACTGCGGCGACTGGAGATGGACATGGCCCGACCGACACCATCTTCGTGATCGCCTTTTGGTTCGGAAAATGAAAGCTCGCGCTCACGTCGGCGAGCCTGCGCAAAGGCCTTGACTGAGTTTGGTGGCGAGAGGGACCGGGTCTCGTTCGCAGTTTCGACGGTCGGACGGCGTCCATGTCGTGCGATTGCGGGCACATCCAGGGCGTCTTCGTCGACGATTGCTTCTTCGAAGTCGCGAATCCGAACCCCCGAAGTGCTCGAGTCCGGCTCCAATTGGCGCGTCCCGTACAACGAATCAAAAGTTCCTCGGCGAGAGCGTCCAGACCGCTGACCAGAGACCGGTAAGTGCTCGTGATTGTCCAGCTCCGGAATGGGAGCGTTGTAGCCCGTGTCAGGCATGGCGCCGTCGTTATCAGACATGGCGCAAACTAGGCTTGAAGCACTTGGAGTTTCTCATATGACGGCTCGGTCTGATGCGAATAGTTGTTCGAATGATATGGTGAGGACTAGCCGTCCTAGGGCGAGCTGCAGCTAATTTAACGACGAAAAATCATACTTTGTCGCCACTGGATACCATCGGCTTGTGACGATTGGTCGGGCACCCGGCGCGGCAGGGGCGCGCCGAGTGCTGTATGAAATCAAGTCGCAGCACGGAGGGTCCCGCGATCTGTCTTTGAGCGAAAGACGGAGAGGAGTGGTGGGCAATGCCTCGGCTATGGGTCTGAAGCCGGTCGGGTCAGGATCGAGCAATTTAGGGAGGTTTCTTGTTGACTCCGCTATAGACCCAGAAGCCAGGGCCAAAGAGCGAAGCAGAGGGAGAGACAAAGGCGACGAATGAAGCCAACTTGAAGACGGTAGATCGGTCGAGGGGTGACTGGCGAAAGGGTTGCGATGCGATTCGGCAGACTCTCAGCAACTCAATTCGGAAGCAGTTGCATGTGTAAACCGGACGTGGAGAGGCGAGGGGCGGTATCGGGTGGTAAGGGGTGTTCAGGGGCCGGCCGAAGGGGGCGCGATTTGTTGCTAGTGAGCCGACACGGGCAGAATGCGGTCAGGCGAAGGCGAAGAGACGGGAGATGGTCTTCTGAACATGCGTTGTAAGAGTGTTGTCTAATGAAATTTTGGAGCGTCGGTCCGTGATGTTGTGGTTCGTGGCTAGAATAGTGGGTTGTTTTTATGCCAAGTGTGAGTACGGTGGAGGGCGACGGCGGAGGGCAAATTTTCCCGGGTGCTTTTCCGGCGCCCCCTCTTCTTGCCGACCAGGCCATCGCTTACACGATAGGCAGGTCGTTTTAGCTCCTTTTTCTTCGTATCAAACGGCTCGTTTAGCGAGCGGCTTGGAGCCACAGATTGCTGGGCGGCTTGGTTCTAGGCCACGGGCTCTCTCGCTCACCCGCGGCTTCGATGCAACCCTGAATCGGGACGGCCGCCCAAGCCACCGCAGAGTTGGATGATAAACTTACACACAAAAGTCCCGTCGGAATGGTCTTACTCGCATCTACAAATCGACAGACTGCCGTGACACCGCCTGCGCGGTAGCTTCCGATCGCCGCCCGCCTCGCCTCGTGGCACTCAGGCCGATTATGTAAGCTAGTACTTCGAGGCCTGAACGCATGGATGAGTAAAGCACGTGAAGGGCGCTGCCGGTGAAACAAGGACACCTCATCCCATAGGGCCGTGTATGTACGTACTTGGTACTTGGTCGCTCCCAGCGCCTCATGCATCCATTGCCATTGATGACCTCCTCCATGAGAAGTCCGGCACATCTTGACATTGCCACCATCGAAGCCAGCGAGCGGCCTCACCCGTTTCTCCTCGGCTGCTCCGAATCGGTCTCGTCGCCCGTCGATCCGATTGCCGCTTCTACACATTAATCGAAGCCAGAATCCTCCACTCTGTCCACCATGGCTGAGGAAATGCTCGACAAGGTCCGCGACCTCGTCGACGGTCCAATTGTACGACTTCCCACGAGTCATCTCTTCGTTCTACGACAGCAAATTGACGCGCCATACAGGACTTTGAGGGTCAGCGACGAGCCGAGGGCTTTGCGACACTCTTGCTTGCCATTTCCGGGGTACTTGTTCTTCATCGTTTCTTGCCTTGCCAATCATGCGCAGCTTGCTGACCCGGTTTCCCAAGCTCCTGGCATTCAACATCGGATACTACTACCAAGACATTCAAAAGGCCGTATTCATTGGTTTGGGGGGTACTGCATTGACGTTTCTGCTGGTCGTTCCGCCATGGCCCTTTTACAACAAAAACCCAGTCCGATGGCTACCGACAGGCTCCGGATGGCAATAGGAGAGTGTGCGGTGGGCCATGTATGACTGAGACTTGGGAGGGACGTGAAGACGTAGAATCACGCAATTCATGCCCTGCCGTGTGCTCTTTGGTGAGCCACGGCTCACTCCTTCGTCCGCGCGTAGCTTCGCCTCCCAGGGCGAGCGCCTGCTTAATTCAACGTCCATACTTCTGAAACTCCCAGTCCCGATTATCCAAGGGACAGACCGATCGAGCCTTGAGCCAGCGCGAGATACAGTGGAAGTGGAACGCATGCTGTTGTCTTGTCAGCATCGACCCGTGTCGTAGCGTATTACCGGTCGGGAGGATACGTACGTTACAGATTCCCCATGCCACCGTGCACTCCTCGCTAGTCGCCGAGGCTTGATTCGCCTGGCATTCGATGCCTGTTGCTAGTCAGCATCATGCTACACTTGTGACGAATAGGAAACGTACAGAGATCCATAATGTGGTTTCTGCAGATGGCACAGTTGTCGACCACGATATCCCAAGCCCATAGAGCTACGGCATTCCACTGTGCCTTGGTCAGCAAGGCTCAGAGATACAGCTCTCTTGTAATGTCACCTTTTTGACTTCGAACTTCTTCTTTCCCTCGGGTGCTTTGCCTGAGGACCCCTCGGCGCGCTTGGCCGCGGTCGGGGCATCACTCATCTCCACGTCGGCCATGCTGGGCCAGGCAGGTTTTGGTGGCTTTTTGTGTGCGACGAGGCCTGTATGGCGAGGGCTCGGGAGCGAGGGGTGAGGACTGGGCTACTCTCGCTTGCGGGGGTTGATCGAGGGCGGATGATGAGCGGCGCAAGTCAAGCACTACTACGTGTACGATTAGCTGGACTCTTCGCCTTGGCCGAAACTTCATTTTCTGTCTTGGACGAACTTCGGAGTGTGAGGAGGATGTGTCTGACTTTGGGGAACACTGCGAGAGAAGGGGTTTCGTTCAAAGGGACCCGGGTATATCTGATTGCGATTCGGGGTCTTGGATCGGCGCTGCGCGGTAGTCTGGGCTTCTCCGGTGACAGATATTCGTTTGGCTGTATCGACACGATTCGAATAGCCACGCGGGTGGGAAACTCGAGTGTTGGGATGCGTGATTTCGCTTGTTCGTTAGATCCGGTCCCGTGGTGCTTGGTGTCGCCTGCATTGGTGACGCTATGTGTTGTTGCCCGCAAACGAGTCGAGCTCCAGTGGGTACCTACCTTAGTAAGACGAGGCAACCGGTACAATGAACTTGGAGGCGGGGTGGCTAGGTAAGTTGTAGGGTGGGGGCAATAAGCAGGGTGCGATGTTCTCGATCAACTTGACTTTGCTACAAGAATGCGAATGGGCGAGTACAAACACTCTATATGGTCAGCGGGACCTCTGTGGGGTTTACTGCGATGCCTGTCGAGTTGATGGATTGATGTTTTGATGGTTCAAACTGTCCGATACCCCGAAAGCACGCACATGATTGGATGGAGCGTCTGGAGGGGTTGCCAGCGAGTGACTGCTGAACTCGCAGGTGGATTTGAATCCGGATGGGATACCTCTTCTCTCGCTATTGGTATACAAGACTATTTCTGTCCTCCCCATATGATTTACCACTGCAAGGTGACGGATGCCAGGCCGCAACGAGGATCAAAGTGCGCCCTCAACTGCCACCCGAGAGACTCGTTCATCCCAATGGAGTGCAGGGTAGGTACCTAGCGTGCAACAAGACGAGGTTCTCGGTGCTGCTCATACGCTGTAATTTAAGTGTACTGTAATGTACAGAACGCAAGCACGCCGCACAGAGGTGTCAAGAGGGCCAACGCGTCTCGTCCTCGCGAAAAGAACTCTGTAACAGGCCAGGAGCCTTCGGCCGTCAATGCGAATGGCAGCAGGCTTCTACAGGATGTGGCAATGCACCTGACCTTTGTTGTCGGATCGCATTGTACTATCGTCTTCTTTGATGCCGGGCCAGCGCGGTGGCGGGGACATGCGCTGTATCAAGGACATGGGGAAACACCAAGAGCCTGGAAAGCGATTGTCACGCTCACGCCCGCCTGCGTACCTCGCTGCGCGCCGCTGGGTCCCATAGGCGGTGCCTCTGATCATGCTGATGCTCGAGGGAGACGCGGTCCTTTCAAAAAACGGTATTGCATGCCGACAGGCGCCCACACTTCAGACGAAACTCGCGCCCATTGCCCGGCCCAAGCGGTGGAGCTCCGCTTGGGCACTAACTTAAACCTGTGTGCAGCGCCAGGCAGGGGGGGAAGGGCATGGAGGCTGCAGTATTTGTATGCCTATCGAGGTATCATCGGGGGGCACGGGGGTTGCTGACACTATGTTTTAGTCAATAGGACTTATCTGAGGGGCCTAATAGAGCGTTGAGCGGGCCAAAGCTGTTGTAGCGAGTGTAAACACTATTTTGTCCTCTCCTACAAGAGCAAACGCCCTGTTGGTAACTCCCGTCTGCATGGCGCGCCATGGTATCGAGCGCCTAGGTACCTACAGTCACGGTCTGGTTGACCTTGGACCCATCCGCAACAGCTCGCGTATTGCGCAGGTACCTAAGGTAGGCAACTCGGACCCTTCTCGGTGGCTGCGGCTACCTCTGGATCGACCCATGTCTTCTTCAATCCAGCCTCCCATCTCGGTCTGCACCCACCTTTCCCCCCCCCCCAACTCTTCCTGCCCTCGACCGGTTGTATCCTCCTCCTTCATCGCGCTGCCTGGCTTTACGTACAATGAGCACCCCAAAATCATCTCCTTCATCTTCTGAGATTACCCGGCCCGACTACCCATCAAGCAGACACACGCTCCCCGACTAATCGACCTCGCCTTTGACCTCCAATCCCGCATTGATCTCGCCTGCCAATACAAACCCAAAGATTACCCCATCGCCATCCTCTCACCAGGTGGCCATTTCCCATCAACATGACCGACGTCGCATCGCAACTCAAGTCAACACCGGCTCGCAGAAGACCAGGCCGTGGCGATGGCAGGCCGAGCGCTCAAAAGGCCTACGCATCCGAGAATGACGCTGCCGCGCTCGAGACGGGACGACACCGCAAGGCGCCGCAAACCCCAAGCAAGGCCATGCCCGCATCTCCCGCACTGGGCGATTCTGGCTCTACAAAGGAAGGATCTAAGAGCCGAAACAGAAACAAGATCAGAGACAAGAATGCTCAAACGTCGCCCGACTCGAGCCAGCACGGTCGCCAAACGCCTCCGCAACGCTGTGTTTCCATGAAGCCCTCGACTGCCGCCGCCTTTGCAGGTGCTACTTTTCACGCTTCGCCCGCGCCTTCGGCCTTACCGCTACCGAGCTTTCACGCCAAGCCATCCGGTGACACCCCTCTTCACGCGGGCGCAAAGGGGACTGCTGATGAGCCATCCCCTCCAGCAACCGATGTCGACGCGCCCACTCCACTGCGTCCGTCTTCTGTTCCGAGAACCCATGAGTCCCCTCTCGATTTCATGTTTCGAGCGCACCGCGAAGAGAAGGAAAGGCACCATTGTCGGCCCCATGCCAACGGCGGCATTGTCTCCAATCCATGTTCTCCGCAACCGCCGGCGCAACCTAACTTCACCAATTCCCCGAGTCTGTCAAGCCTTTCACAGTCCCGTCGCCCAATCTCCAGACAACTGTCCAGTGGCCCTGACCATTCCGACCTAGAATGGTCTCCCAGGATGCCCATGGGCCCAGCCTTCTCAACACCCTACCAGGAGCGAATCCGAGTTGCCCGATCCAGCGCAACCCACGCGCAAAACGACCAAAGCCGCATCGGAACGTCACACGCTCCTGTATCCGAGGAAGATCCCGCCGAAGCCCTCAAGAAATTCCTTTTCGGTGGGAATCCAAACCTTCATCGACACGCCGACCATAACTGCCCCCCGCCGAAACTCGCTATGCCGAAACTAATCGACCCAATGATTTGCAGGCCATGGAGAAGGATCTACGGCGAATTCTCAAGCTGGACTTGACATCAAACTTCTAAATAACAAAAAAAAACCGGCGTCAACATCGGGATTGCTATATTCTATCCTCTCGATATATCGGTGTTTCGACATGGCCTTATCGTTCTTTTGTTTCTTGGCTGAAACCATCGAATAGCCAGGTATTGTTAAGCTGGTTTCAAGGCAGACATGCATAAATGATCGGGAAGCTTTCACGTCGATTACAGCTAAACCGTGCGTACTCGTGCATCTGGTCGCGTGGTGCGGATCTGCTTTTCAACTACCTGTTGGGGTTATGAGGAAAGCGGCTGGATTTATGATGTTTGATATGCGACTTGCGTCGAAGGGATTGGGGCTACCTCTATCTGGCGATTGGTTGGAACATGCCTTGATTTCCCCAACGATACCCAATAGTTAAGCGCGTTGGCGAGCCTTCAGCACTGATGAATATACCTCACGATTAGACGTCGAACAAGTCGCTTGTACAATTTTTATGATGTTATATGCCTGCTGCCGTTCAACAGCACTATGATGATGCCTACTCGCCAAACCGTGAACTGATCCTAGACAGGCATTCCTGTGCGCGGGTGGACGTCGCTTGAGCCGTGTAGTGCGCGAGAGGCGCCTGTGGTCGATTTCTTGGAACTCGCGCAGCCCGACTGGCCTTCCACAACCAACTCAAAGCCGTCAACGTAGGCTTTTGACCATCGTGACTCTAAACTTGTGACTGCTCCCCAAACTTTGCAAGATCACATCGAGATTGACTAGGAGTGCTTCGAGCGATGTCTCTTTTTTTCCTCGCGGGAAAAGACCAGACCATGAGACAGGAACAAGTATTTTGTGAAGAAATCCTGGGCAAAATCGTCGAACTTGACGTAGTCTGCGCCTAGGCGATAAGCCGCCGCGATGCCACTGACGCAGGCGAGTTCATGCATGTTCTATGCGGATGCGGGCGTTAGAAAGGATGTCACGGCTTGGAAGAGGGAATTCACTCACCACCAGAGTCCATGATCCAGCAAAAGAGGTGCGGTTCTTGCCGTTGAGGAACATCATCCCCGGGACTACGCGAAGGTAGTGCTGCCACCGGTGCCCGAGCTGATGCCACCAGTTTTTCTTGATGATTTTCGACTCGTCAATATCATCAATGGTCCATAGATGTCGTAGGTCCTTGTTGAGGAAGATGGTTTGGTAGACCGGGTCAAAGTCCTTGCCGCTGCTTGCGTTGGCCTTTTTGAGCTGATGCTGGTAGTTGCTGCAGTTGAAGGACATTTCAATGAGTTGCGGATTCTCCTCGTAGGAGAATGTATAGTACATGGGCTGGAAGCTCCCAGACGAGCCATCGGGACCCTCATCCTCTCCCTTGGCAAAGGCGATTTGCTTCTTCTGGAAGTCCGTCTTGGGCTCTGCGCAGAGGTTAGGCTTGAATACGGTTTCGTACTGCTTCTCGAAGTACGCGCGGTCGGTGTGGGTGACGGTGATGTCGTCGTAGAAGGCTGCGCCGCCGAGCACCATCTTTTCGCGCCATGTTGCCTGCTTTCCCAGGATGCGCAAGCCGTCGTCGGCCAGGACGCACATGACCATTTCATCGAAGCCCTCCTCCGTGAGACTGCCTGTAGTGACGTCCTTGATGCGAAGCTTGACGACGTTCTTGGACCTTGATAGGACCTCGTCTACCTCTGTGGAGGTGCGGACTATTACGCCCTTCTTCTCCAAGTTGTCTCGCCATATGCGATAAAAGGCATGGAGATGGTCAAAGGTAAACATGGTGGGCAAGTTGGGCAGCAGGGTGACGGGATCGTAGTCCCAGAGCTTCATGTTCGGATCGTCGAAGAGACGTTCCACAATGGCTGAAGGGACATTGGGAGTTTGGTTGCCGGTTCCAAGGAAGAGGGCGATCAGGGGGTAGACCATCTTGTCGCCAAAGCCTTTGCTGAAGAAGAAGACGCGCATCATGATGAATATGGGCACGAGACCCAGCACAGGCATGGTCCATTTGATGACCTTGAGAAAGGTGCCGAATTTCTTGATGTCGGCCGAGTATTGCTGCACCAGCTTGCTTGGGAAGACATTCGTCCAGAAGCCCTTCTCGCCTTTGCCAAAGGCGACCTGCAGCTGGACCTCTTGAGGAGGATAGCCCTGCTGCCGAAAGAAATTGAAGGTGTGCTTGAAGATCTACTCGTGCCAGTGTCAATCGACGGCATCACCTCAACTGCCTGTAGAGCCTCACCTGAGATCCGCCCTGGACACCATTGTTCATCCATGGAGCGCCGTAACGCTGTTCATCCAACGGAATGGAAGTGGCCTGGCCGCCAACCACGTCGGCCTTCTCTAACAACGTCACTCTGAACTGATCTGGATGATTCGCCAGCGTTGCAGCACATGACTGGCAGATAAGTCAGTCAAGGTCACAAAGCCCTAGGAAGCCAGACTCATACCATGCCAGCAGCGCCTCCACCGACAATCACAACGTGCTTCGGTTTGATGTTTGACGGGGACATTGTTGCTGCGCAATGATTCTGGGGCTTGTCACACTCAAGAATCAGGCAAGCTTCTGCCACCGCAGCTCAAGGTTGCGGTGGACGCAGCGAGAGGTATACTACGGGAAGAAACCTGGGAGTCGCGAAGCTATCGAGGACGTCATGGATGAGCCGCCGATATCGTTGGCTGCATCCATGCATACGGGCCGCTGTACTTTCATTGCCAGGTACCTGGCCATAGTAGGCATGGTAGGCAGGTACTAGCGCCGAGAGCTTCAATGTTCATTATACGACAATGTCTTGGTGCTCTCGAGGCTTTTGCGGTTTGCCTTGTTGCAGGTTATTGTTTTGGGTTATGTGAATACGGCAGATGGCGCCTGCGTCAGCCAGGAGATTGGTCTAATGGGCGTATAAGATGTTAGACTGACTACCTTTCTGAGGACGGAACGAAGGTGCACTTGCAGCTCGTTTGGGCTCCGTCCATTGGGATAAAGACGTCTCCGGCACCCTGTTCGCTGCTCCAGCTTGTCTCGGTTCCGCTGCAGGTCAATCCAAGATGCTCCCTGCAGTGCTGGGTCAGCAGGCGCGTAACGTCATCAACTGATCGGCCTATTCTTTGCTCACGTGAGAGCGCGTCGACGTCGACGTCGACGACGGTTCATCATCTCGGTTTACGCTTCGCTCATCGCGACACATCCTTCACATTTAACCGATTTCGATCGCCCGGCCCGCTCAAGAATCTACGCCGTCTTTACGGGGCATCATGACCGGCCCTGAGCCCACGGCGACCGATGAGAATCCCGATTGGGATGACGACGAGGCACTTCGAGTTGCCATCGCGTTATCCCTGCAGGATCAACGACAAGGCTCGCCGCCGGTAACGCAGGCTCACGAGGCTCGTTCTGTCGAACTAGCAGACCGCCCCGTTTCTCCGTCGCCCGTTGCCTCACTCAACATGCACTCGCTCAATCGGAGAAAGATGGAGGAGGAGCGGTTAGCACGATTAGCAAAGAAGCGCCCGAGGTGTCCCTCGGACGATGATGATGTCGTCGAGGTGCCTCCTCCTACCAAGAGACCATCGCACACGCCCGCACAAGGCCCCGCGCCGCAACTCGAGTCTGCAGTGCCCTTTCCCGACGGCGTCGTCAAGCGCACATGGGTCCGTGGCTATCCGAGGAGCGGCAACGACATCAAGATCGAAGAAATTTTCCAAAGGGATAAGCTGGTGCTGGCTATGCTCTCCTCCTTCCAGTGGGACGAGGAGTGGATCTTGTCCAAGATCGACATAACGAGAACGAAACTGCTCCTCGCTGCTTTTGCGACCGACGAGGCACAGGTAGGCATGGTCTAGAACCGCACAATGGTCCGCAATTTTTGGTTGAATTCTAATCGAGCTTTCGTTAGAAAGACTCGATGCGAGCCAATGTGCCACCAAACGTAAAGTTTTGCTTCCCACAGATGCATGGTCCTGGGTCTATGCACTCCAAGCTGCAGCTTCTCAAATTTCCTCAACATCTACGCGTCGTTGTGCCCACGGGAAACCTTGTTCCCTACGATTGGGGAGAAACAGGCGTCATGGAAAATGTGAGCGAGCCTATTGGAACCCACAGCCATGCAAACTACTGATTTGGTTTCATGCTTGCAGATGGTCTTCCTCATAGATCTGCCTCGCAAGGCGGAGGAATCTACGTCGCAGCCTACGCTCTTCCAGTCGGAACTGGAACGCTTTCTTCGTGCCATGGGCGTGGATGAGAAGATGGTCTGTAGCCTTGCCAGCTACGACTTTTCAAGGACAGCTAGCCTTGGCTTCGTGCATAGCAGGTCAGCCTTGCATACGAAACACTGGCTGTCATCAATCAAGCTGACGACGTCTAGTCCAGGGGGTCATACGGGCGAAAGCCTAAAGCGGACCGGTGCGTGACGAGCCAGCCTCTCCTTTTTACGTGCCCTCGTAGCTAATGGGTTGCCAAAGGGTACTGTGGACTGGGCACGACGATAGCCTCCTTGGGGCTAACAACCACAGAGCCCGTTGAAGTGGACGTGGCAGTATGTATCTTGCATGACGACGGGCGAGACGTCAATGGCACTAACGCAGACTTGCAGTGCGCTTCTCTTGGATCCATCAAATGTGATCTCGTCGAGGCAATGTACAATGCCTGCCAGGGTAAGTTGGAATTGGGAGTCTCGAGTCACAGTGTGTCATCACGATCCCGTTACCCTCTGCCGGGTATGGAGGCAGGATGGTGGGGAGATGGAGAAGCTTGCCCCTGGTTGTGCAGATCGACAATTCGGGAGAGCTTTCTGACCAGGTTCAGGGGACAATGGCATGAAAGAATACAACAAGAGAGCGAATCGAAAAGCGGGCGACAAGCAACCCGGGCCATCGAAACTGCTCCAGGATCGTTTTCGCATCTACTTTCCGACAAAGCAGACCGTCTCCGACAGCCGGGGCGGCAATGGAGTAAGTGTCCAGGATCGATTGATATGGTTGTTCCATGGCTCATTCGAAACGTAGGCTGCAGGTACAATCTGTATCCAGGCAAGGTGGTGGCGCGCCCCCGACTTCCCGCGAGCATTGGTGCGCGACTGTGTCAACACCAGGAAAGGGCTGTTGATGCACAGCAAGCTCATTTTCGTGCGCAAGGCTCAAGGAAGCTATCAGGGCCCACAGCCGGAGATTTCTTGGGCGGGTTGGGCTTACGTGGGGAGCGCAAATCTATCAGAGAGCGCCTGGTGAGTCTGGATGATTAATCCCAACCACCGCGAATGCTCCAGTCAGAAGAATGGCAATGCTAACGCGCCACCTGACGCAAGGGGTCGAATGGTTAAGGATAGGCAGTCGGGCAACCCCAAGATGAGCTGTCGCAACTGGGAGTGCGGAGTCGTGATACCAGTACGCCAGACGAGCAGCGGTTCCGGCGACGCGACCGACCTGCATGTCTTTGACGACAGCGTACCAGTTCCAATGCAAGTGCCGGGACGAAAGTACGGACCGAACGAGGAGCCGTGGTTTTATGCCGGCGCATAAGGGACTTTGGTCACCAACGAGGCGTGGGCGAGCCACATGAGACGACCTTTGGCGATTCTTGGCCAATGTGATTTACCCGCAGCCATTGTCGAGACTTGTAACTTTGTACGTGCAGAGAGTTTCCCCGAGCTATTCGCCTCGATAGAATGGGGCCGCTGCATGCCACCTACGACACGGCGAGTGCCGAGGACAGCCTTGACAGGCCATGTGAATCCTTGAGTGTATACTGTCCGCCTTCTATGCTGATGTAGGTCTATCTATTCACTCATGCAAGCTCGGCCTGGATTAGAAATGACCTAGGCAACGGTGGAGTGCGTGCAGGGGCGCGTGAGCATGTACGAAGAGCTGTGTGTGTTCTATGACCAGGCAGATGCAATACGGTAGGTATATGGGATTATGAAACCCGCTTCCATAAATATCAGACGGTGAATATCACGGCAAATCTTAACTTGACCAATAATGAGTATCTGGGCGCGTACGGACCTGAGGAAAGGGCCAAGGACATGTTTCACAAACGATGTCCGTCGATCCCGCCACTTTTAAGGCTAATCAACTACTAGCAGATGCTCGCTCGTTGAGCGACCAAATAATATGCCAGGGCCATCGATTCTAAGCTGTAGATCATCAGGATGTCGACCGCATCTCTAGCCGAATTATGCGATAGAGCACGTGGGTAGCCTATGTAGGTGCGTTAGGAAGCTAGGCGGACCTCGAGGCCTGGGAGGTTCTGCTATGGTCGGGGCAGTTTGAGCGCAGCTTTCACAAAAGTCTACTCCGAGTGAAACGCACGCATCGCAAGCACCAGACAGCTCTCGGGGCCCCTCACACAAAGTGGCCTCTACGATGGCGAATGGAGATTCGCACCCGGTAGGTTACTGAAAGGCCAAGCGTGACGTCGAGACGCATCGTCGATGCACCGGGACGCAACGTGATCCCTATTTGCAAATTCGACGGATCCTCACTCCGGATACGGAGACTTGATTGATTTGTGCAGCTTCGAGGTCGCAACGATGGAAGTGCTGAGAAGGAATAGGAAACGAGGCAAGGCAAGACAGGCGAGACTAGCTAGTCGGGCACCAAGGTCGGTGATTGCCTAGCGGCTTGGACGGTGGGGGGGAGGGGACGTGGGGTCAATCGTACGAGTCTTGTCGATGCAAGAAGGCTGATGGGTGATTGGACGACGTGGGTGGACCGCCGCGGGATCGCCTTTTCTCTCTCTTATGTTTCCGGCGCCGTTAGAATGCGTGGGGAAAAGCTGCGAGGGCCCGGATTCTTCCACTGGGCTGATGCAGGCTGGCACGGGCCAGGCTACCAGGGTTCCCGTGGAGAGTGCATCAAAGGCATGCAGAATGTGCCAAGGACAGGGGGAAGGCGATGGATGTGGAGGCGGCGAGGCCTGTGATCCAAGTCGGCACCGGGATGCGGACGGCAGTTGGGCGGCGAGCATTGGGGAAAGGGGACGCCGATTTAAACCCGTGCGTCTCTACAGAGGACTCGTCACGATGGAGTGCAGTATAATTGAAATGTCATGTGACTGTACGTACAGTGTAAGTTAGGTGCCAGGAAGGAGGTGCTCTGGCATGTCTCGAGGCAGCTAACCTCGCCCAAGGCTCCTACAATGTGCACCCTCGACCACGCTTCCCGCATCACCATGATTGCCTTGACGTGTGCATTCGCACCATGGCATCATGCTCCAGGCCACAACGGACAGAGAGAGAGCGTGTATTGCTGCACGTCAATGGCCGCCGATTGCGCTCCCCGTGCTCGGGTGGGCCTCCTAGACGCCAAGAGCAAGCATTCTTCAGCTACCGCTTCTCAGTGATGGCTACATTGAACCCAGGTCACCAATCAGCGTACCGTACGTGTGGTATAGTATAAGTTACCTCCTTCGTGGCATTGTGCAAACGCTGTCGATATAGGGGAGAATTCGCGGGCGTGCGGCATCGTACCGTGCGACACTGTGTGTACCGATCTGCACTTGAGGCGGGCCTTCGCTTCTCCCACGGTGCGCTCGTCTCGTCAATCAGGAACGAGGCGTCGCCTGAGCGAGCGGGCGGCGTAGCCACTGCTGCTCGATTCCACCGATGCCTGCCAGTGCCTGGGCCTTTGTGCCAGAGGAATGTGACGCCGTCTGCCGTCGCTGCTTTCAAGTGCAACGAGCGCCCATTCAAAGGTAGCAGTTTTCGACAGCCGTCCATATTCCCTCAACAGCAGTGCTTAATCAGTTCCCAGGCCCCGTCCGAGCGCACAACCTGGCATGCGCGCTCCGTCTATACGCACATGCGTGCAGCGTCACTTGACCGTCGAGCACCTGCGTGGCTTGCCGGGTCCTGTACGACCCTGGGAAAGACGGCTAACATGTTGCGATTCTTTGTCTGCGTGCCTGCCGGGACGGATGGCAAGGGGGGGCCGTCCAGGTGTCGCGACGGACCTCGCCAATATGCAAGTCATTCCTCCGGAGAGCCCTGCTACGGGGGCATGCAATGCAACGCTGCGTGCGCAATGCAGGGCACGACTGCATGGAGCGGCCTCGAATTATACCACGCATCTCGGTCGCGTCGCATCTTGGCCAACGACGCCACAGCGATCGGGCATACGCCTGGGGCCTGTCGTCGCTAGTTCCGGCTTGACGGGCACGGCTGCGCATCCGAGGTGCCACACGTAGCAAGGGTTGCGCCCTTTTCTGCAAAGTGCCCTCCTGTGACGAGTACCGGTTCTCAGTGTTTCGATGGCCGCCCACGAGCCATTTCGGATCCCGCAGTTGAGTCTTACCAAAAGGCATGTCTAGTGCTATCGTGGATGCCTACATGTTCTAGATGAAGAGCATCCACAGAGGTAGCAGCCGAATTAGGCAACGCCTTGTTGTGGATAGTTTTTGATCGCAAAATACATGTGTGCTCACTGACAGCTGGGCCATGTAAGGCATCCGACGGAACGACGCTGAATATTTGCGGCGCACGGCAGGAAGGCGTTCACGGCTCCGAGTCCTGTCGTCCACCAGAAATGCGCACACGCAAGCCTCGTCCATACGAGCGTCAGGGACTTGGAAGACAAGACGTACGAGGTGTCCATGTCCATCAAGAGGAGCTGGCCGAATCAGGGCCGTTGAAGCACCCCGTGAGGAAAGAGACACGGCCTAGACGGACAAATTGACACTCAAACACCCGGTGGACGTCTCCTCGCGCTGTAAACTCGGACAAGCTCATGCACGCATCGAATGACATTGGCATCGAGAAGCGACCCGGCCATGTCCAGCTCTCGCTTACCTGTGCAGTACCTATGCACCTTGTACGTGGGCCAGTCACCCACAATAGCACGACGACGCAAACAGACATTGCCGAATAGGGACGCATGTCTCACCGGGTGCAGTAGCGTCATCTGTGCATCAGGGGGACTAGCTACGAATCCCGCATGGTGAGCACCGATGCGGTTCTGTCAAAGGAGAGTGCCGCTAGTTGATTATCGCACGCACGTGTCCCGAGTCCAAAAGGCGCCCAGAGCCGGTACCCGATTGGTGGCCTTTGAAGGGAAAGGGGGTGTGTTGTCTGCGCTGCGATTCGATCATGTCTCTGCCGGTGGCGTTTCGGCGGCTATCTTGCCGAAGCACACGCATGTCTCGGCCAGCCGCAGGGTCTGCGACTTGACTGAGATGGCGAGCTCCGGAGCTAAATCCATCAGCCTCCACAGGCCTCGTGAGCCTCACACGTCTCACGCGCACCGTGAACTTTTCTCACCGTCGCATAGATGCCGACAATGACGAGCGCTACTTCACCTCGCTCTCACGACCCCGTGCCGCATTCGAGGCTTGCCGTGTTGGCGAACAGACGCGTCGTCCTCTGGCGTCCGGCCTAATAAAGGTGCATCAGCTGTCAATCTCGATTGTGTCGCCATCTCCACCTGCAGCACCTAATTAGTGAGGAGCAGTTGAGGCTAGGTCACAGCTAGCGGTACCAGATCGCCGAGTGCTCTGCTAAAAAAAAAAAGGACGCCAAAGTGGCCGTCAAGCCTGAGGCACTAGGTTCGTCCTAGTACAGGTACCAAGTACGAGGACAGGAGCACACCATCCGACAGATCTCTGGTGCCCTGTCTACCTGTCTACTGTGTTGGTGCATCATCTACGGCCTGGCGCCAGTAATGCAGGTGCATGCACAGCCGCGACAGGAGCCGACGCAAATGCCTCTCGGCCGCAAAGCAATGTTTGAAGAGCAAAGACGTGCGGCTGCGATTCTCCCATCTAGTCAAATGAGAACCAACATGTTGCATCGTGTTGTCTCCGCGGAACGAATCGAGAAGTACACCTGATTGGCCATTGACGATGGTCTACACGTAAGTATGTAATCTGTGCTTCCTCGAACAACGACTATTTCCGCTGACCTGTAAACATCACTGAGCTTCCATCTTGAGCGTATGTCTCAGCGCATAAAATCTGGAGCATGGCAACGCTACCGTGTGCTATTGCTTTCCACAGTGCTCGACCGTTGAGCCCCTGGAGTAGCGCTGGACAGGTACCTGTGCGACATGACTTGTACACAAGCAGATAAGTCGCGACACCATCGCTCGCCAGCCCACGACCCCCAGGGCGTAATCGCTCTACTGTAGCGGCCAGCCCTAGCCATTTCCGTCGATTACCCATGCTGAACAACAAGAGGAGCCGCCAGTGCGTACAATGCACACGACGAGAGTCGTCACACGCTCGACCAAGTAGGCAGGAGCTGAGCTGGGGCCGTGTGGCGTTTAGCAAGGGGTCGGGGCCAGCGCAGGTGCCTAGGGCTATCAGTCAATAGACTACCTAGGTACCTCGTACGCGGCTTGGAGCTGCCTCGAGATGATGGATTATCGACCGCTACATGTACGTGATGCCTGTCCATGCTGCCGTCGTCTTCTATATGCCATACCGTTTATAGGCAGCATCCCTCAAGAGTGAGTGCTGTATGGCGCTTGTCCAGTTTTGCTCTGTCAAAAATGAGGAATATTAATTCAGCCCGAAGGGCGTTCTACTCAGTCAGAAAGAATCGAGCATAAAACCTCCTCTGATTGGCTAATTGGCCTCCCCTGTACTCAACTCGTGCGGGAATTGGTCGACCGCGAACGCCACCAAATGAAGGCCTCGGCACTGACCCCTGAGCGTTGAGACCCCTGAGCGTTGACCCCTGAGCGTTGACCAGATAACCAGATAACCAGATAACTAGCAAGCTCTCCAAGAGCTTTCAGTTCTTCTTTACTTCGAATCAATTCATTTGTCGAACTTCTAAACACGATTCTGGCCCAATGAGCCACGTGCCCCGTATTCCTTACACCAGCCCAGATGGCCGCTGCTTCCCTTTCCCGTCGAATCCATCAAACCCACCAGTTTGCTGTAGGTATCCAGGTTCACATATCATCACCGCAGCTGGCCTACCTCTCAAGATTCCCCGGTTACCCTGCTTCCGGGAAGTAGTTCAGTTCCCTCCTGATCATTCAAACCCGATCTAATTGCTTCAGACAACCGCCCTATCGAGATCTATCACGGTATTGGACATTGGCCCTCACAAAGCCTCACTTTCCGAGCTATACCTAACGGTCTAGGTGTTAAGAGGTGGATATATACACGGTCACATGGAGCACGATATACCCCAGGCAGTCCGCAACTGCCGTGCCTGCAAGCAAGACCTGCCCGAAGTCGAATTTCGAAGCGTAAAGGACACCACTAAGTTTACAGGACAGTGTGCTAGCTGTAGGGCACACCGAAAGGAACGGGTAACCAAGTCCAGAGCCGCCGTTGCCGCGATGCGAAATATCGCCTCAAGGCTACCACCACGCCAAGCCACGAAGAGAACTGATTCGCTAGCTAACCTGACGCCTCCAAGGCGGATTGCGCCAACGCCTGCGTCTGTGAACGGCTTACAATCTCTTGCCACGCCTGCCTTATTCTGTGGCCTGGCCCCCGCACTCCAGGGACTGCCTAGACCTCTGCTGAGGCCATCTATCCCAAGCGCTGCAGAGGGGCCTTCTCCTGTCCCTTCTACCCTTAGCCTGCCAAGAGTAGTTCTGGGCACGCCGATTCCGCAAAC